>OY747700.1:41056641-41596641 GCA_963556495.2 Valencia hispanica | reverse complement strand
TAAGAGCAGAGTGTGTATGTGTGTGTTTCACTAACAGGAATAACTCTATCCCCAAGAGCATGGACACCACTTCCTCAGTGTCCCAAGCTCCAAGGTACACATGCTCCTCCCTCAACACCTCTGCTCCCCTCCTGCCTTCCCCTCTTCTTTCTGATGGCAGGGCAGCTCTGCTGCTGCCTACACACTTGGGTAGCAGATTGTGCTGTTGATAGCACCATCTAATGGATCAGAGCACGGCATGCACGCGTACACCCAAGGGAGTTGTAGATGTTCCACCTTTTCCTTTTATCTCTTCAAACCAAATGGGACGGAATCCCGATCGTGTGTGATAATAATGATCATCTTGCTTTCATTTTAGCCATTTATGCTGTTGTCTTCTGGTAAACTATACCTCGTCAAAGCACAGCTTTGTTATATATGCCGCCTTACAAAACAATCTATTTATATGTAATCTTAATTTTTCATGTTACCTGAAAGTCTAAGGTGTTTTCATAGAATTGTATGTGATCAGTTGAGACAAAGTTGGAAAAGGTTGCATGGTTGTTACATTTTATTAAATTACTTTTTAAAGCAGAAAATAGGTTGTAAAACAATATTTGAAGCCCCCCCCACCATTGTCAACAATGGTGGTGAGAACATCATTCTGTGGAAATGGTTTTCTTCTGCAGGGAAGATGATTAGAGCTAAATATAAAACTCCACCCAATTTATCTGCGCTTGAGCTATTAAGGAAGGATGAGATTTGTCCAGAGTTTGACTCTGAACATACAGAGCGGGTGCAGGCATACCCTATAAGATTTACAGCTATAATTGTAGTGAAAAAAATGATTTCACAAAGTAATGAATCATATATATATATATATATATATATATATATATATATATATATATATATATATATATATATATATATATATATATATATATATATATATATATATATAAATTGCGTGTGACTTTGGCAAGGCAACTCCGTATGGATAAACTCCAATTAATACAATATATTGTTAATAATGAACTACTTTCTTTGATGACTTACTAACCCTCGTTACATCATGTTCCATCCACTGGCCTAACATCCTTGTACTTTATTTTGTTTTCCCCAAGAATGAATAATCTCCTTGTGAAAGGCAGTCATTAAATAATTACATTTCTTTTCTTTTCTTTTTGTGCTGCTTGTCTTCTTACAGGGCTAAGAGTGCAGGCAATAATAACGATACAGGTGGAGCTGATGGCTCTGATTTAGAGAACCTTAAACAGGTACATTTTCCCTGACCCCCGTCATCAGTTCTTCAGTAACATTTGTTGGACATAAGACTGGGATTACATGCACTTAAGTGGGAATCGAGTTCTTGATGTCAAACATCAGCTCTGGTGCTAAAATGTTTTGATCCACTATTGGATAAAAATGCTCCTTTTTTAAAGAAATGTTAATGAGAATTTAAAGAGATCTTTGAATCTTCCTATGTTTTATCAGGAAGAAAAAGTAAATAAAAAATGTGAATTCTGGAAAGTTTGGAAATTGGAACACATGGTGTAATTGCAGTTGAAAAAGTTTTAGTCTCTGAACCATAACCGTGTCACCATGATGTGTTTAACTTACAGGAGATCTTGGAGGAGGTGCGGAAAGAATTACAAAAAGTCAAGGAGGAGATTATTGGAGGTAAGTCTATATCACCATGTAGACGTAATCATAGCCCCAGAACTTTATTCACCTATTGTTACATAAGAACCTGGAACTTCAGTGCATTTTGTGTGATTGACCGACAACAAATTATTGCATAATTGTGCAGCTGAAGGGAAAAACATTTTAAGAGTTTTAACCATGACCCATGATTTTGCATAGTGACCAAAATCCTTGTTTTTGTTGTTAAGAATAGGCTGAGAAAATTGAAAACAAGTTGCTCCCCGAAATTAGGAATTTATATGCCTTTCTTTTATTTAGGCAAACATGCAAAACTTTTCTTAAGACACAGATCTACACAGCTTTATGATCCCTTTGCTCTTAAAATCAACTGCTCTGTTCATCAAACTAAAAATATAGCATCTTTATTTTTGAGAAGGTAAAAAAATTCACAATTCTTTTTTGTTTTAAACTTGGAACAAACAAAAAAAATTGGTCTGCAAAAAGATCAACAGTTCTCTTCCAACTGCTTCATCTTCAAAATGGACTCAACAATTTTCACTGAGATGTTCAAAGGGTTTAAAATTGTTTGATAACCAAATCCTGATTTAAACTCTTCCAAAACATTATCCCTGACCTGTCAGCCGCTTTCCTTGGTCTTCATGAGGCTGTTTGTTCTCTGTTCTCTTACAAACATTTGAGGCCTTCATAGAAAAGATTTGATTGCACAGCACCCTGGACTCTGTGCACCAATTTGGCGACTTCTGATGGCAGTTAGTCATTCTTTGTAATATTTAGGTGTATTAGAGTAAAGCAAGCTTAGTACAAAAACCCACGTTTCCTAAATAATTTTTCAAAAATTAAAGACCGTGTATCCTTTCCTTCCACTTCAGTATTTGGTGCTACTTGGTGCAGGTTATTTAGCATAAAAACCAAATAAAATTGACGTTTGTGTTTTTTGTAATGTGACAAAAAGTGAATAAGTTTAAGGGGTTCATATTTCATCATTGTAAAATACTTCAAATGATTGCATTTATTTTCCTGCTTGTTTCCCCTTTCTTGCTTTACAGCCTTTATTCAGGAACTTCAAAAGAGAGGCACATAGTCCTGCTGAGTTGTCAGGTTCAACCGAGGGGTGTGATGCACAGAGGAGGCTTGGGCGCATCTTCCACCAACCCCTTTCCTGTAGCCCAGGGATTTCTCCTTTTTCCTACACCTTTTCTCTACTTTTTTTTTTCTCTATGAATCTTTAACACAAGAGAGCATTCTTGCTTATTTGTACAACAAACATTCATTTCATGTCAAATATAACCCAGGGACTTCCTCACGTCACCGTTCAGCACTTCGGATGATGCTACTTGTGTCCACTCCCTTATGCTGTCAGATGCATCTTTACTGATAGAGCACTCTTCAGTATTCAGGGAAAGTTTTATTTAATAATTTTTTGTTGTTGCTTTTTTTTACTGTAATAGCGGATCATTTTTGCTAAAATGTTATGGTGACTCAAAGTAGTTTAAGTTGAAATGACTAAATTCAAGGATGGATCTGGATATCAAACCCTTTCATCTCCTTCAAGACATTGACCTTCCAGGAAGGATGCAACTCAAAAGCCTTCACTGCTGCAACGAGGGGATGTTTGAGGAAGAGGAGGCGGGCAAAAGGGAATCTATTGGACGAGCTGAGTGCTGTGAAGGAGTGCGTTGTAGTTTTATAATTTGTGAGAACTTTATTTCTCTTTGCACTGCACTTGTTCCGGAGGTGTGTCTGTGTGCCACACTGCCTTTATAGACTATTCCCTCTCACTCAAAAGGAGGCATTATCTGCCAGCCAATGCAGTGGTCCTACTGTATACTGTGCTTCCGCCAGTTGTTTTTCTTTCATTAGAGATCCTTTTTTTATATTTTGAAACATGAAAAATGGCCATAATGAGGTCAATTAATTTGGCTGTGACCAACTGCCTTGAAAATAAATCTATAAATATATATATCTATATATAAGGAAATATATATATTTGTTTTGAGGGAAAATGTTAGCAAAAATCAAATGGTGTTTCTATTTTAATTGACTGGTGAGTGGGGATTTCTTTTTTCTTTTTTTTTTCCCAATGATTGTTGTTTTTTTCTTATAGAATGTTTTTTTTCTTCTTTTTTTTCCTAATAGTCTAGGCTTTTTACACTGAAATATAAAGAAAAACAGCTTAGAGACACTGGACTAGAAATGCCTTTATAGTCAAATACAGCTGCTTCTTAAAATGCATCACTTTGTCGAGTCATGTTTTTCTATTGACTTTTTATTGTATTTAGAAATTGACATTAACCATGAGCTGTGCCAAAAGTACTTTGGGAACATCTCAGTTAAAATGTAATTAAAGGAATGCTTTCAGCTTCGGTGTCTTTGACTGGTATTAAAAAAATAATTTGACACAATCTAGGCATAAATTTCACACAAATGCCAAATTTCTCTAAAGAAGACAATCGTCTAGAACGGGGTTTGCCAACCCTGGTCCTCAAGGCACAATGCCCTGCATATTTTAGATGTTTTCCTGCTCTAGCACGGCTAATTTAAATTTAAGCCTGATTAACAGGCTTTTGCTGAACTGCAATCATCTGAATCAGGTGTGTTACAGCAGGTAAAGAGCTAAAATGGCATGGCAATGTCTTGACCAAGGTAGACGATGCTTTCTAGTTTGTAGCCAACAAAACAACTCAATCACTGGGTTAAGTATATGGGCATTTCCAATGAATTAAAGGAGATTTATTCTATTGTCATCTATTCATAACCTAATTTGCTTAAAATGTAAAATATGCTGTGATCTTGATACTTTTTGTTGAGACTTCTGACTTGGCAAACCATTTAAGAGGATATTTAAACTTTTTAAGACTAAAGTGTAATATCCTTTCAGCCAGCTGCAAGCAGTGTGCAGCAACAGGTGGGGGAGGGACAACGCAGAGTTGTTCCATAGTTTTGACAGCGAGGCAAAACTGGCCACTGGTGTTTTTTCATGTATCTAAACTTTTCCACAGTGGTTCTCAATCCTGGTCCTCGGGACCCACTCTCCTGCAGGTTTTAGATGTTTCCTCGCTCCTACACGCCTGGGTAAAACGATTGGCTGATGAACAGGTGTCTGCTGAGGAAGTAATGTGATCATGAAAATCAGCTGTGCTGGCTGAAGCAGAGACCCATCTAAAACATGAAGGACAATAGGGACCAGAACTGAGAACCACTGATATAGTTTCTAATCTTGTGTATCTAGACAGGTCAGATCTTATACACTGAACATGATTCCTAATCAAAAACACGTGAGTTTTATGTTACTACATTCTACTTGGAAAAACATTTCAAAAAAATAATTTCCGTGTCTTTTTTTTTTTTTTTTTTTTTGGGGGGGGGGGCAAATCAGACAACCTTTGATAAAAGTGCCAAAATCACAATTTATACAATATCAAAATGCATGCTAAAAAAAACACCACAATCCAAGTAGATTACACAAAACAAAACATAGACCCGTTCCAGCGTTTCTTTTAGTTCATGGCGTGTCTGAAAAAGTGAATTATAAAAAAAGATTTTCTGCAGAAAGACTTGGAGAGGAAGTGTTTGATTTTATGGGGTGGCAGAGAGGGGCTCGCTTAGGACCCCCATTCCCTGCTTATGATCTCTGATCAATTAGGACAATTTATAAAATTAAAGAAATCCATAAAAACAGAAATGTGCAGACTTTTCCTACGGCATCAAGTGAAAGTTATTTTTATTTTATTGTCTTGTCTGTATTATATGGAAGCCCATTCCCGCCACTCTTAAGGGGAAAAAAATGAGATGGCTAAGTCATAATTATGAGATAGTATATTTGTCTGATCTTTCTTTCATTTGGATGTCGTCAAAACAGGGACACATTTGCCTGACGTGGAGATGGATATTGATAACATCATTGAGCAATATTTCCAATGGGGATTTACAAACTTTAAAATTCTACATGCTTTAGAAGAAGTGCATCATATTAAATTAAGCCTTCGGACCTTGCAAAGAAAGCTACAAAGAAGACAGCTGTGGCGGAGGAAAAAATAAGGCCGATGAAGCAGAAGCAGCATCTTTCATTGAGCAGCAGCTACAAGGATCTGGAAGACAGCATGGGTATAGATGGATGCACCAGAAATGTTGGATGGCTGGTATAGTCACAGACAGAGAAACTGTTCGTCTTCTGATGAGACGAATGGATCGGAATGGAGTTGATCTGCGTTCCCGAAATCTCTTTAGGCGACGTGTGTGTCAGTCGAGGACCAAACCATGTATGGCACATCGATGGGTATGACAAACTGAAGCCTTGTGGTATATGCATAAATGGATGCATAGACGGGTTTTCAAGAAAAACGATATGGCTGGAAGCATACAAAACTAACAGTGACCCTCGCATTATTGGAGGTTATTTTATTAAAGCAACACTAAAGAGTTTTGTTTTTACCTTAAAATAGTGTTGCCGAGCTCGTGTCAGTGGTTGATCAACCCATCACAGGGTGAAACGGCACTTCTGCATTCGCTTTGCGGCCCTCTATCGGCCATAACAGCACTATGTACGTTTGGGTCGTCGGGTAGCGGTTTTGTAGTTCAAATGCGACTTGCTTTACGGCAGGCTTCACAAAAGCCGGTAGGTGCAGCGTCCTGCAAGGCTCTCTGGGTGGAGCGTACTCGGCAGCTACATATAAATGGAAGATACCTAGCAGCAGGTAGCTTGAACAATTGTCATCATGACTGAGCCGAAATTGTATTCATCTGTACACCGGTGTTCCGTCTATCTGTGCTACCCACATACACATTTCGATGTTACGTCACAATTCGCTTACTCAGCAAATCTGTCATCAAGAATTCCTACCTGGAAGATCCATTTCATCTGTTTTATTTCTTTGAAGTTTACGGTGAGTTTTATTCAAATTATTTTATTACTGGCTAATTTTTATTCAAAATATTTTAAGGCTTTCCTTAAGCTACTGGTTTCAAGTTTACATGACAGCCCTTGTAGCCTATGTTAGTTTCACTTCTGTGATATCGTTACACTGCATGTAAACAAGTCCCATTAATTAGAGTCGTACAGTAAATGCGGTGTATTTTGCGGGCTATTTGTGCTTATAATCATAGGCTACTACATTTTAATATTTTGGAGTAATAATACTGCTATCTGCTCTACGTCTTACTGGCTTGGTATATATTCATTAGCTGCTTTACAAACTAACAGATTTCCAGAGTGTGCTATTCATCTATAGGCCTATTTAACAGGTAGGATATTCTGATCATGGTTTTTAGTGCATCTTTATGTGCTAGTTTTAGCTTTATATTAAACGGGTAGCATTGTTCTGTGGATTGAAAGAAAAGTTTTCGTTATTCATATTTTTTTGCGATGTTAGGCATTACTGCTAAACTGCCACTTCAATCCCGTCACTTGAAAAATATTTTCCGATTATGTTTAACATCAAAGCTAACAGTTGTTGTTTTCGGCATGTAAACATACTTTTCAAGAGGTAGCGCTGATGGATGCGCGCCACGGTAGGACATTCTGAGGAGGTAGCACAGATCGTCAGAACAGAGCTGTCAGCCATATAATAAAGAAATTAGACCGTATCACGTTATAACGTGATAGTTTATTGTAAGTACGTGAAACTATCACGTTATAACGTTTTAGTTTCACGTGGTTTTCACGTTTTTACAATAACGTTATAACGTGATACGGTCTAATTTCTTTATTATATGGCTGACAGCTCTACGCCGCCGTACATACGACATGCTGAAATATAGAAAATGTACCTGGGATGAAGACATTTGACACAAAGGCAGCCCAAGACGTGAAAATCTGTAACGTTAGAGGGTATCGCTTGTAAATGTGAATCCCCTGGTGTAACCATACCAGATTTTACGACAGTAGTAGAAAACAACACATTTTTCCCAACTGTAGGGGGACCCAGAGAGCAAAACGTACTTAGTGTTGCTTTAATGCTGTGAGGGTATGTAATGGTAGGCCGCAAAAAGTCAGATTGGATCACGGTACTGAAAACACCCATGTTACAGCAATGCAAAGGTTTCTGCACAACAGTCATGATGAAAGTGGTTCAAATTCTGTTACTCTGGGACCAGGTACTGGGAATCAAAGGACTGAACGTTGGTGGTGCACCTTGAGAAATGAAAGCTCACAGTTTTGGATGGACCATTTTGATCAGCTCAAATCAGATGGTCATTTTGTTGACAGCTTTATTGACAGATCGCTCATCCAGTTTTGTTTACATACAGGTGCTGATCACCAAAAATATGCCATTTATCAGATATTTGAAAGCATGACTACTGATTTTATTTCCTCCCAATTATTCTCTATCACACAGGAGGAGCTGAATGATGTTATATGTGCTCGGAATGATCATCGTATTAGATCTTCAAATAATCCTCGAGCTCCTAATGGGCGCCCTACCTTAATGTACGCCGTTCCCAGCTCTTATGGGGTTCCTGATTTTTTTACAGCCAGTGGATCACACAAAGCTGGATATTTGTGAAGAGGAATGTTGTTTCAAGGACTATCCTTGTGATGAAGATGTATTTCCTTAATGCACTGAACTCATGACTGAGAACAACCTGACAATGTCTGATGATGTATATGAAATCACTGATCTATATATTAAACTGCATCAAATTATCAGTGTAGAGATGGAAGGATAGATTGTGTGTTTGGACAAAAGCTACAATTTCAGGTATTTATCTATAACCTGATTACTCAAACATTATTTGTGACTTTGTGTTCTTTTTTTTTTTTAAGCTGGGATTTTATTCTATGTGAAGTAGCAACCATTATCTTGCAGCCTTAAAATCACTGAAATGTTTAAACAGTCTCTTACTGTTTGTTATTCCATAGAAATACATTTGCATCAGGCCAGTTTTAATGTTCTTTAATGTATAAAGTTATTCCCATTTTATTTTAGATAACTGCCAGCAGAAAAAAAACCTGTCACTTGTCTTGCAAGGACCCCTTTTAATGAGTTGTTCTCAATAAACAGCATGATCATTATCTTTACCTATTTTTTCCCTCATTCTCTTGTAAGTTGTGCATGTTTATGTCAGCTAAATACTTTTTTCCAGATGTATGTATTTAAAGTTGGGTTTTTTTCATCATTTTCTTTCAACAATGGTGCAGTAAGAAGAAATAGTAGCCAAACTTGATCCTATAACATTTTATTTGGGAAAAATGACTCCGATAAAAAAAAAGTCACTCTCCATTGCTTGAATGCAAGTAAATATTGGACACCCAATATTTGGTTCCTGGCCCCATTTTGGATATGATGAATCTATCCTTAGTAAACGGATACGTACCACAGGAATTTAAAATAGCTGTAATTAAACCTTTACTAAAGAAACCTTCCCTTGATCAAGATGACTTAGTGAATTACAGACCTATATCTAACCTTCCTTTCTTATCCAAAGTCCTTGAGAAAATTGTTGCTAATCAAGTCTGTGAGCATTTAAACAATAACGAGCTGTTTGAAGAGTTTCAGTCAGGTTTTAGAGCTCATCATAGCACTGAAACAGCACTGGTGAAGGTTACTAATGATATTCTCATGGCCTCAGATAATGGACTTGTGTCTGTTCTGGTTTTGTTAGATCTCAGTGCTGCTTTTGACACAGTCGATCATAATATTCTCCTAGAAAGGCTTGAACATGTTGCAAGGATCAAAGGAACAGCACTAGGCTGGTTTAAATCATATTTGTCTGATAGATTCCAGTTTGTTCATCTAAATGATAAATCTTCTTCACTCTCAAGGGTTACTTGTGGAGTTCCACAGGGTTCTGTGCTTGGACCAATTCTGTTCACCATATATATGCTTCCAATTGGTAGAATCATTAGACAGCATGGGATAAATTTCCACAGCTATGCCGATGATACACAACTATATTTATCCATAAATCCTGATGAACCCAGTCAGTCAGGTAGATTACAGGCATGTCTGGAAGACATAAAAACATGGATGACCCTAAACTTTTTGCTTTTAAATTCTGACAAAACAGAAGTTGCTGTCTTTGGACCAGAAGTTCTTAAACAGAAACTGATTAGTCAATCACTTCATCTGGATGGCATTAAATTGGCCCCCAGTAATAACGCAAAGAACCTCTGCGTTATTTTTGACCGAGACTTGACATTTAAATCCCATATTAAACAGGTTTCTAGGATTTCTTTCTTTCACCTCTGGAATATTGCTAAAATTAGAAACATCCTGTCCAGGAGTGATGCTGAGAAACTAGTCCATGCATTTGTTACCTCAAGGCTGGACTACTGTAATTCTTTACTATCAGGTAGTCCACAAAATGCCATTAAAAGCCTTCAGTTGATCCAAAATGCGGCAGCAAGAGTTCTGATCAATATTAAAAAGAGAGATCACATTTCTCCTGTTTTAGCTTCCCTTCATTGGCTCCCTGTTAAATCCAGAATAGAATTTAAGATCCTTCTTCTTACATACAAAGCCCTTAATAATCAAGCTCCATCATACATCAGAGATCTAATTGTTCCTTATGTTCCTAACAGAGCCCTTCGCTCTCAGACTGCAGGTTTACTTGTAGTTCCTAGGATTTCTAAAAGTAGAATGGGAGGCAGATCTTTTAATTATCAGGCTCCTCTCCTGTGGAACCAGCTCCCAGCTTTAGTCCGTGAGGCAGACACTCTGTTTACTTTTAAGGCCAGGCTTAAAACTTTCCTTTTTGATAAAGCTTATAGTTAGAGTGGCTAAGGTCATCCTGAGCTATCTCTGTAGTTATGCTGCTATAGGCTTAGACTGCTGGAGGACAGACTTACCAATTTTCTTCACTCTGCTACTTCCTTTTCTCCTACGACTCTCCAGTTGTATTACAGTACATTCTGTTATTTCGACTGTTAACTTTGTTTTCTCTCAGTGTTTTTCTCTCCATAGAAGATATACCTGGTCTGGTATCCTGCTTGGCTGCAATGCCCTGTTGGACGGGGGGCATCGACTGGGATGATCCTCCCAGTAACTGAACATCCACTGTGTCCTCTTATTAACTTTTTACTTTCTGTAACATAGAAAGTTCTCTTATATCAGATCTTCTGTTCCTTCTGTGTTCTGCTCTGTCTTCTCAAACCCCCAGACGGTCGTGGCAGATGGCCGCTCCTACTGAGCCTGGTTCTGTTGGAGGTTTCTTCCTGTTAAAGGGGAGTTTTTCCTCTCCACCGTCGCTACATGCTTGCTCAGTATGAGGGATTGCTGAAGGATTGCTGTGGTTGGAAAGTCTGCATCAACGGGGCCCAACCTCACGCCAATGACTGACGCAATCTGCTGGGATTCCTTAAATAGGAAACTTTTTAACTGATTGGAATGTTTGTATAAATGTATTGAAATGACTTCTTCTTAAGTGCCTTGAGATGACATCTGTTGTGAATTGGCGCTATATAAATAAACTGAATTGAATTGACACAAATGCATTTTCTATAATGTTGTATGTGTACAAACATTATCAGTTTACTGTCAAAAAACATGACAACTAAGGTACTCCTTAGCAACAAAACAAAAAATATAACAAAAACAGATGAGTATGAAGCAGAAACCAAAACAAATGGAATGTATGCAGTCTACGCAAGGCAAGGCAATTTTACTTGTATAGCACACTTTCAACAGCAGGGTAATTCAAGGTGCTTTACATGATTTGGTGATTTAAAAGAAACACATAAAAGAAACACACATTACACATGATACACAATAAAGCAAGAGAAAAATTTTAAAAAAAGCAAGAGAGCATGAACACATTTCATACATATGACATCAAGCATTTACTCAAAGGCAATTCAAAACAGATGGGTTTTTAGTCTCGATTTAAAGCAGTTCAGAGTTTCAGCAGCTCTACACTCGTCAGGAAGTCTGTTCCAGATAAGGGGAGCATAGAAACTGAAAGCTGCTTCTCCATGTTTAG
Source organism: Valencia hispanica (assembly GCA_963556495.2). Classification (NCBI taxonomy): domain Eukaryota; kingdom Metazoa; phylum Chordata; class Actinopteri; order Cyprinodontiformes; family Valenciidae; genus Valencia; species Valencia hispanica. The sequence continues at coordinate 41,585,076 of OY747700.1, read as the reverse complement.
TTCTGAGTCTAGGGATGTTTAGTAGGCTAGAGTTGGAGGACCTGAGTGGTCTTGGTGGTTGGTACCATGACAACAGGTCTACAGCAATACTTTAAAATAGCTGTCAACATTTAGTATTACAAAGAAACATTTAGTATTACAAAGAAACTCTACTCAATAAAAAACTACTTTTCACATCTTTCATGTGTTTGTGTCAACAAACAAGAACATACTTTTACAGCGAAAGGTTAAATTTACATAAATCAGATCTTTGAACAAATCTGAAATGGTATTGTTCTCTTCCAGTGCTTCATTCTGGGTATTCAGTCACATTATATCTTACTATTAACAGCTTTAAATTATAAACAGAAGTGTAAGAAATGCCTTGTATGTAAATATCTGTAAAATAACTGAGGCCTACCTATAAAACCGATATGGTATCTTGGAATAAAATTGGACATTTTCCAAGACAAAGCATGCCCTACCAAAGAAGCACCCCAGAATTTCAATGCTCATTTTGTTTTTAAAAGACAAGCATTATGTAAAGTATATAAACCATAGATCCACATACCGAAGGAGTGCATCAGTTAAAACAAAATCCAACCATGTTCAGCGTTGTAGATGAAATATACATTGGAATAAGCCTCTAACAGTCGATTTTTGCTGTCTAATAGCTGACACAATCTTTCCTTAGAAATAAAATCGTGCATTAAAAATAATATCCTCTGAATATGAAACAAAAATGAAACATTTTTCATCTTTTGGATAGACTTGTGTGTGGCACAAGTTATTATTCATCATACATGTGACAGGAAACAATTAATATTTCTGCGACTGTTAAATGGTTTCAGCTTGCAAATAGACCTGACTAGGATCATTTCCAACATTGGCTCAGTACAATGTATGCTAAAAAAGTCACCCGTTACAAGGTTATATTATGTCCATGACCCAAATGTTAGACTCCAAAACCTTGTTCATCTCAGAGCTGAAGTCAGGGTAGCTATCATAATACACTGATAATTCGAGCATACAGCCACAAGTGTGAGCAACAGGTCTTCTCTGAAATCCTTTAATCTTATTAAAATCAATAACAATGTTCTTATCCAAGAATATGTCTGAACCTGTGCAGAACCTCAAAAAACAAAGACAGATGCTGCAGGTCAGCATTCCTTATGTATGTAGTTAGGTACTTCCAAATGTCCTTCTGATGGGAATTCATTTCCTCAGGAAATGTGAGTGACTTCAGAACTTTTCTTACAGTTGGCTGTAAGTTTTTATATACTGATGGAAGGTACAGAAACATGTACCTGATGTTCCCAAGTATTTTTGCCCATTGTTCAGTAACATAGGCAGGCTCTTGGACAAGTGTTTTGTGTGCCAGCTCCTGAATAATTTCATTCACATTGTTGGCTGTGGGCACTATTCTGCAACTGTGGTTGTCAAGAATATCTAATAATTCTTCTTGGTCCACCCCGCTAAAATCTGATCGCCAGGATTCAAAAACTAGACGCTCAGATTCAGGCATGTATTTTAGAAAATGTTCCACAACATCACTTTTCACTTCTCCCAAGGCAGCTTGCTCTAATATGACAGGTGCTAACTTCACAGGAAGATATTTTTCTTTCATCCATCCAAAAGCAATTATTCGTCCAATACTCTCCCACTCCTGCTGTCCAAAGTCATGCCTTAGAAAAGGAACTTTGAAAGTGTTTCCTGTTGTACACTGCTCATAAAATTCCTTCCAGAATTCAGACAGACAGTCTCTGACAACTCCTCCAACATCATATCCCATCTCAAGTTTTCCATCTGGAAGTACAAGTTGGATTTGGATTTCTCTGTCTTCAAGTCCTTCTTCACAGAAATGGGCTATGAGTTCTGGAAGTATCTGTCCTCTGTGAACAAGTGTTTTTTTCACTGTCTCTGTAGATGGCATTGTTTGTGGTGACATTGGCAGAGTATCATCCAAGATCTGTGGCTCACTTGCAGAAAAGTCTCCTATAAAAACAATATTACTGCTCTCGAAATCATCTTGCTCTACAGAATGAAGTGAAAGGGTAAAGTTGTCATGACTTGTGCTTTCAACTAATATCACATCAGGGCTGACTGTTTCAAATGTAGCAGCAGATTGAGAAGCTGTTGAAACGAGATGAGTGGATGACTGTCTCTGCGAGGTTTCAGGTCCTGAAAAGGGTGGAGACAAAGTTGAGTTGTCCTTGTGAGGTTCGTTTGGAATTCTTTTACACGTGGTCAGATAAAACCTGATAAGAGGGAGTTTTGTGTCATTATACAGGGTGGGCCATTTATATGGATACACCGTAATAACATGAGAATGGTAGGTGATATCAAAGTCCTGTTTGTGGCACATTAGGATATGTGAGGGGGGAAACTCCTTAAGATGGGTGGTGACCATGGAGGCCATTTAGAAGTCGGCCATCTTGGATACAACTTTTGTTTTTTCAATAGGAAGAGGGCCATGTGACACATCAAACTTATTGGTAATGTCACAAGAAAAACAATGGTGTGCTTGGTTTCAACGTAACTTTATTCTTTCATGAGTTATTTACAAGTTTCTCTTTGTTTACAGCCATTGACATGTCGAAGAGGTTAACACGTGAGGAGCGGATCGAAATCGTGTTGATGTCTGGTGAACGCAGTAACCGGGTCATTGCAGCAGATTTCAATGCAAGACACCCTACGAGACCACCCATCTCCCATGCTACAGTCAGCAAACTGCTTGCTAAGTTTCGTGAAACTGGTTCAGTGTTGGATTTGTCAAAATGTGGACGCAAGAAAACTGTCACTAATGAAGAAACATCAGTGGCTGTCCTAGCTTCATTCAGCAAGAGCCCACAGCGTAGCACTCGCCGCACGTCACTGGAGAGTGGCATTAGTCGAACATCCCTTCGGCGGATATTAGCTACTCACAAATGGCACCCTTACAAACTCCAGCTACTGCAGCATCTCAACGAGGATGACCCAGATCGGCGCACAGAATTTGCAGAATAGGCAAAACAAAAATTGGAACAGGACCCTCAGTTTCCGCAGAAGATTTTGTTCAGTGATGAGGCAAACTTTTATGTGAATGGTGAAGTTAACAAACAAAACCACCGCTATTGGTCTGACACTAACCCACATTGGATTGATCCCTCCAAGACTGTTGGAACAACAAAAGTGATGGTTTGGTGTGGTATATGGGGTACAACGATAGTGGGTCCATTCTTCATCAATGGAAACCTCAAGGCCACTGGATATTTGAAATTGCTACATGATGATGTGTTTACCTCTTTATGCACTGAAGCTGGCACATTCCCTGAGTTTTTCCAGCAAGATGGTGCACCACCACATTATGGGTGCAAGGTCCGAGCATTCCTAGATGAACAGTTTCCTGGAAAGTGGATTGGCCGTCGTGGGCCAGTTGAATGGCCCCCAAGGTCTCCCGATCTGACCCCCTTAGACTTTTATCTTTGGGGTCATCTGAAAGCAATTGTCTATGGTGTGAAGATACGAGATGTGCAGCACCTGAAACTACGGATACTGGATGCCTGTGCTGGCATTTCTCCTGCGGTGTTGCAATCAGTGTGTGACGAGTGGGAGAAGAGGGTTGCATTGACAATCCAACACAATGGGCAGCACATTGAACACATTTTATAAGTGGTCAGAAACTTGTAAATAACTCATGAAAGAATAAAGTTACGTTGAAACCAAGCACACCATTGTTTTTCTTGTGACATTACCAATAAGTTTGATGTGTCACATGGCCCTCTTCCTATTGAAAAAACAAAAGTTGTATCCAAGATGGCCGACTTCTAAATGGCCACCATGGTCACCACCCATCTTAAGGAGTTTCCCCCCTCACATATCCTAATGTGCCACAAACAGGACTTTGATATCACCTACCATTCTCATGTTATTACGGTGTATCCATATAAATGGCCCACCCTGTATAATTGTCCAACAGTGGTTTCCTTATCAACAGCTAGTTCTCGACTGCCATCTGGACAAGCTCACTTTTTTTAGCATCCTTTGAAATATCTACCTTCCTTGTTCCACCACCTCTTTTAGCTCTGACTTGCTTGAAAGCTTGTTTTTCATCATGGTACATCATCCATCCTATCTCTATTTTTCTCTTTGACTTCAGGGCATTTTTTCTTGTAGTTGTTTCCGATGGCTCCTCGTGCACTGCACTGTTTGCTTCTTCATCACAAGGTTTTCTTTTACCTAATTTTGATTTCAAGCACTCAAAAAGCTTTGATTTTCGACTGTTGTGTTGCCATTTTCCTTTCTCCGGGAATATCCTAAAACTGCTAGGCGGTCCCCATATTATGGCAGATATGTCTTCAACTCTTCATCTGTCATCAGCAGGATTGTGCTGGTATCAATCTAAACAAGCATAATACAGTTGTTTAAAAAAAAGTGTGTTATTATTGCCTTGATTGGCTATTTTAACAACAAAGCTGCCATTTTGTTAACAGATAACTATGACATTTTTTCTGCGTATAAACACAGAACAATTAGATTTATAAAATGTGAAATGTTTAAATATTTTAAATGTGTCAAATATCCTCTCATTCCTCATCATCTCAATAGTTTCTTTAGGAATACTCCTCTGACTCAATAAATCCCACAGGTCCTCCATCATGCTATCAGGCACTAAAAGGAAAAAAAATGTATCCAGTTGATTGTTACACAATTAAAAGTCTGATAAGCAGAATAAAAAAATGTAAACATAAATTTGCACAATTAATTTGATATTACACATTGTGATATCCTACAACCAACATTTGAAATTGACTCATATACATTCAGGTAACATTTTGCAACAACACGTGTCAGGCCTTCAAAAAATAACAACTTACACTCCTACTATCATAACCAAGTGAAATCCCAATAACAAATGAATGCTTGAGCCTTTTCCCTAAGGGTAGGCTACCGTCCAAATTTAGACAATTGGTAAATAAAACAGAAAAAGAATGTTGTTTTGAGATTATTCTACTTATTTTAGGAATCCTCACCTGATCAATTAGTTAACAATTAACAAAATCAATTAGTAAGCTTAATAACCTGGGAAAGTTACATTTCAAATGTAAGTACAGTCATTTAAAAGTAAAGTTCTGTGATTTCGAGTGAAGGTGCATATTACACCTTGCATAGACATATTACTTACCTGATATGATCACAAAAGAAGTATTTTTTGTGTGTAATGTAACTCCTTGCCACCTTCCCAGTTCGCATCCTTCTGAAAATAATCAGCTCTCTAGAAACAAAACCACATTTTATTAGGAGTTTGTTTCAATTACTTTTTAACAAGTGACCTAACATCAAACCCACCTGACTCATATAAGATGTTCATCTACACATATAGAAACAGAGGTGGGTAGTAGGCTACTCAGTTACATTTACTCCTTTACATTTACCTGAGTAACATTATAAAAAAAACAGCACTCTGCTTTTTACTTTTAATTGAGTGGATTTGTGAAGAGGTAATTGTACTACAATTCCACTAAATTGAGCAACAATTAGGTACTTTAATTAGTTACTTGATTTGAAAAAGATCACAAGTAGTATTATTAATATTTGTTGTAAGAAACATATGATCCACATAAAAATGTTAGCAAAACTAGTAAATTCCTATAACAGTTTAAATTATTTAAGCATTTGAACCAGTGTTCAAGCTGCAGCAGTTGGTTGGAGGAGTCTCACATGGATGGCCTAACTACCACTGATTAAACCATCATATTAGAAATTAACCATTATGTTCAAACTGTCACTCACCACGTGAGCAGTATTTCAACAACATACTTTACTAAATATAAGTCTTTGCACTGCAGACTGTTACGTCATGTCTGCCATTCATGAGACAGGTAAATAACAGGTGCTAGACCATTTTCTGGCAGATGTGACTCAGTGGTGCCGTTTCGTTAATTCCTCTATAGGTCACCAATTGTGACAGTAGATGCTCCTATCATATTATGTGACCCCTCCATCCCTCATAAAAGAAAGATTTTGAGAGGGGTGAAACTATTTTTTGGTGATAGTGTGTGCATAGATAAGTTGTAAAATGTACCACTTTTGGGTGTAAAGGTGACAGCACAGTCGCTCAGAGGTCACCAATTCTAACAGCTCACAGGTCCTATCATATCATGTGACCCTTCCATACCCTTTGCAAAACAATGTTCACCTTATATCAGATTTTAATAATGGCATTAATGATTTTCACAAAGTGGCACTACGTTTGTTAATGAGGAATCAGCGAAACAGCGCTCCCTAGAGTCACAGAATCTGATGGCCAAAGAAAATTGTGTAACAAGTTGCGCGGCAAAATGGAACCCCAAGTTTACTTTTCAAAAACAAGAGATAGGTCATAAGGTGAAGCCCGTTTTCGTTCGCGATGGAATACGTACAGGAATGGCATAACTGGCGGTGAGTACGTTCCTAAGCTAACAGTAAGTTGCAGTGTCACTGTAAATATGGTTTCTGATTGATCGATTTTGACATTTATTTGGGTTGTGCAAAGACCTAGACTGGTGTAAACATTACTCCTAAAACTCCTTTCCCTGTTCTGCACATGCGCCAGAGGCTCCGGACTACGGTGCCCTGATGGCAGAACCCGTGTTGTGGTTTTGACTATCTCTTTTATACTTGAAGCAGCAATAATCATAGTAATAGTAAATATAATAGTATATAATAACACTATCTCATAATTATGACTTAGTATCTCATAATTATGACTTAGCTATCTCATAATTATGACTTACTATCTCATAATTATGACTTACTATCTCATAATTATGACTTACTATCTCATAAGTATGACTTAGCTATCTCATAATTATGACTCAGCATCTCATAAATATGACTTAGCATCTCATAATTATGACTTACTATATCATAATTATGACTCAGCATCTCATAATTATGACTTGGCATCTCATAATTATGACTTACTATCTCATAATTATGACTTGGCATCTCATAATTATGACTTACTATCTCATAATTATGACTTTGTATCTCATAATTATGACTTACTATCTCATAATTATGACTTACTATCTCATAATTATGACTTTGCATCTCATAATTATGACTTACTATCTCATAATTATGACTTACTATCTCATAATTATGACTTTGCATCTCATAATTATGAGATAGTAAGTCATAATTATGACTTTGCATCTCATAATTATGACTTAGCATCTCATAATTATGACTTACTATCTCAAAATTATGACTTACTATCTCATAATTATGACTTTGCATCTCATAATTATGACTTACTATCTCATAATTATGACTTTGCATCTCATAATTTTGACTTACTATCTCATAATTATGACTTAGCATCTCATAATTATGACTTACTATCTCAAAATTATGACTTACTATCTCATAATTATGACTTTGCATCTCATAATTATGACTTACTATCTCATAATTATGACTTTGCATCTCATAATTTTGACTTACTATCTCATAATTATGACTTACTATCTCATAAGTATGACTTAATATCTCATAAGTATGACTTAGCTATCTCATAATTATGACTTAGTATCTCATAAATATGACTTAGCATCTCATAAATATGACTTAGCATCTCATAATTATGACTTAGCATCTCATAATTATGACTTACTATCTCATAATTATGACTCAGCATCTCATAATTATGACTTTGCATCTCATAATTATGACTTACTATCTCATAATTATGACTTTGCATCTCATAATTATGACTTACTAGCTCATAATTTTGACTTTGCATCTCATAATTATGACTTACTATCTCATAATTATGACTTACTATCTCATAAGTATGACTTAATATCTCATAAGTATGACTTAGCTATCTCATAATTACGACTTAGTATCTCATAAATATGACTTAGCATCTCATAATTATGACTTACTATCTCATAATTATGACTTAGCATCTCATAATTATGACTTACTATCTCATAATTATGACTTGGCATCTCATAATTATGACTTACTATCTCATAATTATGACTTAGTATCTCATAAATATGACTTAGCATCTCATAAATATGACTTAGCATCTCATAATTATGACTTAGCATCTCATAATTATGACTTACTATCTCATAATTATGACTTACTATCTCATAAGTATGACTTAATATCTCATAAGTATGACTTAGCTATCTCATAATTACGACTTAGTATCTCATAAATATGACTTAGCATCTCATAATTATGACTTACTATCTCATAATTATGACTTAGCATCTCATAATTATGACTTACTATCTCATAATTATGACTTGGCATCTCATAATTATGACTTACTATCTCATAATTATGACTTAGTATCTCATAAATATGACTTAGCATCTCATAAATATGACTTAGCATATCATAATTATGACTTAGCATCTCATAATTATGACTTAGCATCTCATAATTATGACTTAGCTATCTCATTTTTTTTCCTTCAGAGTGGCGGGAATGGGCTTCCATAGTGTATTACCTAAACTGTAAAATAATAAAAATTCTGAAGAGGTTTTATTTGAAAATAAAATCCGTTAAAGACATGATTTGAGATGGAATAAAAACCTTTTTAAACTAACGCAAATATCTGACGCACGATAGGGCTTTATGAAGTAAAAGTAAATAAAAGAAAATCAGGAATAAAATTGGTTAAACCTCTAAACAGAGAAGTCTCGCGCAGGAAAGAACCAGTGTCCTTCCGGAGAGGGAACGCCGCCATTGCGGATTTCAGAGAGAGGATCAGCCGTAGCTGCCGCCGCTATCATCGATGCTGTGCAGAAAGCATACGCAGAAGGCAGACGCGTTTCACATTTTCACGAGTGTCAGATTTAGGAAAACCCAACTAAAAACGCGCCATATTGATTTTCTTCCTCGCCGTGCAAGCCGTTTCCACTGACTGGCTCCGACCTACACTCAGTGAAGAGGTCGTAGCTAGCGCGGTGCTAACTGCCGAGGCTAGCTAGCTGTGCGGCTACAATTTCAGGACTCCAGAGAAGCTCGAGAAACAACCATGGCTCAGATCCTGCCTATCCGCTTCCAGGAGCACCTGCAGGTATGCGAAGAAGCGTCACGGCTCTGCAACCTCCGGCGTTTTTCCATCACTTCTCTGTTTCTTTGCATAATAGCCGTTTTGACAGTTTGCTAGCCAAGCTAACGTCAATACCCGCAGCAAATGAATGACCTCCCCCCCTCCCCCGTTTAGCCAACAGCATCCCTCGTACGCTTAAGCTGCTTCTCTCCACCAGAATCATTTCTTTCTGCCGCTCTTTTCTTTGAATATTACACAGTTATTCTTTATTTTATTTTGTAATGGTTGGCGTACGCGAAGCTTAATTAGTTGAGCTGCTAGCTTTTATATTAGCGCCTAAACCGTTAGAGATGTTGGTAGTAATTTGGTCATAGCGGCGCTGGAGACTTTAGGTAACAGTTCAGACACAATCATGCAGTGTGGTTTAAATAATTTTAAAAAAGCAGTCAAAATACAGCTTAGATGTTAATGTCACACGGGCCATCTGATGAAGAGAAGCCAGGTGTTACATCGCGATCAGCTGCAGTTTGACAGGACCTATTGCCATGTAACGTCACAAACAGGGCGTTGTGTCACGACAAGCCATATTTGCATTAGACGTTTCTGACTGAATGCGGTGTCATCAGTCCATCGTTTGGGGGATAAAATAGCTACTCCGTCAGCGAGGCATCCGATTTCTACCCAGCCATTCACATTATTTCCGACGCTCCGTAGATATGACTGCAGTAAAAATGCAATCACTTCCCAGCTTCTGGCTCTGCTGGATTATTGGATTTGCATAGGAACGCCTTCACTGTGTGTGATTTACTTTATTTTATTTTAGCATCTCTTCGCATCTAAATAATATTTTGATTTAAAAAATAATTTACGTTCTTTTCCTGATTTATGATCTTTTCATAATTAACTATATGTGGTACATAATGTTCTCAAATTGTTAACTTTACAGTTGTATCATGGCAAATAACATATATAATTGTATATAACATATATATATATATATATATATATATATATATATATATATATATATATATATATATATGTATATATATATAACATAACTTGTCACACCTGTGTGTGTTGTAGGGGTCCAAATTTTGGTTTCTAGATGAGGAACAATAGTCATAACTAAATCCCTTTGAACTATTTGCTTACCATTTTTAGTAATATATCAAAGTGTATGTTGCATAAAAAATGCCTTTGGGTATTGGTTGTATTTAAGAATGTTGATTAGTTTTCGTGCCAAAGCAAGAATAAATAGACGGAACATTAAAATAACTAAGGTTGAATTTATAGATATCACAGATATTTCTTTACAGTGTTAGGCAACCTAATGTATAAAATGGCAATGTCTGCCATCATTGAGCAGCCTAAACTTATGGCCTTAGGAAATGTGCTTTAAAAAAAACATTTTTAATATATATTCAAATGTATTTTTCCTGAATTCTTTTTGTTCTGTCATTTAATTTTCAGAATTATGCACTAAAAGTATGTCAAATATAGTTACTGTATAAAATATTTAGATCTCAATAGAGAGATACTTTCAATTTATTGTAATTTAATGTTTTTGTATAGCTCTTAAAAAGCGACCTGTCAGTTATTTCAAAGTAGTTTTATTTATTTATTTTAAATACATATTTTATGTAACATTAAAGATTGAAGAGAAAAAAAGATGTGTAGAGAAAATTCACACTACATTTAATCAATATTAAAGTGGTCGGCAGTAGTGTTGTGATGGTGGTCTTCATAAACAGCAAGGTTTAGGGTTGGTTTATTTCTTGCATATGCTGATGGATATTCTTGCAAGCAGCTGATCTAGTGGACGTGTTTGGCAACTTTTTAATTTGATCGACTTAGACTTGTGATCCGAAGTCCTAAAATAAATAAAATGCATCCGGAACTGGTCTTTGGAGCACAGATACATCCTCCAGTGTATTCGATTTAGTGAAATGAATTACCTCAACAAGTTGAGACCTAGGCCTGCCAATCCAGTTTGAGTCAGCTTCGTTGTCACAGGAAAACATTTCGCCTTGAGGGACAGAGTTGGGAACTGCTGCTTTAACACACTTCATTCTGAGTTTTGTCAAAATGAGTTAGGAACATGTGCTTTGATGCATGAATGGGCTAATCCTGTAATTAGCTAGGCTTTTCCTGTTTTCTTTGAGGCCAATTCAGATTTTGACAATGTTCTCTTTCTAAGGACGGCTGAACATGGAATAAACAATGTGTTGCTTGCTAGCTCATATAGGTTGTATGTCAATTCGATTCAGTTTATTTATATAGCGCCGATTCGCAACAGATGTCACCTCAAGGCACTTTACAAGAAAAGTCATTTAGATTGCATGGAGTCATTGACTTGCAGTTGTAGCTTTGGAAATGGCAGAAAAGGATACAATTACACCTTTATCTGCTCTGCTTCATAGATAAATATCAACTTATAGTTATTGAATTGAAATATGGTGCACACAAATGAGCTCTTACTTCTTCAAAGGAAATTTAGATTGGATGAATCTGATCCTAAAGGAAACCATAATTCTGTGTTTGCCAGTGAAAGTCCGACAGGTGCAGCTCCAATACAATCAGACCCCTCCGTGGCAAATATGTCCAAACCTTTGACCATTGCACATAGGTTTGAATGACAAATATATCATTAAAGTAACTGAACCCATGAAAAATCCTAACCCCGCCCCCAGACAACATTTGAAAAATTCTACAAAGTGGGTGGTGCCAGAAAGAACGGAGGGGTATGGCCAAGTGTGGAGGATGAGCGGAGGAGGGTACGTGGGGGTGTGTTCAGGAGGACAGTGACAGCTCGCTTAATGTGACACTGAAACATGGACAGTGACCAAAGCGACGTTGGCAGTTTTGCGACTGATCGATCTGATTGACGTTCATCTGCTTTGAATGTTAGCCTATGTTAGCATTACCACTCAGAGACTGGACTCCACCTGTCTCCCTCTGCCTCGAGCAGCGCTGGCTCGGCGGCCTGAGCCAGCGGATCTCCTCCGTCGTCACCGGAGGTAGAGGAGTAGAGGGAGGCTTTATGGAGCCCAGCGGCCCCGAGCTGTATCAATTCGAGCCGCTGGCTCAGGGCGCTGAGTAAGCGCTGCCCGAGGCTGACGCTGCTGCTGAGGGAGAGGGAGACAGGATGGGTCCAGTCTCTGAGTGGTAAAGCTAATATTGGCTAATGTTCAAAACAGTATGTTAGCTATGCTAACTAAGTGCTAATGTGATAATAAAGGTAACCTTAAAAACGCAATCCAACTCGCCACGGGGCCGGTATGTCTGATAGTTTTATACCTAAATGGCTGCTGTGACACAGTCAATGCCTGTGATGTAAAGATGTACCGCTCTCCACCAATCACAAAATTCAAATGCAGTGGCCACCCTTCAACCCTAAGGGGGCAGCGCTAAGACGTTTTTAGACCAAAAGTGTAGAATTAAACAAGTTTACACCAAAATGTAAAGCAAATCCCCAGAAACTGAAAGATTGCATTGGTAAGGACCCATTTATACAGTTTAGAAGCAAAAAAAGTTGTTTTGGGGTTTAGTTACTCTTTAAATGGAAATATTTCTTATAAATGCTTTTATTTTCTAACCTTGATTTATTCAGTAAAGGACCAATCGAGATCAAAAATCTCTTTTGCAAAAGCATCTTGTCCACCCAAAAAAACAGAAAAAAGACTGCAGGGTTTTGATTAGTATGTACCAAAAAAAACCAATGAATTGGACATGGACTGTGAAGGATAAGCTGCTGAAAGAGCTTTGCTTTTTTTCTTTTCTTCTTTTTTTTTCGTGTTTCTGTGACAGCTCCAGAACTTGGGGATCAACCCAGCCAACATCGGCTTCAGCACTCTAACCATGGAGTCCGACAAGTTCATCTGCGTGAGGGAGAAAGTGGGCGAGCAGGCCCAGGTCGTCATCATCGACATGGCGGATCCCAACAATCCAATCCGCCGCCCCATCTCCGCTGACAGCGCCATCATGAACCCCGCCAGCAAAGTTATCGCCCTGAAAGGTAAGCTGTAGCTTGAATGCATATAGAATGGTTAGGACATAGAGAATGTGTACGTGTGTTTTTTTTTGTTTTTGTTTTTTTAAACATAGTCCAAAAATTAAAAGTAAACTGTTAGAATTTGGCCGGTCAGTTTTCTTTCTATTTTCTTCTCTAATTCATGGAATCATTTGTGTAAATTAACTTTGTGTTGTCAGTTATGTAGCTTTCACATTCTGCTTTTCATTTTGACGTTCATAACTAGAACATTTCCATCTTTGTTTGTCAACAACTGCAGCGTAGCGTGTTACAAATTCACATGTAAAGTAGTTTTAGGAAAAAGTAGCAGTAGAAATAGTAAAATGTCATGCTGTCATAAATGCTTTGTCTGTTTTGCTTGTTTTTGCTCTTTTTTTCATTTCTTACTGCTCTCTTATGTTTGCAGACGGTGAGTTGAATTTTACATATCCTGAGTTGTCAAAGTGTTCCTGTATGCACTGTCTTAAAATGTTTGCACATTGCTGTTTTGTAATTTAATCCGATGCTTGCGATAAAAAAAAACAGCAGAAGCAGAGCATAACAAAATGACTATAGCTTTAAAGTTGCCATCTTCCTATTTTTTTGTAATGTGTGTTTGTACATTTGATACAATGTACATATATTATGTTATTTTCAACAACATACTGTACAGCACATTTTTAAGTCTTCTGTTTGTTTCTAAACCTGGGTACAGTATGTCAGTACATATTTTAGGGTTTATTTAAACCTTTTGAAAGATTGCAAACTATTTTTGGCTGCATGGTATTGTGAGTTCATTTATTGGATGTGTGATAGAAATCTTTAGAGTAATTGCATCCGGGCTGGTGTTGGAAAATGTTGAAACTGATTTACAGACAGGGAAACTCAAAGTACACCTGCAATGGGCGAACAACCAAACAAACTGAAGCATTCGGTAAAATTGATGTCGCGATGCTAGCCGTCGGTTGCAACCAAAAGATGCTTTGTTTTCGAAATGCGACCCAGTAATTGCAGATGTAAAAGCATCCGAGCAAAAAATAACTGCAATGTTTACATGCAAAGCCCTACATTATTACATTCGGTTAAATGCTCCAAAATATTTTGTCCTTTGAGAAATGTAATTGATAAACACTGCAAATTGCAATAGGGAATATTAATAAATGGTAGCTATGTCCATAGTTATACATAGTATAAATGTTCTTGGTAGAGGGAAAATAATATGAATGATAGCTTTTGAGGTCGACATAACTGAGTTGCCTCTGGCCTGACTAGTAATTTCTTTAACCTGCTTACAACAGTTGCTTAAATTTGAAACGAGTCTTTGGTCAGATTTTATTTATGGACTTTAAACCATCTTCCAACATCTGTGACCCCAGTTCACCTTTCCAAGAAACGGTTTTGAAATTAAGCTGAGCTCCTATTTATATATCCCATAAATACTTAGAAGGTAACAGACAGAAGACACAGGCGCAAGCTGCACATCTTTTATTGTTAAATATAAAAAGCCTTAATTAGGGATGGGTGAAATGAACTTGCATTTTTTTTCCCGTTCTTTTTTTGCAAATTTAATATTGCATTTTTGTTTCAGTAAACTTTTGACTGTACGTCTCTGCATATAGAGCCAAATACAGAACACAAATGCTGCTCTAAAAAATAAAAGGCGCTCATTATCTAATCGGCTGCTTGATCACACCATTTATATCAAGTAGTGCAGCTGTACAACGGCACACATTGTTTTCCACAAAAGCAATAGTTTCCCATCTCCAGCCTGAATAGGTTGCTTCAACACAGAGTGAAGAAACGCAACGCTGCCATCTTAAATACACTCCTGTTTTCCCCCCGCTGACACGGTTTTCATCCACATGTAACAGCAAATGAATAATTCCACTCAGAACAATATCTTGGTGCCGTTGCTGTTAGTTTCACACAGATAAAAAAATTCCAAAGGCGGTTGTGATCCTTTAAAACCGCACTTTGCTTTGAACGTCAAATATTCCGTCGGCCAGTGTTTCAGCAGCGCTCTCCTACAAAAACTTTGTGTTTGTAGCACTGTGGACAGAACAGGTGAGATGGCACAGGCAAAATGGGAGCTGCAGCAAGCGCTCTTTCATAACGAGCTTTATTGGAAAGGTGGGAAATTAGAAGATTGTTAAGGGAAAACCTTGATTCATTATAGCAACAAAAACATTGTGCACAGCCTGTTTATAAAGCTTTTTAAGCTAGGCTGACTACTTCATTATCCTTTTTTGAATTACTTATTTAGGAGAGGGAAAGCTAATATACATTTACACACAGATTTACCCAAATATGTAGGACGTATATCTATATTGTCAGTCTTAATGTATTGGTCATTAAATATACACATTTAAGAGCTGTGTTTCCTCCACTAAGATTGAATTGGAGGAAATAAAAATGGGTTTGAGTGCATCTGTCCAGCATCCTCCTCATTATCACGTCTGTTTGTCTTTGTGCTTTTTCCTTTTTCTTTTCCTAATCTGCATTCACACCCAGCCTAAATGAACTCAGTCTTTGCTTCAAAATTCAGCTCAAACGCTTTAGAAACAACATGGCCAAAGTTTCACTCCTCCGGGTGATGATGGAAGAAGAAGATTTGATCATGTTTAGTTCTGGAGACAGCATTTAAAAAATGTATCTGGGTTTGCATAAAAAGATCAGAAAAAAATATGTATCCAAGCAGTTTATCTACCAAAGACGGTTGGGTACAAATTGAGGGGGAAAAAAAAACATTTGATTTAGAAAGTTTCAGTCTCTAAATAATTAATATACATTGCTTCAGTTGCCATACCCTTTAGACTTTTTAAGGACAGACAACCATCTGGTGAACCTATTTTACTTGTTGTGATGAACGGAAACACATCACTAATAAAAGGATCAACCCGGCCGGCCTAAAACGTACATTATGTCCACCAGCAGTTTTGCCATTGTGATAACAGTGGCTCCATCTTTCAACTTTGTTATGGTCCCCCCTCACAGTGTTCCCACAAAGCAAAGTCACAAAGTAACACAACACGGGGCTGAATTAAAATGAACACAACCTCATTTTAAGCAGAGCAGTTAATCGTGGCTCCGACAAATACATTTGACATGGAAAGGTTGTGGCGTCTAGCGTGACTGAATGCAGATCCATATTAGTGGTTGCCCTTGTTTTTGGCCTTTATTGTTTTAATGCTGTTTCTGGCTCTTTTTATTTTTATTTTTTATGGCCCGTTTCTTTTTGTATGTCAAATCCCCGATTTCCAGCATTAATTGAGCAACTGGAAGTAGGTATGCCTCAATGGTAGGTTTAAAAGTTTGTTTTGGCTTGTGCGTCGTAGTACCTTTTTTTTGTTTTGTTTTGTTTTTTGTTTTTTTTTGTCACAACCCTTGTTTGAAGTCGACGTTTTAAAGGGGGAAGGATGATCGTGGCGTTTGCTTCCGTCACTGTGTGTTAACCGCGGCTCCTGGTGTTTTCAGCCGCAAAGACCCTGCAGATCTTTAACATTGAGATGAAAAGCAAGATGAAGGCTCACACCATGACGGATGACGTGACTTTCTGGAAGTGGATCTCTCTCAACACCGTTGCCCTGGTCACAGACAACGCCGTGTACCATTGGAGCATGGAGGGCGATTCTCAACCAATCAAAGTATTTGACCGACACTCCAGCCTGGCAGGCTGCCAGATCATCAACTATCGCACGGATGCCAAACAGAAGTGGTTGCTTCTCATTGGTATCTCAGCACAGGTAAAATTCACTGCGTGTCTAAAAAAAAAAAATGCACAGCTTTACTTCCTGTAGCCTAAAAGTGCTGCTTTTTCTTGCTCCTCCAGCAAAACCGTGTTGTTGGGGCCATGCAGCTGTACTCTGTGGATAGAAAGGTCTCTCAGCCCATTGAAGGCCACGCTGCTGGCTTTGCACAATTTAAGATGGAGGGCAACACCGAAGAATCAACTCTGTTCTGCTTTGCCGTGCGAGGACAAGCAGGAGGAAAAGTAAGATTTAGCAGCCCTGCAAAGCCTCTGGCTCACAGCAGCGTAGATAAAGAGATCCCAGCCAACTTCATCCAGATTCCAATTTCAAATGACTTAACTGAAAACCTGACGCTTAACCGAAACCCACATTGGCTGACTCGGTCTTGTTTCGTCTTCATTTCTTTTTGACTTCCAGCTTCATATTATCGAAGTTGGAACCCCGCCGAGCGGAAACCAGCCATTTCCAAAAAAAGCCGTGGATGTTTTCTTTCCTCCCGAAGCCCAGAATGACTTCCCCGTTGCTATGCAGGTATGTTTCTTACGTGTATTGGCAACCATTTGGATGCAGTTTTATGTGATTTATTTGTAAAGCACCAGTTCACAGCAGATGCCGTTTTAAGGCACAGATTTGGTTCAAATCCATGCAGTCCTTTTCACTCCAGATTATAATACAGTGCAGTTCAATTCACGTCTCCATATAATGCCAGTCATGAAGGAAATCCTGACAATTGCATGAAATCAAGTCAGGGTTTGTATGATGCTGTCTCTGTGGTGTGTACAAAAAAAAATACAAAATAAAAACAAAAGAAGCTCTGATTGGCCGTAGTGTTTCCCGGTCATGACTTTGTCACAGTTCTTTGGGATCCCCCTAGAAAGAGTGTTTGACTTCCAGCTGACTATTGCTAGTGCTACTTGAACTTCCACAGTTAGAATTGGGCTCTATGTATGACCCTTTCTTTTCCCCTTTCTGCACATCTAGATCAGTTCCAAGCAAGATGTAGTTTTTCTCATCACAAAGTATGGCTACATCCATCTGTATGATCTAGAGACCGGGACTTGCATCTACATGAACAGGATCAGCGGAGAGACCATTTTCGTCACTGCCCCACATGAACCCACTGCTGGGATCATTGGAGTTAACAGGAAAGGACAGGTACATTTTGAGCTGATGAGACTGATTTATTTATGTGGGTTTATTAAGGCAAAACCTGAGATTGAACATAAAACCAAACTCCAAAGCAGGATGTTAAGCAAGTAGCTTACAGTTACATTCCCAGACATCTTCCTCAGTGCCTTCTCTTCAAAACAGACTTTTCCTGTACATACTGGTTTGTTTAGAAATCAGACCGTCGTCTCAGGCTTGACAGGCGTGCGTGAATGACATTCTTGCATGTGTGTGTGGATCTGTGTGTTACTGCTGACATTTGTTGGTGATTCACTTTCCCTGTGGTACGTCCGCTTACATTCCCTATCAGCTTGGGTCTTTGGGTGCGACCTCGATTGAGGAAGCCTCTGTGAAAATATTCCGCCGCAGTATTTTCACTTTCGGGCAGCATGTGACAGCCACAGCAGGGAGGCTAAGCTTGGCTAGGCAGCCAGCACAACCTAATCCTGTTATTTGTCTTGGCTCGCACCTGTGGGTCCTACATACACAGCTTAGTGTGTTCCACATGCACATAGTGATGGATATTTTAAAACGGTACGTAGACAGGAGTATGTATGAATGTATGTATGTATGTATGCTTAACATTTATTGATTACAATTGTTTTTTGTTGTTTTTTTAATAATAGTTTGGACATATTTTTATATATCGTTTCATTTTGTGGACACCTTTAACTCACATCATGCTACATGCACATTCTTTTACATATAAATGAGGGGAATAGATTTAATTGGGGGGGGGGCACCGTGTTTATCTGTTTCCTGAGAGGTTCTGTATAAAGTGTTAATGTTTTTTTCTTTTCTTTTTTTTGCCAGGTACTGTCTGTGTGCGTGGAGGAGGAAAACATAATTCCCTACATTACCAACGTGCTCCAAAACCCAGACCTGGCTCTACGCATGGCTGTACGCAACAACCTTGCCGGTGCTGAGGAACTTTTTGCTCGCAAGTTTAACACCCTGTTTGCTGCAGGAAATTACTCTGAAGCAGCCAAGGTGGCAGCCAATGCACCTAAGGTACTGATTGTATGCCAGTATGCACCCACACAACATCATACAAAAGCTCCGCTTGCTCTGATTAGACTTATCATACAAACAAAAAAAGAAAAGATATTTGTAACCAGGCCAAAGCCCTGCTGACAAAATTTAGTGAAATAAATGTTTCTATATTTTTGCTATTTGAAAAATCAGGATACTTGTCCATTTTCCCCTTCAGGGCATCCTGCGTACTCCAGATACCATTCGTAGGTTCCAGAGCGTGCCGGCACAGCCAGGCCAGACATCCCCTTTGCTCCAGTACTTTGGTATCCTGCTGGACCAAGGCCAGCTGAACAAGTTTGAGTCTCTGGAGCTCTGCAGGCCTGTTCTTCAGCAGGGCCGCAAACAGCTACTGGAAAAATGGCTAAAGGAGGACAAGGTAAAAAAAACACAAATTTAGCGCTCATTCTTTTTCCTATACGCAAATCTCTTGAGAAGTCAATTGTTTCTAGGTTATTCCCTCACCGTAAGTTGTTTGTTAGGTGATGTGTCTCTCACTATCACCAAAGTTAACTTTTTTATTATTAATTAAACTAGAAAAACCAAACTGCTGCTTTTATTTTCTCTTTCAGATGTAATAGCCTTACGGCTCATATTTTACAAATTATTTCCAGTGTCTGATTAGCTGAATCAAATTTGATAATGACTTTGTCCTGGAATTGTTTTGTTTTTTCCAGCTGGAATGTTCTGAGGAGCTTGGAGACCTGGTGAAGTCTGTTGATCCTACTCTTGCCCTCAGTGTGTATCTCAGAGCAAACATCCCCAACAAAGTCATTCAGTGCTTCGCAGAGACCGGACAGTTTCAGAAGATTGTTCTTTACGCTAAGAAGGTGTTTGTGTGACTCTTATGCATTCTAAGTGTTTTGTTGTTAGTCAGGATTTTAACACGGGTTAACTCATGTTGAGCTAAATGGATATTAGTTGCTTAAACCAAAATAAGCCTCTGTCCGTTCTGTAGGTGGGCTACACTCCAGACTGGATCTTCTTGCTGAGGAATGTTATGCGGATCAGTCCAGAGCAAGGCCTCCAGTTCTCCCAGATGCTGGTTCAGGATGAGGAACCTCTTGCTGATATTACACAGGTAAAATATGTGTTGCAGCTGTGAAGGTCTAAAGTCATAGGATAGATCTAGTGACTGTAAAGCTGCCTCTATTTAAGAAAATTTTTAAATATGCAAATAATTGTGTTTCTCCAGATTGTTGACGTGTTCATGGAGTACAACCTGATCCAGCAGTGCACGTCATTCTTACTAGATGCTCTGAAAAACAACAGACCCATGGAAGGACCGCTGCAGACACGTTTGCTGGAAATGAACTTGGTTCACGCCCCACAGGTAGATACGCAGATCCAGATGTGTGATCCAGGCTTGCCACTGATTCTGGTTTAACCAACATGGAAGAGCAGCGGCTGGGTGCTCTAACCTCAGAATCAAAGCCTGTTTATAGATCTTTTTTTTTTGAATGCAAATCCTGATTCTGGCTAAGATGCCAGCAGAAAATAACAAAAAAAATACAGAAGTTTAATGCACACATTCAGAATGAAATAATTCAGCTCTGAAAATCAAGTAAAACATCTGCAGATGTGTCCGACTCCAGGTCATCCAACATTTTCCTCAAAGCCTTCGATAAGATCACGTTTTTTGTAGTTTTTTTTTTCCAGGCAAAGGGGACAGCATACATGAAAGCTTTTTCCCCCCTTCTCAGTTCATACTATTAAGAATGAGAATAAGACATAGTTCTCTGAATGACGGCTGAAAGGGCCTGGAAATAGACCAGGGAGAGGGCCACGTACTGATAAAGAGAACCATCCAACATGTTGATATAGTGAACAAAAATGGGTGAATGATGTACAACTAGTTGTAAACCTCCAAGCCCTGTGATACAGAGCGTTAGGAGCGTTTAGACATTGAGAGAAGGCATGCATCATTACCACAGTCCAAGGTAGACAGAAAAGTAGCAGGAACCAACCTGTTTTTAAAAACTGAATCTGTTTACAGCTTCTGACAATGATACATTTATTTTCCTGCGTCATGTCCTATAGGTCGCAGATGCCATCCTTGGCAATCAGATGTTCACCCACTATGACCGTGCCCACGTGGCACAGCTGTGTGAGAAGGCTGGCCTTCTACAGAGGGCGCTGGAGCATTACACAGACTTGTACGACATAAAGCGAGCTGTGGTGCACACACACCTTCTCAACCCAGAGGTATAAAGCGGAAATAAACTCCCTAGAATTGCTACGAAAACACCTGACATGACTAGGAGTGAAATTGTATCTGCTGCATGTTTTCTGGTCGTCTTTGCAGTGGTTGGTGAATTTCTTCGGCTCCCTCTCAGTAGAGGACTCTCTGGAGTGTCTGAGAGCCATGCTGTCGGCCAACATCCGCCAGAACCTACAGATCTGTGTGCAGGTTGCTTCCAAGTACCATGAACAGCTTTCAACTCAGTCGCTCACTGAGCTGTTTGAGTCATTCAAGAGCTTTGAAGGTGAGCTGCAAGTAGGAAAAAGTATTAAACTATACGTTAAGAGGAAGTGTTTGTGAAAACCGAAAATTTGCTGGTATTCTTTTTCTCCTCTTTCAGGATTATTCTACTTCTTGGGTTCTATTGTGAACTTCAGTCAAGATCCAGAGGTCCACTTCAAATATATTCAAGCTGCCTGCAAAACCGGCCAGATTAAAGAGGTGGAGAGAATCTGTAGGGAAAGTAACTGCTACGACCCGGAGCGGGTGAAGAACTTCCTGAAGGTAAAAATGAAAAAAAGGCAGTGCAGAACTTTAACCTAAAACACCTTTTTTCCCATCGAATTTAATTTGAACAAATATATAGTTTTTATGCCCATTAATACTTGTATTTCTTTGCCCGACAGGAGGCTAAACTTACTGACCAACTGCCTTTAATCATTGTGTGTGACCGCTTTGATTTTGTCCACGATCTGGTCCTCTACCTGTATCGCAACAGCCTTCAGAAATACATTGAGATCTACGTTCAGAAGGTTCGGTATTTTATTCACGGGCGGCTGTGGTTGCGCATTTATTCTATTTGCATAAACATCGTGGTTTCTTGACCGTTTGTTCCAGGTGAACCCAAGCCGCCTGCCAGTGGTCATTGGAGGTTTATTGGACGTGGACTGTGCTGAGGATGTGATCAAGAACCTGATCATGGTGGTTAGGGGGCAGTTTTCCACAGATGAACTTGTTGCGGAGGTTGAGAAAAGAAATCGGTGAGAACTACAAACTGCCACAAAAGCGAAATATGTTATCCTATATACCAGTAAGCTGGTTGCAGGTACCTCGAAATGTTTGTGTTGTGTGCCTAAATCAATGTTTTATTCTCTCTGCAGTCTGAAGCTGCTGCTGCCCTGGTTGGAGGCCCGTATTCTCGAAGGCTGCGAGGAGCCTGCCACCCACAACGCTTTGGCCAAGATCTACATCGACAGCAACAACAACCCCGAGCGCTTTTTAAGGGAGAACCCTTTCTACGACAGCCGCGTTGTGGGCAAATATTGTGAGAAAAGGGACCCCCACCTGGCCTGTGTGGCTTATGAGAGAGGACAATGTGACCAGGAGCTAATCCATGTAAGTTACGGAATACGCTGAACGCCTTACAGCCGTTTCTTTTGATCAGGGTCGTGAATGTGAAACGCCGTGCTTTCTCCGTGATTTCTTGTCTTCAATTACTTTTGTATGATGTTCTTTAGGTGTGCAATGAAAACTCGCTGTTCAAGAGTCTGTCCCGCTATCTTGTTCGACGCAAGAATCCTGAGCTGTGGGCGAGTGTCTTGCTGGAGACCAACAACTACAGAAGACCCCTCATCGACCAGGTCTGAACCGCTTTGTGTCTCTGATGCCAAATTCTAGCAGGAAAACTAGTTTGCTCTAATAAGAATGCAAAAATACTACACGCTTTAATTTTGGGACAGTTCAGGATGTTCGGTCTTAATTTACTAACGCAATCGCATCCGTCTTGTTTTAATTAGCATGGGATTCCCGACACAGTCAGCTCAAGAGACGAAACAGAATTTAAGTTGAACTTAAAGTGACTAAATGAGAATGAGATATTTTGTGAAAATTGAGAGCCCAGTTTGGGTTTTCACACACAAATGTTTTAAAATTACAAAGAATCTGTACTCTATGAAGGATAATGCAGGCCAGTTGTGTCCGGTCAGTATGTTTTAGCTGTCATGCTTTTCTCAATCTAAGGTGCTACTAATGCCAGAAAAACATGTAAAATACCATTTTATGGGTGATGCGTGGTCCCCCACTTACAGAGGCCATTAGTCTGCGATCCATTTCTGACCCTGGAACCTTTGCTGCATGTCTTCCCTCCTTCTCTCATTGCCCATTTTCTGTCTAATCTACTGCAAATAAAGGCAGCTAGTGCCCTTTTTATTATTATTTTTTTTTTCAATAGATTAAATGTTTCAGAAATATTGTATCATGTTCAGATCTGATCTTTTAGGTTTTTTACTCAATACATACTCATAGAGTCCAGGCTCATAATAAAACTTTGATTAAAATCCAACAGGAAGCTCTGAAACTGTTGTTAACTTTAGTCTGAAACGGCTCCTCTTTCAAGCTTTCACCTTCTGGAAAAAAGGCAAATTTAGGAAACCTTATCATCTCTGTTGCAACTTGGACTAATGGCCAATAGTGTGTCATTCAGCTCTCATAGCCAAAAGGATGCATTCTTAAAATTTTCAATTGAAGCTGCTATACCAAAACTGCAAAATAAGCCTATAAATATTTTGTCTATCCATGCATTTTCTGTACCCGTCCATCCTAATGCAGGGTTGCGGGGGGGCTGGTGCCTATCTCCAGCGGTCATGGGGCAAGAGGCGGGGTACACCCTGGACAGGTCGCCAGTCCATCGCAGGGCAACACAGAGACATACAGGACAAACAACTATGCGCACACACTCACACCTAAGGGCAATTTAGAGAAACCAATTAACCTAACAGAGAGGAAGCCGGAGTACCCGGAGAGAACCCACGCATGCGCAGGGAGAACATGCAAAAAGACCCCAGGCCGGGATTCGAACCCTGTTGCAAGGCAACAGTGCTACCAACTGCGCCACTGTGCAGCCCTAAATATTTTGTGATAAAAAAAAAGAAAAATGGTTCTTTCGCATTTGTCTAAAAACCTCTGTCAATAACATGGCGTGGTCCGAAACCAACTATTGGACCATCCGGTTGTCTGTCTGACATAAGGATGATACCCGACGGGAGGGGCGAGAGTTCTGTGACTAATCTAGCTTATTTTGCTTTATTCGGTAGAGCAGCTTTAACACAAACAACTGACCAAGTGAACATCAGCTGTTGTGGATAAAGAGTGTTGGTCCTCTGCTGTAGGTGGTCCAGACAGCCTTATCGGAGACTCAGGATCCAGAGGAAGTGTCTGTCACAGTCAAGGCTTTCATGACGGCGGACCTGCCCAATGAGCTCATTGAGCTTCTGGAAAAGATTGTGCTGGACAATTCTGTCTTTAGTGAGCACAGGTGATGCATCCACCATCTCCTAAAACCTTTACATGCTTCATATGTTCTATCTCTGTAGCCCCTTTTTGTTTTTTTTGTGTGTATATGTTACTCAAATATCTTCTTTTTTTTCTTTTTTTCTTAGCTTCCATAATTCGCATTAGTTTTGTCAGTTGAGAAAATAGTGGCGTTGTGTACTTTTCTAACCTGTTAAATGTGTCGATAATTTCAGAAACCTCCAGAACCTGCTCATTCTGACGGCCATTAAAGCCGACCGAACTCGTGTTATGGAGTACATCAATCGCCTTGACAACTACGACGCCCCAGACATTGCAAATATTGCTATCAGTAATGAGCTGTTTGAGGAGGCCTTCGCAATTTTCCGAAAGTTTGATGTCAACACCTCTGCTGTGCAGGTAAGTGCCATGTTGTGCTCTACTGTTATGTGGTTTAAATTTACTCCTGGCTTTATTGTTTTCTAACTATTTTTTTTCTCTCTCCAGGTTCTGATTGAGCACATTGGGAACCTGGACAGAGCATATGAATTTGCAGAGCGTTGCAATGAGCCTCCAGTGTGGAGTCAGCTGGCAAAGGCCCAGCTTCAGAAGGGGATGGTCAAAGAAGCCATCGACTCCTACATCAAGGCCGATGACCCGTCTGCTTACATGGAGGTGGGACAGGCTGCAGCCCAAAGTGGTGAGACTACCTCTATCATATCATCTCTAGTTCAAAAACCCTAGCTGCATTGTGGGGGTGGGGCAGACAATCATGATGTTAAATGGTAAATGTACGAATGATGGCTGTGTGCAGGAAACTGGGAGGACTTAGTAAAGTTCCTGCAGATGGCTCGAAAGAAGGCCCGTGAGTCGTACGTTGAGACCGAGCTGATCTTTGCTTTGGCCAAAACCAATCGCCTGGCAGAGCTGGAAGAATTCATCAATGGTCCCAATAATGCCCACATTCAGCAAGTAGGTCCTGGGCAGCTCACTCGCATATGGCTCGGCTGGAACCCAATGCTTTCGTTCTGGGATAACCTTCTTTTTCTCTTCATTTAGGTTGGCGATCGTTGTTATGACGACAAGATGTACGAAGCTGCCAAACTGCTTTACAACAACGTCTCCAACTTTGGCCGTCTGGCTTCCACTTTGGTGCACTTGGGAGAATACCAGGCAGCCGTAGATGGAGCGCGCAAAGCCAACAGCACCCGCACCTGGAAAGAGGTAATGAAGCCGACTTATTTTTCTTTCTTTTTTTTTTTATGACTTCAGAGCTATGAGCCTTCATGTATTGCAGTGTAATGTTCAGAGTATTTTTGCTTTTCCAGGTCTGTTTTGCCTGTGTCGATGGGAAGGAGTTCCGTCTCGCCCAAATGTGCGGTCTGCACATCGTCGTCCATGCCGATGAGCTGGAGGAGCTCATCAACTACTACCAGGTATGTGGTACAGCTGAAGTGAAATGTATAAAAAGGTTTTTAGGCTTTTGAATTTGATGTGTGACTTCTAAAGGTAAACAGAGATTAATTCGAAGTGTATGGAAAATTACCAACACCTGTTAATCTAATCAGTACCGACAAAATATATTTGCTCTGAGATGAAATGGCAAAAGTCAAATTGTTGCGAGTCGTTTGGTTGGTGTCCTTCAGTCCCATCTGTGTGACTCCCGCAGGACCGTGGTTACTTTGAGGAGCTGATCACCATGCTTGAGGCCGCTCTGGGCCTGGAACGTGCCCACATGGGCATGTTCACCGAGCTGGCCATCCTTTATTCCAAGTTTAAACCCCAGAAGATGAGGGAACACCTGGAGCTCTTCTGGTCCCGCGTCAACATTCCAAAAGTAGGTTTGATTTATCATCAGCTGCAAAGTCACTCAGCACTAAAATGATTCATTTTTAGGCAAACGAGCATAAACCGGAAAATAAAAACAATTCTACTGAGATTAAATATAAGGTAATGACGTATTTGTGTGTGTGTGTGTGTGTTTCAGGTTCTCAGGGCAGCAGAACAGGCCCACCTCTGGGGTGAGCTGGTGTTCCTCTATGACAAGTATGAGGAGTATGACAACGCCATCATCACCATGATGAGCCATCCAGCCAACGGCTGGAAGGAGGGTCAGTTCAAAGACATCGTCACCAAGGTAATAAAAACTAGAGGAATCGGCGGCAACGGCAGAGCAGGAAACACGACCCCGCCCTGTTTTACCGAGGGGGGAAAATGATCTCTGATGAGCGGAACGTCTGCTTCTCATTACAGGTGGCAAACGTAGAACTGTACTACAAGGCCATCCAGTTTTATCTGGAGTTCAAGCCGTTGTTACTGAATGACCTGCTCATCGTGCTCTCTCCGAGGCTGGACCACTCTCGTGCTGTCAACTTCTTCAGCAAGGTTAAATTAGCCCCGCATGAAAGAAAGTCATCAGACTGACGGCTATAGGGGGTCATTGGAAGAGTTGTACATTAGGGGGCTCATTACCTTCTCTTTTTCTTTAATCCGGTTCTTTTAGATGAAGCAGCTGCCTCTGGTTAAACCTTACCTGAGGTCGGTCCAGAATCACAACAACAAGGCAGTAAATGAGGCACTCAACAACCTCTTCATTAATGAGGAAGACTATGCGGTAAATAATCTGTTTCACTGTTTATCATTTCATATGCTGCAAGCTTCAGCTTTTTAACTGTGTTGCTGTCTAAAGGTAAAAGAAAGTTGTACTAATTCCTGAACGGCATTTAAGTAGACTTCTTTTTCATAACCAGATTTTTATTTTATTTTTTCCCCCCCAAACGCTTAGATTTTAAACTTTACCCCCATCCTGTCTTTTTGTCTTTCAGGCGCTGCGAACGTCCATCGACGCCTATGACAACTTCGACAACATCTCGCTGGCTCAGAGTCTGGAGAAGCACGAGCTGATTGAATTCAGGAGGATTGCCGCCTACCTTTTCAAGGGCAACAACCGCTGGAAACAGAGCGTCGAGCTCTGCAAGAAGGACAAGCTCTATAAGGTGCCATACCGTTTGATCGTAACAAATGCCAACCATGTGCTCACACCAGAAGCTGTGCTGAAATGCGAGATGCCAGACGCACTCCCCTGTTCCCCTAAACTCTGTTTACAGATGTGACTTTGCGATCTCCTCCCACAGGATGCCATGCAGTATGCATCGGAGTCCAAAGACATAGAGCTGGCAGAGGAGCTTCTAGCTTGGTTCCTGAACGAAGACAAGAAAGAATGCTTCGCCGCCTGCCTGTTCACCTGCTACGACCTGCTGCGGCCAGACGTGGTGCTGGAAACCGCCTGGCGACACAACATCATGGACTTCTCCATGCCATACTTCATCCAGGTTATGAGGGAGTACCTCTCAAAGGTGGGTTTGCTAGAAGTTGACAATTATGGGCTCTCTCGCGATCAGATCTTGTTTTGCATACGAAGATAAAAGCGCAGTAAAAGACGAGTGGCAATAATCAGCTCTTGTTTTTGCAAACTTTGCATTGTTCCTATCTACTAGGACCAGCAAGCTAAAATACTATTTGACAAAAATGTTTTCTCTACAGTTTCAGAGATCATGTTCCTCAATATTGGCAGCTCTCTCCTCTGTTCTTGCTCCTCTTCCTCTGCTTCCGTCAGTCACTGTGTGCCATCTTTGATGTCTGCGTTTTTATGTTGTTGTTTTTTTCCATCCATTCAAGCTGCTTTTCCATACAAATGTTCTGCAGAGGAGATTCATAGTTGCTGTGTTGCCCCATACTGTTTACCTCTGTTACATGGCAGAAATACAAACTGCTGTTTTCATAACTAGTAGCAGACCTAAGGAAAGAATTTCTGAAAAATCTTATGTGCTAAACTCTTAGTTGTAAGTTTTTTTTAATTTGTTTTTTACACATACTAAGTTAAAGACAAATTTTAGCCATTATTTTAATAGCCAATTCTATCTGCAGCCTCTTGCAGGTAATACATATATATATTTTTCCACTTGCTTAAAATGCAAAGTGAACAATTTCAGCACCATACAGAAAAATCTCAAGTCTGCATTTGTATCAAAAGTGGCGTTAATTACCCGCATCGCTCGGACCATTTTCGGTGATCCTTTAGTGACTCGCCCTCTTGTTTGCTGTTTTTCTCTTTTCTCAATTTCTGTTTTGGGGAGACTCCCGTTTGTTTTTTTTCCTCCTTAAGTTGCCTTTCTGAATTTCCTTTCCAGGTTGATGCGATAAAGGAAAAGGTGAAAGTCGAATCCATTCTCTAATCCTTCTTTTTGACCCCCACCCCATGTCCAGTAGTCTTTAGTATGTGGGTGGAAAACTAGCAGAAACTGCATGACCCCCCCCCCCCCCCCCTTCATGTCACTCTGCTGCTTCTGACTGTAATCTCCACTAGACGACCCACAACTCTCCTGAGTGGGGCTCTTCACAGCCAAACTCTAAGGCTCTGTTTAGAGTGCTGGTGCGAGTGGTTGCTCCGACTTCCATAATTCAGAGATGAAATCAGAATGCTGCATGGTTGTTAAATAAGATTAGAAGCAAGAGAATGTCAGAAATAGTCTTACTAATATATTCATCAAAATATCCATTATGAATCCTCTTCATAGGATTCACACCTGTTTGCACAACTATTTCGATGCCTTGAGATTTTTCACATTTTGTTACAGCCACAAACTTGAACGCTGCATTTTATGGGTATTGTATGTGGGTGGCCATCTCAAAGTAGGGCGTGTTTGTGAAGTGGAAGCAGCCAAGAGGCCCACGGTCGAACTAAATGAGCTGCAGAGATCCACAGCTCAAACGGGGAGAATATGTGCTGTTAGTCAAAAACTCCACTAACGGTGAAACATGGTGGTGGTCGCGTCATGCTGTGGGAATGCTTTTTCTTGAGTTAAGACATGAGAGCAGGCTGGAGTGGGAGGGTGGGGCTAAATACAAGGCGATCCTGAAGGAAATGCTGCTGGAGGTGCCACAAGACTTGACGCTAAGACAGAGGTTCACCTTCTGCCAGGACGACGCCCCAAAACATCCAGCTAGAGCTACAGTGGAACAGTTAAGACTGAAACTTATTGATGTTAGAATTGGTCCAGTCAAAGTCCAGAACTACATATAAGAGAATCTATTGCAATGCTTCGAGCAGCTGACCTGCTGTATTTTTACCATTTCTCAAAAACTAGGTTTCTAAAAATGATAAGCTGGTACAGACTCGCCGCTGTAGGTGCAGCCAAAGATTGACTTTAGCAGCCCTGAATATAAAAATTACCACCACACTTTTTTTTAAATCTATCTTTAAAATAAAAATGAGAATCTTTTTGTTTTCTTCTTTTACAGTCATGCACGATTTTGTGTTGGTCGAACTGATGCGATCATAGTGGAACACAAAGTCTGTGGTTGTGACGTGTAAAAATTGTCAAGGGGTATGAAGGTTTGTGCAAGGCACTGTATGCTACAGGACAGGTGTTTGTATTAAAACGTTATGAACACCACATGATGCCGTCACTTATGATTTTATAACATCTAATTGATCATCTCTGTATTGAACCAATTTGATTTGACCTTCTTTTTTTTTGCTTCCAGTGTGTATGGCATCAAAAAAAGTGTAAGAATCTTCATTATCTTTATTTAGCTGCTAGAAGCTGAGGTGAAGCCTCCAAATTCTTTGATTTTTGTCTCGTAACATTTCGGATTAGTGTGAGATCAGAGTGTGCAGCCAGCCACACGGCTTTCCAAACAGCTTTCCTTAGAGTGTGAAGAGTGCCTCTCTGGCTAGATCCCCGTCCTGTTGTCCTCAGGTCCTCTCATTCAGAGTTACAGATGGATTCCCTGACTTGTTTACGCCACTCAGCTGCAGTCTCCTGTTGTTGACGTCCTAAATTAGTTCATCATAACTTCACTTCCCACTGATCTTTCTCAGATTTGTTTATGTTAAAGGTGGGCGGGGCTAATGTATCTAAATTTGCTTAGACTGCAGCTAAGTGCAAAGCCTAATTTCCGTATTAGAGAAGGCACTACGCCTTTTTTCTTTCCTGAGATTAGTTTTCCTGTAGTATGTGGACTGCTTGATTTTCTCTGTGCTAATAATGAAATCCTAACATAAAATCCCAAATAAGTGGGTTAAAAGCATTAAAACAAAAGTATACATTTAGAGCATGTCTGTGTACAGTACATCAGTTCAAAGGATATTTTAAATATGTGAGCGTGTAGGTCAGGGATAGACGAGTAGAAGAAGCATCCCCACTCCCACCCACCCGCACTCGGACCAGGCTAAAAGACGTCGCCGTTAGCTGCTCCTGCTTCTGGAAACCTTGAATTGGCTGACCAGAATCATCCCCCTCCACCCCCCGTCTCTCTCTCCTGCACCCTCTCAGAAGAAACGAACTAAACTGCTGCTTCAGCATGTTTTTCTCAACCCTTCTTGTGTCAAAAATGAAACTGCAGCCTGTGTTCTCTCGACATAGCCTGCTTAACCAGACCGGCCGTAGTTGTTTGTGTCGCCGTATGTAGAGAACTGAACCCCAACACCGTTGGGAGAGGCTCTCCGGGGCGTTTCACTTGCAGCTTGGTTCTTGCTTTTCTTTGTCCCTTTCCCTGCTCGTCTGTTTCTGAGCTTTAAAGGAAATTGTTTAGCCCAAAATGATAATCTGGTGGCCTAAACGAATATATTTGGTATTTGTTTTTTCCGTTCACTTGGAACAAAAACAGGAAACTTCGCTTTTTGCTTTCAACGAAAGGTGAAATAATTTAAGTTGATTTTTTTGGGGGGGGGGTTGTGTTACAATATCAATCGGTGACCTTATTTAGTTTGGACTGACATTTATTTCAGTCATCTAACAGATAATTGGGAACACACACGCTTGTTTCCCTTAAGTGTGATAAGGAGTTGGTTCTCTACATACACACATGTTCTGGGTGGCTGGATGGTGGGACCATTATTGCCCAGTAGCTATTTGTTTCTGTCTTTCCTCCTAATTCCCTAACAGTTACCATAAATGAGTGGATGTCCATCTGATAGACGCCCGTAGCCAAGCTTAATTAGAGTAGCCAGTAGCTCTTTAACTCTAGTTAATCCTCATGGAGGGCCTCCAACACATGAGCAAGGTGTGCCTCCGGCAGCCTGTTATTATTATTTTTTTCTTTATTCATTTAAATCTGGACTGTATTGATCTTCGCCTGTCAGGAATGGTCCCATCCGTCAGCCAGTGAAATAACCCCGAGGTCAGTTTTTTTTTTTTTTTTGACAAACGTGGCGTCTTCCTGTGCTCTTCAGGAGCCAATCGCCAACTGTTTACCTGAAGTCTGACTCGGTAATGTTTTCCCACAGGTGGACAAACTCGAAGCCTCTGAGTCTCTGAGGAAACAGGAGGAGCAGGCCACGGAGTCTCAACCTATTGTTTACGGTAACAGCAGCAGCACACTTTAGCCGAGTTATATGGGGTGTCCAAATTCAGGGGCTGCATCCTTCGAAGGCCGATCACGTCACAGCGGTGCAACGCAGGCGGTCCAAATTCGAAAGGTGATCAAAGTGCGGCCTCCTTTTCCTCGGGTTTGAAGAACTGCTCTGGTGTATCCTCAGCAACCCACCCTATCCCATGATTCGTTGCGGGCTGAGCGGGAGATTTTTGTTCCAACAAAGGCAGACAAAGCGGCAGGTAGAGCAGGAGAGGGGTGAATTATTGTATTTATTTATTTTGTTCATTTTTAAAAAATATTTAAAAGGTGCAATATGTAAGAATTTTACAGTGAAATAATCACACAACAGCTTAATGTCTCAATCATGTTGTTGAAAGGAAGGTTACATTGAAACAGATTTCCTTCTCAGACGGCTGAGTGGTTGCAAGTTTTTATCACTTTCAAAAGGCTGCAGAGGAAGGCAGTCATTGTTTACAATATCTGTCCCGCCTTCATGCTTCCTGGTTCCAGAGCCAATCACATGTGAGCCCGGAAGGTTGCCAAGTCTTCTAAACAAACACTTCACCAGCATCTGTAACTGGGCTAGAGGCTAACATTGAGCTAACAATGCTAGCAGTAAATTAGAAAAAAATATTTCAAGCTACTTTTTTCGATTACCAACAACTTGATATAGCAGTGAAATGTATTTATCTACTTATCAATTTACCCCTCCTTTCCACCGGACGCGTAAGCAGCACGTTACAGGAACAGCACGTCATACGTCATAGCCACCACTGTAGTCAATAGAACCCTTTCCACCGGAGGCGAAAGCAGCACAAGTCTGCCGCGTCTCAGGAGCGCCATGTCGCAGCACTTTTCTAAATATACGCGGCAGTCCTATTTTCTACCCAGTACACCTCTGAAACACGTAAATTTCTACATTTTGGACAGAGGGGAAGACAGGAAATATACGGCTCGGCATCCGGAAATTTTCAAAATAAAAGAAACGTGGTGCTTTGTAGTTGCTTTACTTAAAAAAAGGTCACTACCTGTGCGGCCCGGTGAGAAGTTAGTACCTCGCGGGAGGGTCTCATTTGTGTGTCATCATACAAATGAGCGATTTTGGATATTCCCTGACATAACACAAACTTATTGGTGAATATAAAACGGACATAACATAAAACACCAACCTTTTGGAGCCATGTTGTTGTCTTTTCCTGGTTATTATTGTCATAGACGTTTATATATGTCTATGGTTGTTGTGTTTACTGACGAAACCACACAGGATTTTGCTAATTTCGCGTGATTTCGTGCTCTCTCGGTGAGAGCTGCTTCCCTGCTGCTATGCGCCTCATACGCACCCGGTGGAAAGGGCCAAGCAGCAGAACACGCAAGTGAAACGTGCTGCTCCTGTAACGTGCCGCTTACGCGTCCGTTGGAAAGGAGGGGTGACTGTGTATGACTCGTCTTCGCTCGTGCGCTGATCCGTACCTGGCAACCCGGCACGAAACTCACAAAGGGGAGAGGATGATGGCGGACTCTTGAGTTTTCTTTACATGGACTGCAGTACTCAAATTTGACCACAATATTTTATTCTTACATATTGCACCTTTTAATAAGTTAATTAATTTAAAAGAATTAAGTAATTTTAAAAAAATCTCACCAAGATTTGAAGCTCCATTTTTACCCTTATGTTTTTAGTGCCGTCCTGGTTGCTAGGCGACAGTACATACATGGAGGTGAGGGTGGGAATAAATCTGATGAAGGCTAGACTTTCCCATTTCAGAGTTCTTCGCGGTCGGCAAAGAACCCGGCCAAAGTGGAGCGGGCAGGCCGGGTTCAGCTCCTGAGTTTGGACACGCTCATAGTTCATTCATACTGTCGCAGTTCCTTTACAGTCTCAGTGTGACAGTGTGGGAAAAGTGAGGAATTTGAAGTATTTTCCATGTCCGAATTAGGATGGACTTATCTGTCCAGTGCTCTAAATGTTGTTCATCCATCTATCCATTCATCTTTTTGTCCTCCATCCGTCTGTCCGCAATTTCTGCATCTCCCCTTCCATTCTTCCGTTTTTTTTCTTTCTATCATCCATCCATTCATCTCTTTATCGCGTGTCCATCGTCCGTCCCCAGCCACGTAGATTTTAACTAGTTATCTTGACGTGTCTCAACAGGCACGCCCCAGCTGATGCTCACAGCGGGACCCAACATGGCCGTGCCCCCTCAGCAGGCCTACGGCTACGGTTACACAGCTGCTCCAGCCTACGGCCAGCCGCCACCGCCCAGCTTCGGTTACGGCATGTGAACACCCAACCTCCCATCCGACACAATCCCACCTTCCACCTGTCCTCCCTTTGTGTTCCTCACCAGCTTCCCATGGTCTTCTACTCACTGCAAGGGCCACAAGCAAGCAACAGCCCACTGTTGTTTTGAGTATTAATATTTTTTTATTTTTTTTGATCATCCTGTTACAGGAGAAAATATTCTATAGCACTGAAGGACGTTTATTTGTATTGTTTGAAAGTTGTTGGACCACCTGTTTTTTCACATTCCATATTTATAACTACTTATTTAGACTGTTTGTTTTTTATGTTATTGTCTTTTGTTGTTTTGTTTTTTTTATTGGTTTGTGCAGAAGTGGACTTGCTAAAGCTCAGCATCGAACCTTTGAAGTAGGTGGAGGAGCATTGGATTTTGCACTCATGAAGAAATTAATGTAGACAAGCTCTTACTTTTGATGTACTGAACATGTGAACAGCCTCCATTGTCTTGTCTGTAAATGCATTTCATTATTGTATATTTTGAGGAGAGAAAAAAAGGTTACATGATATAATATTAAATATTGCCATTTCAATGGCTATAGCTAGCAACACTAAGTAATGATAGTATATTCTGCACAGGCGTGTAGCTTTATGGAGTTTTAAATGCATACAGACGTATGTCACTGTGTGACTGAGGGCGTGTTTGTTTGTGTGTGTGTGTGTGTGTGTGTGTGTCTGACCCGAGGGTCTGAACAATAATTTGAAGCCTTCTCCCAGCCTCTACAGACGCGTGCGTACACTCCATCCTCCTAGATGTTGGCTCTTCTTTGGCTCCATATTTCGAGGTGACCTCTCGTGCCGTGTACAGTACTTGTGTGAGACTGTATCTGTGTATGTACAAAGACGAGACGGCGGCCACCGAACCCCAGGGTCCCTATCCGTACCGTGTGTGTGTGTGCGCGCGCGTGTGTATTTACTCTGAACCCTCCTCTTGCTGAAGTCTGTATGCCAGGTGTTGTGCCGTTTCCCTCGGTCACCATTCCCTTTTTTTTTTGCTTGTACAGATGTGAACTGAAAACTTCTAGCTGGAGTCTCTACTTATTTGCCCCCACCCCCTCATCCACTCTTCCCTTCGTTAGTCTTTTTGGCAAAAGTAAACGAGGAGGGAGTAGATGGTGGGCTGGTGGACCCCGAGGTGTTCTAATGTTGGTTTAATGAAGATCCATAACACTCCTGTAGGTTGTGTGTTTAGATTTAAGATGAAGTAAAAAAAAAAATGTCTGTCAAGAAGGGTCAGGAGTTAGAGCCTGTTATCACCCTTAATGTACTCGACTTCCTTCCATGCTTTAAGCTGTGTGTGTAAAGTGTCATCCCAACCCTAACATGAGTTTGATTCCTTTTCTGTTGTCATGCATAATAGTAATTAAGGGGATCTGTTATTGATACATGGAAGATTATGACCTAACTGAAAGGGAAGTACTATCCTAAATAAAAATGGAAATTAAACTCCAGTTTTCTTGTGTGGCATAAGTAGCAACGTGTTGACTTTTTATTTTTTGCAGTAAAGATGCTTCAGTGATTCTATGATGTGAGCTGCGTCAACATCTAGAGGTCGTCATCGCCGCGTTTTGATTTGGATCACAGAACATCCAGTAGAAAATGTAATCTCTTTAAGGTTTAAAGGTGGTGAGGTCACTCCACAAATAACACAGGGCCGGAGCACTCTGCGCCCAAGACCAGTGAGGGGCAGACGGACACCAGGCACCCCTGCACAGCAGCCAATGAGGAGGCAGGTTCCCAGCAAAGCACCCCCACCCCAAGGACTGAGAGGCAGAGTAGCGGACCCCTCCGATCCACGTCCTCCAGCGCGGATCAAACCTGCACATCAGTATCTGTCAGAAAATCTCCAGAGAGAACTGATCTTGCCCTTAATACAGAGAATAACAATTCTCAAGACGAGCGGTCATGAAAGCAGGAATAACCTCAAGAAAATGAAGGGATTACTGAATCGTGTCTCAAAGATTTATCTGATTTTGTTTGTGCTTTAGAGCTGGTCACGACGAGAAACGTCTGTTTTAATAAACCAGAAGGAATCTAGATTTTTCAGTATTTAAACTGAAAATCCATCAAATGTGGAAAAAGTGAAAACTGGCCCATCTTAATCACTGTTTGCTGCATTAGCAAATTAGAAAATCCTCAAAGTAATTTAAATTAAAGTTACATTCATAGACTGAGTTCACTCTGTTATAAGTGTTTATTTCTGTTAAGTCTGAGGATTATTGATTACAGCAAATAAAAACCAGAAATTCAGTTTCTCAGAAAAACACAATTTTACATGCGACAGGTAGCTTACCAGAAGGAATTTTAATTACAGAAATGTGGATCTACTGAAAAGTACCGGTACGTCCCTGAAGTGTCTGGTGTATGAACTCTACTTTTTCAGGTTTGCATTAATGCAGTGTGAGAT
Organism: Valencia hispanica; assembly: GCA_963556495.2. Classification (NCBI taxonomy): domain Eukaryota; kingdom Metazoa; phylum Chordata; class Actinopteri; order Cyprinodontiformes; family Valenciidae; genus Valencia; species Valencia hispanica. The sequence continues at coordinate 41,548,538 of OY747700.1, read as the reverse complement.
TGAAGTGAATCAGACTGTGGAACTGCTGGGGTGATAAACATCTGGTTATTCCAAGGTCTAGTGTCCTCTTCATAATACTCAATAGACTATGAAGTTTAGTTCAAGTTGTGTGGTCAATCAAGCACAGTGATACCATTGTCGATAAAGTAGATTTTAGCCGTGTGGGCAGGTGCCAAGTCTTGCTGGGAAAGGAAATCGGCATATCTGTGCTTATCCCTGTTGCTTGTGCACCTTTTTCTTCCTAAGTTTTTCCTTCCACTAAACTTTTGTACCTTACCGTACTTGTGAAGGAACTGACTTGGTCTATTGTAATATTCCAATTTGCTGTAAGCCATAATCATTGGAATTATTTCTCATAAATGCTCGGTATTTGAAATTGTGTATTGATTCTGAAATGGCTCTGGATGAGCCTCAGCTCTTCACACCACTGGAATCTGTGAGTGTTTTCCGGACCTTTCGTTCCACCGCACTGCAGTATTTTTCAGAGATCCCTGTAGCCCTGCACATAATCATGGCAACATCAGATTTACTAGACAGAGAAGCAAAATATGGCCCATGAGAGGAAACCATGTCCAAACTCACTTGAGCTCCTGGAGCTTCTTTTCTTTGACTTCACTGAGCAGCATACGTCTCTGCCGGTCTTCCTCAATCAGCCGATCGGCCTCCTTGAACATCTCTCTGCGCTTGTTGAGAGCCGAGAGCTCCTGCTCCTTGATCTGCTGGCGGAGGGTCTCTGCGTGACGCAACGCTTTCTGAAGCTGCTTCTCCTTCAGCTCCTTCTCCTTGGCCATTGCTTCCTGCTGAGTTCTGTGAAAAGAAGCACGAAAGCAACTGAGAAACATTTAAAAGAAGTACTATTCAATTCAATTCAAAAATACTTTATTGATCCCAGAGGGAAATTAAGTGTTGGTGTAGCTCATATATTTAATTCTTTAAGGAGTTGTTATAGATGATGATGGCTGTGGCCAGGAAGGATTTCCTGTAGCGGTCTGTATTGCAGCGAAACTGAAGAAGCCTCCGACTGAAGACGCTCTGTTGTTGTATGACTGTCTCATGAAGAGGATGCTCTGGGTTATCCATGATTTTTTGGATGTTATGAAGAATCCTTCTTTGCATCATCATCTCCAGATCTTCCACAATCGTCCCCAGAACAGAACTAGCCTTCTTTATCATGTTGTTGAGCCTTTTTAAATCCCTGGCTCTGAAGCTGCTACCCCAACAGATGATGGCTGAAGAGATTACACTCTCCACAACAGACTTGTAGAAGATCTGCAGCATTTGGCTGAGGGGGAAAAAAAACCGAGAGATCGGCTTCCTTACCTCAGCACCCTCTCAAGCACAGCCTTCTCCCGGTTGGCCTCCATCATCAGGCAGCGCTCCTTGTTTTTGACCTGCTCCAAGCGAGCTGCCTTCAGAGTGGCTTCCTCACAGGCTTTCTTTGCAGCCAGCTCCCTCTGCTTCATCCTCCACTGCCTGTCATTGATTTCCCGGTTCCTCCGAGCGCGGATCTCGTCCTTTAGGATCCAAAACAAAAAGCATGTTTTAAAGAGATGCTTGTTGCATTAAAAGCTGCTGGAAGCTCACAGTGTGCCGATCTGTCATTAACTCACCTGCTCGGCCTTGTTGTCTTTCGCTCTCTCCTGCTGGGCCCTCAGCCGAGCAATCTCCACCTCTTTCTCCTTCTTGATTTGTTGTTGCTCTGCTTCGTATTCTGCCTCTCGCTCCTGTCATGAAAACACTGATGAAGAATCGAAGCACACGCAGCGTGAAAAGATATGGGTGGTCAATGTCACACAGTGTCAGCACACTGCTTCAGTTAATACAGCTAGAAACTACTGGTCAGGCCCGAGATCTATGTGCAGTAATGGACTCAGACCTGAACCTCCAGGGTCACATAAAGGCAATAACGAGGTCAGCCTTCTATCACCTGAAGAACATTCCAAGGATTAAAAGACGTATGTCGCAACGGGACCCTGTATATTTATATATATATGTATATATGTATGTATATATATGTATGTATATATATATATATATATATATATATATATATATATATATATATATGTGTGTGTGTGTGTGTGTGTGTAAACATTTAAATGCAAATTTGTTGTGAATATCTGTTTGTCTGTTTGCTGTTGACCAGTTTCTTTTGCAGGTATTCCATAGCTCTCATGTCAGCCAGCTTCTCCTCTTCTTGCCGCTTCTCCTTGGCCTGCATAACCTCAGCATTGATGCGCATGATGTCCTCCTGCAGGAGCTGCTGTTCCCGCCTCTTCCTCTCCCTGGCCTGGGACAAGACATGCAGTGTGGTTGAATTAATTGTCTGAGCTGTACGTGCTTCAGTTAGATGTAGCTCTGTCTTATCAGCACCTTGAGATCTTCCAGGTTCATTCTCTCCTGGTCCTTGTGGATCTGTCCTTTTTCAACTTCTTTCATCATGTCCTGAATTTGTTTTTCCTCCATACGCTCTTGGATTTGGCTGTATATTTGCTCCTGTCCTCTAAAATATTAAACACAGGCATTAGCAGTTTTTTGGTAGATCAAACTAATTTGTATAATTGTTATCTTCTTAGTCTGAAGAAAATATGCAATTTGGTTACATTTTGTTTTAGCAATTCTTCATGTGAATAGAGTACCTCTCAAAAGTGTTTACACCTCTTAACTTTTGTATTTTTTTTACTTCAGAAGTAAAAACTTAAACTTGAATTTTATGAGTTAAACAGGCCCAATGAGATGGGGTTTTTAATATTTTAAAACAAAAAATCTAAACGGATGCCTTGCATAGATATTTTATCAATACCCTGAGTCAAAACTTTGTAAAACCATCTATCGCTGCAAGTGTTTTGATGTAAATTTATATCTCTGCCCGCATTGCACATGTAGAGAACTGATAGTTGCACTAGTTCAACTGTGTCTTCCTCTACTGTAAAACACCGTTATTTACAAAAAACAACAATTTATTTTTATTTGCCTGTTTATATATTTTCTAAATGTCTTAATTGAGAGAAAGTAAAACTGAAGTCAGATTCTTTGTTTGTGTGAACAAACTTAAAGTTTTAAATGAATAAAACTGATTTTGAAGTCAGGTGGACAGAATAAGTCTACTCATAGCGTTCTGCATGTAAACCAAATAAAACAGTTTTGGTATCATCTGACCATGAAACACCTTTTCTACATGTTAGCTGTGTCCTCTACATGGGGTATCTTTAAATCACATCCGTGCACCACTTTGTGTTGGTCTGTCACATAAAAGCCCAAAGAAATACAATGAAGTTTGTGGGTTTTTACACGACACTATATAGAAAGGTGAATATTTTTGCAAGGCACTGTTTATATTGTTAAGACAAATCTAATAGTCTGTGTGTGCGCTCCTTTTTACTTGATCCGCTGCTGTTTGCGCAGCTCATCAATCTTCTTTGTGTCCTCCAAAACTCTGCGGCGCTCCGCCTCCATCATGATGTCCAGGCGCTTCTCCTCATCGTCCAGCTGGGCCCGGATCACGTTCTTTTCCTCAATCTGATCGTCCCACTTGGCTTGACACTGAGCGCCCAGGATCAGCTAAATGGCACGCAAACGGAACCACTGATGGAAACCGAGAAACGTTCATTTTAATTTAACATTCGACATCCACAGGTGAATGCCTGCCTACTTGATTGAGCCTTTTGACTTCATCCTCTTGCTCCATCCTTAAGTCGCTGGCCCGATCAATTATGAGCTGCGCGCGCTTCTGGGCCTCCAGCTCCAAGTCTGTTAATTCTGGGTTTTGTTTACGAGACAGTTCCACATCCAGGAGTTGATGCTTTCTTACTTCAGCAGCTTTCTAGATCAGAACCAGATAGGAAAACAGTAAAGCTCTGATCTTTAACTGGAATGGCTTTTTTTAAATTAAAACTGATATTGCTTACAGTTTTTTCCTCTTTCTCTTTCTTATGAGCTTGCTTCAAAGCTTCTCTCTCTTGCTTGACACCAGTCTGAGATTCTGAGATGATCCTTCTGAACTCAGATGATGGAAGAACAATGGATTCTCTTGGACAGTCACTCCGTGGAATCCTGGAAAAATCATGGGAAATTTATATATATGTCACTACAGCGTCACTATTCCAACATCATGCCATCTGTCATAGGTGCTGTCTTTCATGGCTTTATTTGTGACATGCAGTTTACCCAAACTCTTCAAACCAAATGTGAGAGACTTATCAGTACCTGACCTGATAGTCCGGATTAGGTCTCTGGTGATGATCTGAATGGTCTTTTGCTCTTTGTTCGTCTGGGGCTCTTCCTTTGCTTGGCTGTTGTTCTGCATGCCCGACTGTAAAAACAAAGAGACAAATTATCAGTGGCAGCAGTTAATAAAACTACACAGAAACTGGATCTCTCCACCTTTCCAACTGTGGGCATATTTTGAAAAGGCTTGAAAAACTATTTAAAACATCCATAAAACTAGAATGCAGGCATCGGGACATCACTGAGATTCAGTTTTCATATAATGTATAAAAAATGTTGCTACTAAGTACAGATTGGAATCAGGTAATTGTTTCTTTGATTGGCAGTTAAAATACAACACATTAAATGAACCAAGAATCACCAATATTTTCAGCCAATAAATGCAACAACTGGTAGCTTGATGCAATTTGTGAGTTCAAGCAAAATCTTAAAATGTTTAGGGACATGTGGTTTAGTGCGTAAATGGTGATAATACTATACATTTTTAACATTTAGTGGGGGTGGAAACTATTACCTCAATCAAAAACCATGCCACACTTTTTTTCTCTTTCAGTCCGTAGGAAAAAAAAATCGGAATCAACCAAAATCTTAATCGGTAGATTAGGCCTAAAAAAATTTTTTTTAATGGTATCACCCCAGAGAAAAACCTGGTCGGGGGATCGAATAAAACACATTTCTGCACTTGCAATCACATATTTGTGGGTCAATATTGTCAAAAATAAATCTGTGTTCCATCCCAGATGGGCAAAACATTTGTCATCTTGTCATTTTTCTCCTATTATGACATCCAAACCACGCAGCCTTCACTGTACCCTAAGTCTGTTTTAAAGGCTGTAATGCATTCTTGCACCTGTATTCTTGCTGCAACTAAACATTTATAGACAGACCAGATGTACGAGCGGTATATTACAGAGTGCAGTGGAATAATAACTCAAAGTTTGGATTCAAAAACGAACTGAAACGAAAAATGTCAGATGATGCAGAAGTCTGACCTTTGGTGGTGTTGCTCAACGTGACACTCACCTGTCTGTGGGTGTCAAACAGGATATCCTCCACCTGGGATGTGGGGGCCAACATGCGGTACCTGCCAGGATATGATCTCCGCCCAGTAGACCTGGAGCTGGACGCAAGTCTCTGCGGGGATCATCGACAATACCGCGAGAAAAAGCAAAAAGCGATCAGGATTTGCGATAATTTTGTGGCGGTGAGGTAGACTCGGTAGCTACCACTGTAACCTTCAAAGGTGACAAAGTAGGAGGAAACAACAATGAATGTTGCTGCAGAACTTACCATAATGGCGAGGGCTTATCTTATCTGATTCCAACCAAACCTAGACATACAACCTTGTGGATAGCCAGATACTTCTCTGTCGTTTAACTATGTTTGTTGTCGGTTGCTATGGAAATAAAATGCAGTTAGTTAAAAGGGGGGAGGAGCAAGCCACCGCAGCGGTCTCACAACTAGTTTAATTACTTGGCATTATCTGAGGATGGTCATTCAATTCTCTACAAATATGTCATTTGTTCTATTTGAACATGCATTTAATGTAATCCAAATTCTTGGCGAATTTTACTTAATATTATTATTATAATTACTATTATTATTGTTAGTGTTTTTATTCGTTTATTTATTTATGCTGTTTAACCAAACATCCACTGCCAGAAGCTGAATCCGAAAAAAAGGTTCACACTGGAAAATAAAGAGCAGCTTCACTCTGTATAGGACATCTTAGATGATAAATCACTGAATAACTAAAAAATGCAATATTTTTTGGCTGCAATATTTCATGGCATAGAAGCCTACTTATACTATGGAATAAATTACAAAGTGTATGCCAACCTTGCCCCCTGGAATACAGGCACAAACCAGCGCTATCTGTGCTTCTGCATGGAGCAAGTGGTACAGCATCTAAACACCTTGCATTAAAAAGATATGAGTGAACCAGTTACTTGTTGATACAGTACCCACTTTGAATGCAAGTCTCTATTTGACATAACATTAATCTTGGCAAAGAATGCTGCAGCATTCCCACATAAAGAAACTGTATAATGCTGAGCATAATGGGAGGAATTTTGCGGGAAGCTAAATTAGCCTAGGTGTAGTCTTGAATAGTGTCCCAACCAGATTCAGTGTTTATAAAAAATTTTAGTCTGAGACTAAAAAACTGTTAACCCAAGTCTTTAGATGTGAGCTGATAATCTTTAAGAATCTTTTCTAAATCATTTCGAAGTCTCTAGGTGTACAGAAAGCATAATGTGGTTTGTGGAATAATAATAATTAAAAAATAAGATATAAACGGTTTCTTCTCAGTTTGCCATGGAAGTTGACGCGCATTAGCGCCACCTTCTGGTTTCGAGTGTGTGCCACAATTACGTTTTGCAGTCTAATTTAAAAAACGAGTTGTCAGTGTTGTTAGCTTTGATTACACCAGTCTTAATTGATTTGTAAAAGTTATTGACATCTATTGTAAATATGTATTGTGGATCTGAAATAAATACAGTTATTTAATATGGTATAGCCTATATAGTGTGTATTTACACCCCTTCATACCACACTGTCTGTAATGAGGAGAGCCTCCAACAAAGACAGGCTACACAAGCATAAAACTTTATCACAAAGACTCCTAGTCTACTGGTCAGTAGAAGAAACTGAGAAGAAACCGTTAATGTCTTTTTTTCTTCCACAAACCACATTATTAGCAATGTAAATGTCCTTTTGTTTCTGGAGTCTGGCCTCGGACAGTCGGAGTTTCCCTCCTGCCTCGTTCATGCAAACATATGGGGGGCTGAAGCCCCGCCCCTCATGCGCGTGCACACACAAGCGTCAAAACAGTATCACCTGAATGAAGCTGAAAAAAAATGATGGCATTGAAAAAAAGATTGGCATTGTAAAAAAAGATTAGCATTGTAAAAAAAACACGAAAGTTTGAAAACTTGAGTTATTTCTTTCAATGCATATACATGAGTTTCATAGAAGAAGAAAAAAATCACTTTCAATACAAAAAATTTCACTAGATTTATTTCAGATTCAAAATTAATATTTTCAGTTACAATAATATTTTTCAATGCCAATATTTATTTTCAGTGATACTGTTCTGATCCCATATTAGTGCAGCTATTTTGAAGATAAGCATTCATGAGGAGACTGCATTTCATTATGTGTAAAAGTGTAAACAGAGCTTCATATGGGATTGATAAAAAGCAGGAAACTTGAGAGAGATTTTACAAAATATGAATGTTTAGTAAAATATGACATCAGTTGATTTATGATTTGGTTGTTATTGCCCCCTTCTGCTGGCTACTAGAAAAAACAGCGAGAGGTTAATTACCGACGCTTTATTTTAGATATGTTAAGATATGTTAAAATAATACTGACAACATAACAAACAAAACTACTGCTACTACTACCACCATTACTACTACTAGCCTACTAATAATAATACAATTTTCAAAAAGGTGAAGGAAGAAAAAGGTCTATAAATACATGTTTTAAACAAAGAAAGAAATCATGAATGACTCCAGCGCAGTTTCCCCCCCAGGCCTCCTCCTTCACTGTCGTTGTATTGGCTCTGAGGCGCTGGGCGGCGCCATTTGACCCACATGATGCGGAAACTTTACACGTTAAAGCTTTTTGCTGCCTCGGTGTAAGGAAAATAGGACAAAGTTGCTTAGTGAACTCTGCACACCTCAATTTTCCTGTACGGTCAGTACACGAGGAGCCTTTTTTTAATATAAATTGTTAACGATTATAAGAGAATCGAACTTAACTGAATTTGCATTTAACTTATCTCCAGCAGCATATCACACTGGATCTGTGCTGAGGGTCCGCAGAGCAACCCACCCTGCTGTGCTGGGACTATTGGACTCTGGTAAATTATTACACACACCAGTCTGAAGATTACTTCAATAACAACATCTTATGGACAAACAGCATCAGAGGACAAGGACAGCAGTGCCACTCGTAAAAGGGGTTTCCTGAAAAGACCTTGGCACAGCATATGCAGAGTTGATGTCTGATTCAGACACCGGCACACAGGGTGACAGCCCAGATTCAGTCAGCCTCAGAAGTTGACCATTAACCTCAACGCACTGATTGCAAACAGCTCCTGGTTGTTGAAGCAGCTGCTCCTGCACCTTGGATCCCCAAGCAAAGTTCACTTTCACAGGCACCACAGGTCTGTGAATAGGCAGCAGCTTGATCTCCTCCTAGGATCATTCTTTGTTTTGTCTTTGCAAGGACCGAAACCGCAACCATGGCTACAGCAGGTTATGGATACTACAGAGCCACGATATTTCTGGCCATGTTTGTTGGTTACACCCTGTATTACTTTAACAGAAAGACTTTCTCCTTTGTGATGCCTTCTGTGATGCAAGAGATTAAGCTGGATAAAGATGATCTGGGTATGAGATCCCTTTGTTTTCTATACATCTAAAAGTTGTTTTGTGCATTTTTTATGCCACAACTTGGTTGCTTTTACAGAACTTGTGTTGGGAATCTTTAAAGCTGCTGCTCCTGTGTGTTAACACCGTTTCTCTGTTCAGGCATGATCACCAGCAGTCAGTCTTTGGCCTATGCTATCAGTAAGTTCATCAGCGGCGTGCTGTCAGACCAGATCAGCGCTCGCTGGCTCTTCTCCATTGGTCTGTTTGTGGTGGGAGGCATCAACGTGGTCTTCTCCTGGTCCTCGACTGTGGCCGTGTTCTCCGCTCTGTGGTTTATTAACGGGCTGGGACAGGGACTGGGCTGGCCTCCATGCGGCAGAGTGCTCCGCAAGGTACACGGCAACATCCCAGGAAATCAAAGCAAACACATTTGGGTTACTCATCTTGATGTTTATTTTACCAGCACAGTTATACTATACCTAGCACCAATCCGACCCACACAGATATGACATCTTATCAGAATATAGTTAAAGAGACACATTTAAGGGTTAGTCCTGAACCTCCACAATGATTAGAATCCCAAAATCAATGTGTGCAAAAGTGTCATTGCAAAGAACTGTCTGCATGCAATATTTGGAAGGCTATAGAATTTGAGGTGCTCTGCTGTAAAAGTCTGCTCTCCAAAACTAAATATGGGGCCGAGGTAGGCTCGCATAACTTTATGCCCACAACTACTGTAAACCTTGATGAACACAATCCGAAAGCTTGGGGAACATTTTAGGGACATCGTGAGGGTGGAAAAGGAAGACTAGAGAACAAATGTGGGTTATGAGTAGTTGAAATCCTCATGATCAACAATAATACTGCAATGTCATGTTTTCTTGATATCCTAAAACCATTATAAATTAGTGTACTTAACACGATGGAAATTCATACCACTAAAATACAAATATAATCGTCTTGTTTTGATTTTTAAAAAAGCCTAAAAAGCAGATGTGGTTCATTTTTATCTTGATCGCAGTCAACCAGTGTTGGGTAACGAGGCAGCAGAATATCTTTTTAGCATTTAAAGATTCAAAAGCCCGGTGGGTCTCTTTCCATTACAGATACCACCTCAGTTAGTACCTCAAATATTGCTGTCCTGACAAAGATGCTCAAACAGAACTGCAACAGGAATTTGACCTTTTCAGTTTTCAGAAACAAAAAAACAAACCGATTTTATTGTTTTGGATGAAAACTGATGAAATCCTAAACTCTACATTAAAAAAACAAAGAGCAGAAAGGCCTCCTGACGTCAGAATTTCTACTATCTCAACCCTGACCTTATAAAAATCCAACATGGCTGCCATGCATTTAATAATTTTGACAATTTGTATGTCATTAAAAATCATATTGGAGTGCATGTTGCGATTATGGTGCAATTTTCTATACATAAATAACAGAATTGCCAATGTCTTTCTACATTGGGTTCATTTCAAACATAGGTTCCAGAAAGTGGTAATCTATCAGAGTACTGGAAACATTCAATTTTTCCATCTCAACAACATGGTTAATGTTCATTAAAAAAACAAAGTTGCATCCAGTGAAGAAACAGGTTAGCTATTATTTTAACAAAACATCCTAATGCTTTCCAAAACCTTTTCCATTTCATTGAACAGCAAACATCATTGAATAAATGACTGGCATACAGAAGCTGACATCCAGTGACACCGCATCCATTTTGTATAGTACTATCCACCTCTTTAGGTGAAGATGCTGTTGAAGTGTTTGAAATACGCTGTCATTAGCCTGCATTGCTAATCATGGGTTAGCCCTTAACATTAGGCTCATTAATTAGCAGATCCCACTCACAGTTTTGGGACATCTTTCCCAAATCCCAGTTCCAGGTTCAGGTGTAAACTGAAGCTCCCAGCTTGTTCAAGCTTTGAGCATTCACAGTTTTCTCTGCTGCAATCCCCTTATGGGTATCTTCTGTTTAAAGCAAATATCCTTGTTCTAAAAGAATGTATCCGTTTACCTCCTGCTTGTTAGCGTGATATCACAGTTGATTGAAGTCACCTATTCAAAAATTTCTAAAGGCAGCCCAGGTACCACTAGCGGTACCCTGAACCACATTTTGGGGACCATGGGTAGTGAGCTATCAACATCAAATAGGCAGTAGAAGTACTTGTGCCGATACGTAACTTCAGTGGTAAAGCAAAAAGTAATTGTGAAAAGTAAAAGTATTATTTGTAAAGATCAAGAAGTGTTGAATATTATTTATTGGGTATACTCACTGGTATGAGCCAAAAATTAAATCAGGGAGTCAAAAATACGAGACAACTTGAAACGGGGGATAATGGACAAACAAAATGTAATTCATTACATAGAGTTTGTGATCCCTTGAAGTCACAATGCCATGCACTCTAACAAGGTTTCTAGGGCTTTTAGGACAAAAACATGCCCAGACCATCACACGTCCACCACCATACCCAAGAGTGGGGATGAGGTGTTTCACCACATTTTCATCCTTTGTTTTGTCTCAGGACCATCTGAAGTGTTTGTTCCTGATCAAAAACACAGAGTTCCAGTTAAAGTCCCAGTAGAGTTCAGCAAACTCATACATTTACATTGATGATGGTGGATAATAAAAGGCTCTTTTTGCACTGGCGTTACTCCCCAAAACAATTGGTTGACATATAAAAGGTCAAGTAGTTATTATGGCGACTTTTTGATTCCAAGGTGGCACATATTGCTGCAGTTCTCTAACATTCTACTCACTCATTTTTCACTTTTTTTTAAATGAAATAGCTTGTCTATACCAGGGCAGCTGAAAAAAATGTTTAGGTGTGTGTACTTGTTCAGTGAGTGTCATCATTCATTCTTTGTACACTAACCGCAGCGTCCGAACACTGTGGTTGTTTCAGTGGTTTGAACCCTCTCAGTTCGGGACGTGGTGGGCCGTCCTCTCCTGCAGCATGAACCTGGCTGGCAGCTTGGGCCCCATCATTGCCACGGTGCTGGCTCAGACTTACAGCTGGAGGACGATATTGTCCGTGTCTGGGATGATCTGCCTGGCCGTCTCCTTTGCGTGCCTGCTGGTGATCAAGAACGAGCCCAAGGACGTGGGGCTGCCTAACATGGAGGCAACGACCAAGAAAGGCAAAGGAGGTGAGACTGATGCTGAGTGAGTGTTTAGAAACAACTTTCGGACGGACTCAACTGTTTCGACACAGGCTTGCCTTAGATAACAAGTGGCTGGCTGTTGTGTCAGATGGGTCTGTTGTCGTGTGTGTGTGTTTGTAGTGCTGTGACTAAAGGTCGGTAACTGGGTGGACTTTACTCATACACAGGCTCAGTGAGAACCCTGTGTGATGTTAAGAGGCGTTTGTTTCTGTATGGATATCTCATCAGTCACAATCTCGTGGTGCAGAGACATCCTAAGCGTTGGGTTTTATCTATTCACTTTCTCCTCAGGCACCACCAGGGATTACAGCACCCTCTCAGAGTTCCTGCTGTCACCATACCTATGGCTGCTTTCTGGGTCCTACCTGGTGGTGTTCGGGGTGAAGACGGCCTGCACCGACTGGGGGCAGCTGTTCCTCATCCAAGACAAGGGCCAGTCCACGCTGATGGGTACTGAAGACGGATAGGGAACACAGACGCCTCCAGGGTCTGTAGAGAAATGGGCTGAGAGTTCAGCCTTATGGCATCCGGTGAATCAGTTTTCCTCTTCACAGGTAGCTCATACATGAGTGCCCTGGAGGTGGGAGGCTTGTTGGGCAGTCTGGCAGCAGGTTACATCTCTGACAAGGCTGTCGCCAAAGTAAGGTTGATTGAATTCTCTATTCCTCTGCTGAAGAGATGACAAAAAGGTTGCTTCGTACAGGCCGCGCCGTAAAACCACATTACCTAAACCTTCAGAAGAAGAAATGTTGGCACATGGCCGGCTACAACCAACGTACAAATGTTAGTTTCAGATTAAATCAGTAAATCATTTCATTGTTTCCTAAATAGCACACAGCTAAAAAGGACAGCATTGCTCTTTAATGAACGTATTGATGAATGCATGAATGTACACTATCAGTTGGTGCATATTAGAACCATGAATAGCTATGAAAGTGTACTTAAAGATGAAACTGGGCTAACAAAAATACATGTTCAAAGATGAATTATAGAAAAAGAAAAAACAAAGTGCAATAATGTAAAGTAGATCATCTTAGCAGCAGCTTGTGGTTTCAACAGCTTCAGACAGAGAGTTGCTGCAACAGATCTTAGACAGAAGGTCCGGGTGCCTTGTTGGAATGGGATATGTTAAAAGCCAACTTGCATATACACTCATTTCATAGACTATGAAAGATTTAAACATACAGCAGCTCCTCTTTATTGCTCCTGATAATGCAAACCTTTAAGATGAAGAGGCTCAATGTTTCCACTTTACCCAAGATTTTAAAAAACCTACTATGTTTTCCATAATCCTTCCTATTATTTTGCTTCTGTTTAATCCAGCAAGGGATCAGAATGTACGGCCATCCCCGTCACTTCATCCTGATCTGTATGATGGCTGGAATGTTTGTGTCTATGTACCTGTTCAGAGTCACAGTGACTGCTGACAGCTCAAAGGTAACACTGAGTAACTCCTAATTGATAGAACCTAATCACTGTAGGCTGTTAATGATTGTAATAATTCACTTTGATTGCTGGACAATCACCCATCATGAAGGCATCTCTTTGTACCTTCAGGTTTGGATACTCAGCTTGGGTGCTGCTTTTGGCTTCTCCTCATATGGACCAATAGCATTGTTTGGAATACTAGCCAATGAAAGTGCTCCTTCCAACTACTGTGGGACATCTCATGCCATAGTTGGCCTGATGGCCAATAGTAAGTGTACAATGTTCTAAGTGTTTATTCCTCTTGAACCTTGTAAGATTTTGACACGACAACCACAACCAACAGTGAGGTTTATCGGATTGTTATGCAACGAACCAACAAAAACGTAGCACATATCTGTGATGTGGATGAAAATTATGCATTTTTTTTTTTTTTTACATTTTCAGAAGAACATCTTAACAGTTTGGGATGCATTTGCAAACAGTCCCCCTTTCTTTGATTCCCCTAAGCACAGGGCCCCTCCAAGTTTCAGCAAGCTACACTGAAGACTTTAGGACGTTTGATTTCAATTTAGGAACTAAATAAATTATCTTTTACATTACTTTAATAACTTAACATTACATAACATGATAGCATAAGCCATCTGTGCTGTTAAACAGTACTTTGCCAACTCAAATTGGTGTTTTTCAGCTCTGGTTAACATCTAAACTACATCATTTTAACAATTTCTTGTCAACTTTTAAAATCCTTGTTTTCAAGCATTTTAAAGTGACATATAAACAAAATCTTACGTAGGAGACATAGCAAACATGTATAGGAAGATGCTCTCGTCAGATGAGACCAGAAATAAACTTTTAAGACTCAAACGCAAAATGCGACATGTGAGGTGGCAGAAAACTACACATCATCCTGAACATACCAGCTTCATACTGAAGAATTGTTGTGGCAGCAGTATACTGTGGGAATACCCGACTAAGCTTGTGTAAAGTGAAGATTTTATTAAAAAATTAGGTCTCCGGGAGAAGTATTCAAAGAGACTTGCAGCTGTAATCGCATTGAAACAGGGTTTAACCAAGTATTGACTTCAGATGGTTGAAGACAAATGTTGGCAACACTTTTCAGATTTTTTTGGTAAAACCTTTTGTACCATTTTTTGTTTTTAGTTCAGCTCACAATTATGCACTGTGGTCTGCTTAAAATAATTTCGCAATGAATTGAAGATTGTGACACGAAAAAAATGGGGAAAAACCTCCAGAGGTATAAATTATTTGGCATGAACAGTGTTGTTTTTTTTAATTACTATTGTTTCTGTTAGATAAGATGTTTAACATGATAGAAGTTTCATGTTCGTCCTTTGCTTTTTCCCCCCCCTTTAGTTGGTGGCTTTCTGTCTGGATTACCCTTCAGCACCATCGCCAAGCACTATGGCTGGGAAAAGGCTTTCTGGGTAGCAGAGATCAGCTGCTTGGTCACTGTTGTCGGATACTTCCTGCTGCGGAACATCCGAACCAAGATGGGACGCGTGCCCAAGAAGGCAGACTAACATCATACCTCAACCCTCTGCGACCGCAGATGTCGCTGTTTTCTTCCCTGGATATATATACTTTTTTACCAAAGTATTTCTGCTATGAAATCCTACTGGACTTTAGAATGGATTACTCCGATTGTTTTTTTTTTTTTTACTTGTGCCGGTTGCTAGTGTTTTAACAGTAAATGTTAAAAAATCTAAATGTTTCATATGATAAAATGTGCCAAATGCACAAGTGGATTAGTTTTCTACTTAAAGACTATGGCTGTACTTCATAACAGGATCCAAATTGTACATTTAAAACTTGTAATGACCAATCATGAATGGAAAGTGTAAAACTAAAAGAAATCCTTCTCAAAACATAAGAGTGGCAACTGAATATTTACATAGTGTTTAAGATTTATTGTGTCAAGTATTTACAAAGCATTATGTATATACAGCCTTAATTAGAAACAAGGAAAAAGTCAAGAGTTTGAGACAGAAGTTATAAGATTTTAAAATGCTCTTATTTCCTTCCAGTCGGAGATTTGTTTTGTTTACACATGCTATGATGAGGAATGAACTCCACTCTGTTGCTTAGGACCCAGCTCCAAAGTTTCCAGCTTTCTCTGCAACCTCCAGTGCACTCTTCAGATTCTGATCAAACAGTTCACACCTGGATCCAAACACACACAAAAAAAAATAAAAGATACCGTTAATCAATCAAAACAACATAAACACTTGATGCTAACAGGCAATTATGCCATGATTAATATAAAATCTCAGTAACACAATCATGTTACTGTCAAGATACCTGATGGGCATTTCAAGAGAATAGAATGGGTTCTTCAGAGCAAAATCTGAGTAGATCTCGTAAATTTTCTTTAACAAGGCGTCGATGCCGGACTGTCGAGGGTCTGCCATCACGATAAACTTTATCCCTGGAAGAGCAAAGCGAAACAAGTTTAAAAGCAGAGACAATGAGCTTTGATGTTTATGACAAAGCTTCCACAGAACACTCAGTCTCACCAAACCACAAAACGTATGAACTCTGCCGTGTTTACCAGACATTACAATGGCATGTGTGAAAACACAGAAATCCACATAAAGTAATGCACAACATTCTGCAGTCACTTCGCATTTTGTTTAATGTGATGAAAAGGAGACACGTGTTCTTGTCGCTTCATTAAGTGTTCTTGAGAAAAACTGTGTTCCTATGACTTTTAGCATCCCTGGTAAAGATCTGTGCAAACCAGAAACACCAGATTCCCCTACCTTACCATCCTGCTGACTGTGCATGGTGGCAAGATAAACTTAGGTCCTCGCCCAGCCTAGTTTGTCATGGTTCCTTTTTAAATTATTAAAAATGCTTTAATTAGTTGACCATGTTTAGCTTAGTAGCCCCTTTTCCATCTTGAACACAAATCTGTAATAATTGAAAGACATTTATGAAGAGTGACTAAGAGGCCTCTGTGACACGTCACACCTATAACCTCGAGCAAAAGCAAGTCATTAATCGCTTAAAGTTCCTAAACATCCAATTACGGCACCGGTAATAAAAAACAAACAAAACACAATTGTCTTACTGGTGGAAAGGTGCTTGAATTAAGTCAAATTTTCTACAGTTTTTTAGTTTAGATAATGTTACTAAAGTACATAAAATTGCTTGATCTACACATCTTTACTAGCATTGCCTATAAATGTGGAGGGTGCTGTAGTTTTTTTAACACTGTCAAAGTTTTTTATTGGATATTAGCTGGTTTTTACTTAATTATTATCCTTCTTTGAACCTAATCAATATTATGTAATATCTGTTTTATTTACTTTATTAAACCAGTAAACATTTATGCATCCAGGAAACCTGACAAATGAAGGACAAACGCAGAGGTCAGAGCAAAAAGAGAGTTAATGTAAAAATGGTCTCTCAGGAGTAGATCTCTTTCTGTAGTGTTGGGGATCTTGTCAAATATTGATGAAATTACTAACATAGATTAGTATCAGATTTTCATGCTCAACGCATGGTTAATTGGAATGTGTCAGACTGTCGGTTGTATCATTAAAAACAGCATAGATAAAAAATAAATACTGTGCCCACCTATTTCTCATTAACTGACTTCAATAGGTCCAGGACCTCATGAGGAAGGAGTAAATCATCGTATTAAATGCCCAGAAAAACCAACATCCAATAAGAAAACGGTTTTGCTTTATAGGTTCAATGAATTAGATTCCATATTTAAAACACCCCTAACAAAAACCTCAGACTTGTTTCCCTATTGTTTTCATAATTCCTTACATGTTGGGGATTGCTTCTGGACAGTGATTTAAATTATTAATATTTTATCGAATGTAAACAAGGTAACCTACTGGTACCAACCTGTAAGAGTCTGATGGCAGTGGAGTTTGAACACATCCGTTTCCAGCATCTCGATGCCTGAACTACCGACTTCAGGAGACAACTGTGAACCTATTGCAAACAACCTGGGGAGAAATCCCACACATATGCAGGTAAGTGTAAACTTCAGAGGCAGAGTTCATTGTAATTGACTTTCAAACAAAGGCAACATATGTAAAAAAACATTTTTTTTTAAAATTTTTTACAAAACATGAATAACACTAGGAAGTTCTAGGAGCCCACATAAAAAATGTTAATTTTTGACAGAATAAGCATCATTAGTCCAAAGGACTAAATTCATGGTAAAAACTGAGGCCAATTTTGTTTGATTTTAAACTTTTACAAACCAAAATAACAAAAAGTGGTGGCTTCAGGGCCCGGAAGAATTTGATGAGATACAGAGGAGGTAACTCAGCCATTTGATTCAGATATGTTAGTGCAGGGATGCATCTAACAGTTGGAGGACAATGGCACCCACGGACTGGACATCTAGTCTTTCATATAAATCCCTAATAGAAATACACCGAGGTTTGTGGTTGTAAAGTCATAAAATGTAAGTAAAATGTAAAGATGCATGAATCTTTTGGGGGTTTTTTGTCACCAGAATCTCAGCACCTGCCTGCTGCCACCACCTTGGAGGCACACGTTTTATGCACACCCTATTTATGCGTGTTTTTTTCCATAAATAACTGCATCCTTTATGTGACAACACCAAGCAACCCGTCAATCCCAGAGCGACTTACGAGTGAAACATGGACGCCAGCATCAGCTTCTCATTAGAGCTAAGGCGAGCCCGTCCAAAGCGAATCGACACCGGGTAATTTGCTGGGTCCTTTAAGTATTCAAGAATGTCCTTTCCGTCGGCTGTACTTTTTCCGAGCACATCCACTCCATTGATGGACAGCACGGCGTGTCCCACTGAAAGACAGCGGCTCCAGTTACAAATAAAACCCGCTTCACGACATTCGGCTGAAGGCTTCGTTGGGTTAACTACCTTTGATCCCGTCCCGCTGTCCGAACGATACCAGGACTTTTTCATCGTGATGTTTCAGCACCAGGTCAAACGGGTAGCTGAAGGTCTTCTCCACCTCGGTTCTCGGCACATAGTTGTCGTATTGGTAAATTAAACCCCCGGCTTTGTTCACTACATAAACACTGAAAATCACCATCTTTGCCAGCTCCTACTTCCTCCCACCTGTCACGTGACGTCAACACGTACCCTTTCACGAGAAACTGTTATTTAGTTTACTGCAATTATTTACTATTAATCTACGCTTGATTTGAGGTATAAATCACATTAAACATACTATTCTAACTCTTCTGCTGTGTTTGATTATAAAAACTATATATTTTCAAAAGACTACAAAACACGAGGAAACACAAGCTCCCAGAATTCCTTATATCACTTCCGAGCTACGGGTTGTCTAAGGGACTTTCGCACGGGTGGACTTCCTTTCGCTCCGACATCTTGACGAGGAAACATGGTGAGGTTACGGTTTTACACGTTTTCTGTGCTAAAATGAAACGTTTGCGTGACTTTTATTGTCTGTGTTTGGGTCCCCGACTGTTCGGAATGACTCCATGGATCGATGCAGGTCCTTTGCTCCGACAAAAGTGGGAGAAGAACGTTTATAATTGTGGGTTTTACGCACGGAGCAGCGAGCTAGCTGGTTTGCTAGTCCTACCATGCTTTCAGCTGCACCGAGCCGATAGGAAACAAGCCGAAAGAGGTTTACAACATTCATAGCTCAGATTAAAATGTTGAAACTCTTTAAAAACATTACGCGTTTTCGTGAAAGCGTCGTTTAGGAGACCCAACAGTGGGAAAACGACAGTATTGTTGCCTGAGTGGAAGCTGAGGCCGTGATACCAGATTATATGAACCTTCACATTTCTGCTCTGATCTAGACGATCAGCAGCCCCCTTGTTCTTTTTTTTTAAATGTCTGATGAGGCTGGATTGACACGGGTCTGTGTAAAGAAGATGCCACAATATTTTTTCTTACATATAATTTAAATCGAGTGCTTGTTAATTAGCCTCTGCATTTCGTTGAGAAATTTATGTTTAAAGTTTATGACATTACTTTTCATTTTTATGTAAAACTCACCTGCTGACGGACGTGAATTTTAAACATTTGGCAAACGCAAGCTGTTAGTAGAAATTGTTTTGTTTTTTTATCAATAATCAGGGTTTACGTCCTACTTGTATTACCAAAGCCCCATAAAATCCAATGTTTTTTCTCTTTCCACAAATTCCATTATCTGTATTTTTTTATTTATTAAATCCACGTAAATTAAACCTATAAACGTCTAGGTCTTTTGCCAAGATTAAGATTTACATCTTAATACAAAAACAACCCAAACCTACTGGTTTTACATTTATTGGATTAGACAAACTAAAAAAAGATGAACATGTGAATTTAGAAGTGCTCATAAGTTGATGCTATATGTCCTCATATTACATTGCTAACATTAATATTGCGACCATATCCATTTAAAACACTTAATTGATGACAATCAGGATGCTGCCCATGGATTGAATTGTGACAGTAGCTGCTTTATCCTGCCAGGGGCTTCTGTTGGAGAGGCTTTTTTCTCCTTACACATAATTACCTGGTTTTTAAAGGTGTGCTTTGTTTTCTAATTACGCGTCGCCCTAAACACAAGTAGCATTGTCATTTAATACTAAAAGATTGTTTGTTTGATCGAGCACAAACAAATTGAAAGGGTAATCTGTCGTTTCTGGTTGCAATCTTTGCATACTGCACTTGGTGGTAATTCAGTTTCTGGTGGAGTGATTTTTTTCTTTCCCGGTGGTTCCTGTTAATCTTCGTTCTTTGAACCGAACAATCATAATAACAACAATAATACCCTACACATGTTGCTTTACAGTTAGCATAAAGTCAATGTGAAGTGCTTTAACTGTTTTCTTTTGTTTCCAGCCTCCTAAGCAGGACAAGAAAAAGGATGCTGGGAAGTCCAAGAAGGACAAGGACCCAGTCAACAAGTCTGGAGGCAAAGCCAAGAAGAAGGTGGGCAGCGGTCAGCCTTCATTTAAATGGTAAATGTTCCTCTCTAACGCAATCTCTTTGCTCCTGAGCAGAAGTGGTCCAAGGGAAAAGTGAGAGACAAGCTCAACAACTTGGTCCTCTTCGACAAGGCAACCTACGACAAGTTGTACAAAGAAGTTCCCAACTACAAGCTCATCACCCCCGCTGTTGTGTCAGAAAGGCTGAAGATCCGTGGCTCCCTCGCCAGGAACGCCCTCCAAGAACTGCTTTCCAAAGGTAAACCCCACCTTTTCAATTTGGGCCGCAATCCGAGTTCATTTGGAGCAAAAAGGACCGCATCTGAGGTGTAACTACATAGTGGCAATTTGTTTGTTTGATTGTTGGTTAGTCACGCAAAGCAACTTTTCTAGACTTAGTCTTAAAGTGTTAATTTAATAGTTTCAATTTTAGGCCTTAAAATATCTTAAGTATGTCCAGAATTTCCATGCCAAGTCTGAAATTATATTGTCTAAAAGGTGCAAATCTGCATCTTCTCCTGAAACTTGCTTATTGCCTTTTCAGACAGTTAAAATTAAAACATTCCTTTAACTACATCACCTACACGTCCTTTCAACTGAGGAAAGTTTAAGGGAACTTGGCTTGAACTTTAAACAGATTTTCATGGTAAGCTAAGTATAGTATGCAGTGCTGGTAAGTTGGTTAACTGGCAGACTAGGGCTGGGCAAAATATCGATTTATCAAACTTTTCTATTTATGAAGATTACATTTTTGGAATTATAGGAATATTGAGTTTTTTTGTTTTTTTTCACCAATTCACCTATTGGGTTTCCATAGTTCAAAAAGATGTCAGCCCGCTCAAGGCCCCCATCTTGTTTTACAGTGTGTATTTATTTGAACTTTGAATTCCGGTCAAGTCCAAGAAGCGATAATTGAAATTAAAGCAGGTTTTAAAAAACATTTTTTCATTTGTAATTTCTTTTTAAGAATGGAAAGGGAAAAAATAGATTCATATCAAAAATTTAATTTGGCTTGGAGAAAAATGGATTTTATTTTTTATCTAAATCACCCAGCCTTAACCTCCTTTAATTTTTGCAAAACAGTTGTATGTTTGGCATGTTCAATTTTTTAAAATTAAATCTGTAAATCAAAAATGATCTACTTGTATCTTCAAAAAGTACCAGGGAATGTTAAATATTGATAAAAATTGTGATTTGTTTTATATCGTGATGTATATCTATCAACTGATATTTAAAGAAAATACTGTTGGAACTTTTCCCACGTCGCCAAGCCTTACTGCAGTCCCATCCCAGACTTGAAATACCAAGTTAAGGTGACAATGGCATCTGCACAAGTTAAGTTATTCAGGAACTAAATGTAATTTATTCACCAATTAGGGCAACTTACTCTTTGTATTCCTTGTTGGCTTTGGATTTGAATAATACGGGTTTGAAATGTGTTAAATGTAACTTGCAGAAATCCTGTTACATCTTCACCATTTAGGGAAAGCTCAAATAATTATGAGGCAACTTGACGTGAGCAGTCATTAGCTGTCATGTCTATAATCTATTTTCTAATTATATATATTTTTTCTTTCTGAGACATTTTGACCTCTTCAAAAATGATACACATGGCTTGATAGAAGGAGGTTTTACACATAAAAGGCCTTTTTGAAATATGTCAAGTGTTATATCACACTTTTTGTTACTAATGTTTTAAAGCTCTATCAAGAGCTGCAACTAAACAGTATATCATTGAATATGCTTCTGTCTTTTGATGACATGCATATTAAGTTTTTTACAGCCGGAGAGAAGCAGTGGCCAAATTGACCTGCAGACACCTGCTATGAGCAACTTTATGACTCATTTAAATCCGACACCTTAAAACTTCAGGGTCAGACTGACTGATGGAGTAATCCAGCCTGTGTGGATATTTTATTTGAATGTGTCAGCTGTTGCTGCTTTGTTCCCCAGACATTTCTCATGCTTTGTTGTGAGTTGACTACAGAGTGGACGTATAAAGAGGATGATTTGAAATGTTTTCCTGTTTTGTCGCGCAGGCATGATCAAACTGGTGTCCAAACACAGAGCTCAGCTGATTTACACGCGTAACACCAAGGGTGGAGATGAGGAGGCAGCAGCAGAGAAAGCATGATCAGGTATAGTGGGAGGTCATACTGCTCCACAGTTTTTACCATATAGTGTTTAGGAGTCTATTCTAACATGCTTTCTTTTTTGTCTTTTTGCAGGTTTTCTCATGTTTCCTGTGAGCTGCTGGTTATGAAAGGTGTATTAAAATTGTAAAAACAAAACAAATTTCTTTGTGTTTCATAAACTAGATTAGATTTGCTAGTTCTCACTGCCTCAAGTTACATGAGTCTTTCACTCATCCAAGTACACCCACACATTTACATGTTTCTTTACTCTTCTTTCCTGGAGCTGTGGTTGCCAGCTGAAAGGTGTAATGCTTATTGTATGCATGAGTGAACAAACATACACTAAAGGTAATGCAGGAGGTATTGGGTTGAAACTGAAGGATAATGAGATGCTCCTTCAGTCTGACAGCATTGATGATGTAACTCCTAGCAAACGGGATCTTCTAAATGACACGGTTCGTACAGTCATGAAAAACCTGGAAAAGTTTTGGAATTTTACAAAATCTGTATAAACTTTTTAAAAGCAATGCAAAATAAATAAATGGAAGTCGGGGACTCGTACATTCTTCGTCAGGCAGGTGATGCGCCACCCTCTGAGGCCCCTAAATGCATCTCGCGGAGGCGGAGCTAAGCGGTTCGGCGTATGCAAGATGAAAAAAGTTTCAACAGTGCGTGGCTTTTTTTTATGGACAAATATCAAAGCTGGATGAAAAAATGTCTTGAGTCTGCATCTTAACTAAGGTATGGAGTAAAACTTTCGATGTTTCAAATATGGATGAGAAGTCCGTTCTGACACGGGCTAGGGCCAAGGTCCCTTTACATGCAGCGCCCTCTGCTGGCTAAAGGCAAGGCAATTTCATTTGTATAGCACTTTCAACAACAGGGTAATTCATGGTGCTTTACATGATTTGGTGATTTTAAAAATAAAACAAGGAAATAAAAAGTAAAAGTAGCAAATTAGCATGAAACACACATGATACACAATAAAGCAAGAGAAAGATCAATATAGCAAGAGCATGAACACATTTCATACATACAGTGGGGATTGAAAGTTTGGGTACCCCCAGGTAAACATTTGTATTGTGTATAAAAAAGCCAAGAAAAGATGGAAACGTCTCCAAAAGGCATTAAATTACAGACGAGACATTCTTATGTGTCAAAAAAATGTAGATCATTTACACGTTCAAAATAACACAAAAATAATGGTGTCTGCAAAATTTTGGGCACCCCGCAGAGTTAATACCTTGTACTGCCCCCTTTGGACAGCTGAGACCTGACAGTGGCATGGATTGTTCCAAATCATCGTTTGGAAAGACCAGGTGATGTCAATCTCAAAGGCTTTAAATGCCCAGACTTATCTGACCTTGCCCCAACAATCAGCACCATGGGTTCCTCTAAGCAGTTGTCTAGAACCCTGAAACTGAAAATAGTTGACTCTCACAAAGCAGGAGAAGGCTATAAGAAGATAGCAAAGCGTTTTCAGATGCCAATATCCTCTGTTCGGAATGTAATAAAAAAATGGCAGTCATCAGGAACAGTAGATGTTAAAGCCAGATCTGGAAGACCAAGAAAAATATCCGACAGAACAGCTCGCAGGATTGTGAGAAAAGTACGTCAAAACCTGCGTTTGACTGCACGATCCCTCCAGAAAGATCTAGCAGACACTGGAGTTGTGGTACACTATTCCACTATAAAGAGATACTTGTTCAAATATGGTCTTCATGGAAGATTAACCAGAAGAAAACCTTTTCTATGTCCTCATCACAAAAATCAGCGTTTTAAGTTTGCAAATGAACATATAGACAAGCCTGATGCATTTTGGAAAAAAGTTCTGTGGATTGATGAGGTTAAAATAGAACTTTTTGGTCGGAGTAAGCAAAGGTACATTTGGAGAAGAAAGGGCACAGAATTTAATGGAAAGAACCTCTGTCCAACTGTTAAACATAGGGGTGGATCAATCATGCTATGGGGTTGTATTGCAGCCAGTGGCACAGGGAACATTTCACGAGTTGAAGCAAAGATGGATTCTATTACATTTCAGCAAATTTTGAACGGTAACCTGATGCCATCTGCAAAAAAGCTGAAGTTGAAGAGAGGATGGCTTTTACAAATGGATAATGATCCTAAACACACCTCAAAATCCACGATGGATTACATCAAGAGGCGTAAACTGAAGGTTTTGCCGTGGCCTTCACAATCTCCTGACCTCAACATAATTGAAAATCTATAAATAGACCTTAAACGAGCAGTGCGTGACAGACAGCCCAGAAATCTCAAAGAACTGGAACACTTTTGTAAGGAAGAATAGGCGACGATACCTCAAACAACAATTGAAAGACTCTTGGCTGGCTACAAAAACCGGTTACAAGCTGTGATACTTTCCAAAGGGGGCAGTACAAGGTATTAACTCTGCGGGGTGCCCAAACTTTTGCAGACGCCATTATTTTGTTTACTGTCATTTTGAAAGTGTAAATGATGACAATAAAATCAAACTTTTTTGACACATAAGAATGTCTCATCTGTAATTTAATGCCTTTTGGAGACGTTTCCATCTTTCCTTGGCTTCTTTATGCACATTAATACAAATGTTTACCTGGGGTCCCCAAACTTTCGATCCCCACTGTATGACATCAATCATTTACTCGAAGGCAATTCTAGACAGATGGGTTTTTAGTCTCGATTTAAAGCAGTTCAGAGTTTCAGCAGCTCTACACTCGTCAGGAAGTCTGTTCCAGATAAGGGGAGCATAGCAACTGAAAGCTGCTTCTCCAAGTTTAGTTCTGAGTCTAGGGATGTTTAGTAGGCTAGAGTTGGAGGACCTGAGTGGTCTTGGTGGTTGGTACCATGACAACAGGTCATCAACGTATTTTGGTGCAAAGCCATATAATGATTTATAAACTAGTAGGAGTATTTTGAAGTCTATTCTCTGAGCTACAGGGAGCCAGTGTAAGGACTTTAGAACTGGGGTGATGTGCTCTACTTTCCTGGTTCTAGTGAGGACGCGAGCGGCAGCGTTCTGGATCAGCTGCAGCTGTTGCAGTAATCAATCCGACTAAAGATAAACGCATGGATGAGTTTTTCCAGATCTTGTTGCTACATTAGTCCTTTAATCCTAGAAATGTTCTTCAGGTGATAGAAGGCATCCATCCATTTATTTGGTCGATGCATTGATTTAGGGTTTGAATGGGTTCAGAGTCACCTGGTGACATTGTAATGTAAAGCGGAGTCGAAAAAGTCGGAGTTATTTAAGTAGAAACAAGCTTCATTGAAGAAACTGGGGGGGAAATCCGATGGGGCAGTACGCCTGAACAAGCTCAAATTCCTAAAGTGTCTGTTAAAAGTCGACCAAATTATAATCCGATCTAGATTGTTTAGAGAACAGTATTTCACAGTTTCTCATTTCCAAAACAAAGTAAAAGTGTAAACTCAAACGGGGCTTGCGATGGACAGGTGACCTGCATGGTGTAGCCTACCCGGCCTTAAATCCGATGACCGCTGGAGATGGCCACCAGCCCTCTGCAAAAGATAAGCGCTATAGGCAATGGATGAATGCAGCGTCATAGAGTTGTCTCTCATCTTTCTCTTGGCAATGAGTTCAGGTTAGACGAGTTTGCTGGCCAATCAAACATAGTACTCCCATGGTCATTAAACCAGGTTTTGGTACTTTTGGCAGCGTGGGCAGGTGCCAAGTCCTGTTGGAAAATGAAGTCGGCATCTCCATAAAGCTCATCTGTGGAAGAAAGCATGAAGAGCTCCAAAATGTCCTCGTAGATGGCTGCATTGATTCTGGACTTAATAAAGTACAGTGGACCAACACCAGCAGATGACATGGCTCCCCAAATCAACACAGAATGTGGAAACTTCACACTGGACTTTAAGCATCTTGGATTGCGTGCCTCTCCATTCTTTCTCCAGACTCTGGAACCTTAGTTTCCAAATGAGATGCAGAATTTCCAGTTCTTTTTTAAAAATGTATGCTCAGGTAAGATACTTCTGACGTTGCTTGTTCAGGAGCGGCTTGACAAGAGGAATACAACATTTGAAGCCCATGTCCAGGATCCGTCTGTGTGTGGTGGCTCTTGATGCACTACACTAACTCCAGCCTCAGTCCACTCTGTGTGAAGATCCCCAAAACTTTTGAATGGCCTTTACTGACAATCCTCTCCATCCTGCGGTCATCCCTGGTGCTTGTGCACCTTTTTCTTCTTCTTTTCCCTTCCACATAACTTTCTATTAAAGTCTGACACTTTGAGGATAACATATTGAACCTTTTCATAATTATCAAATTTTTGGAGATTTTGAGGTTTTCATAAGCTGTATGCCATAATCATCCAAATTAGAACAAATAAAGGCTTGAAATATTTCACTTTGCATGTAATGAGTCTATATCATATATTAGTTTCACCTATTAATTTGAATTTTAAACAATATTAAAAAAAAATTTGTTTCACCTGTATGTGAATTAAAAACTTCCAGTCAATTCATTTGTGATTCCATTCATACCCTGTTTGACCATAAAACGCAGCTGGTTTTGGAAAAGGCATGAAAAGAAACTCCAATTTTTGGCTCAGGGCGAATGATGTGCAGGACTTCAGTGATGGATGCTATTCACCTCCCCTTTCTCAGCACGCAGCGTCACCCTCGAGCACAGGCGACCAAACTAACCGCAGGGTTTACGCCTCTGACATATATGCAACATCCATCAGGTCTACCCAACATTCAGCCTGTAAAGAAAACAAATACAAAGCTGCATTTGTCTTTTCACTCAGGCTGTCCAACGCAAGCTGTCCAAATTTTAAAATTAATTTTAACATTCACATTGGCTCTCAAAAGTGAACACACCACTTTAGAATCCCAGGCTTTGGTGATATGAATTAACTGTCAGAACCTTTTACATCTGTTGAATTTGATGCAATCTGCTGGGATTCATTAAATAGGAAACTGACCAAAACTTTAAACTGATTGGAATGTTTGAATGATTTTATTGAAATGACTTTTCTTGTAAAGTGCCTTAAGATGACATCTGTTTCGAATCGGCGCTATATAAATAAACTGGTTTGAATTTAATTGAATTTTATTCCAGCAGAAATATTTTGTAAAATGATAGTTCAGAAAAGATCTGAACGTGTGAAGGTATCTCTTGGTAGCAAAAGTGGCTTGGAGGTTTCCTCCTGTTAAAGGGGAGTTTTTCCTCTCCACCGTCGCTACATGCTTGCTCAGTATGAGGGATTGCTGAAGGATTGCTGTGGTTGGAAAGTCTGCATCAACGGGGCCCAACCTCACGCCAATGACTGACGCAATCTGCTGGGATTCCTTAAATAGGAAACTCTTTAACTGATTGGAATGTTTGTATAAATCTATTGAAATGACCTCTTGTTAAGTGCCTTGAGATGACATCTGTTGTGAATCGGCGCTATATAAATAAAACTGAACTGAATTGAATTGGGCAGCCAAAACTTTACTCAACATAACTTCACAATGGTACGCAAGTAGAAGTAAAACAGTCATTCAAATCATGACAAGTAAAAAAGGTTTATTTGGTGAAAAGCTGTAATTACAGAAGACAGCAGGATACAGAGGGAGGAATCTGATCACTCCTGTCTGCACAGTCTTTCTAGGTCATCCAGACTCCTCGGTCCTCTCTTATGCGCTCTTCGCTTCAGCTCACCCCGAACCTTCCCTACAGGATTCAGGTCTCTGGATGAAGACGACCATGAATCTGATAGAGACCATCAAATTGGAAGGGTTGTTGTCAAAAACCTTAACTTTATTCTCATCTAAGCAAACAATGCATGTTTGCATTTGCGATGGTAGGACATACAGGATTTCTTTTCTGGTATTCCTCTCAAACAACAGCTTGGCATGTAGATCAAAATTTTTTTTTTTTTTGTATATATATAGAAACTAGGTGATGCCAAGATGAGACTCTCCTCTGCAGTCCTCTAACAGTGAGCTTTAGAGATCATTTTACCCGCCTCCCCATTCTTCTCACTGTGCATTAGGGCAAGGTAAATAGAGAATCTTCTTAGAGCTTTATAGCCAGTGGCTAAACAAAAATAGCAATTGTCCTTTCATATTTATACACCATGGAAACAGAGAATAATAAATGAGTAGTTATTAGTTCCTAAAAACTTTGATCAACTTAAAAAAAGAAGTGTAAATTATAAACTGATTTACAATTGACTAAAACAGATTTTTAGGAATACCAGCAGTTGTACAACTGCAGATTTTTCTCGGCTGAATAAATTTACGTCTTTTGAAGGGCAGATTTTTCTCTAGTGTTTAGTGTAAAATTATGCTCCAGCATATTTACAGTTAGATTTATTGTAACCGTTTCATACAAAAGGGGTGTCCATGTTTTATCTTTATTCAGTCAATCCCTCTGCAACAATTTCCTTGTCACATTTCCTCTGCTCCTACTAGCAAGACAAAACATGTGCAGATGTTTTATGAAATACAAAATAGCTACTTGAAAGTGCTTTTATCATGGTAGAATTAAGATGGACGGATTTTTTGGTTGTTGATTTATGAATAGAAAGGTGCTCTTGCAGTTGCTGATGGTTCTTCATAGAGCTGAGGGGGGAAAAAAGCCTGAAATGTAAGAATTTCCATTTCAATAACCGTATTTCCTGCATGTCCTCTGTAACCAAGACTTCCCACTGACAGTCGCCCAGCAGAGCAATCTGAAAGCCCAGTTTCATGTCGAGAACCACTACTGAAGTCTCAGATTAGAAGGTACTTGATCAGGCTCTGGGCAGGGCAGTGAAAGTGACACAGTGCATGAAAAACAGCTGCCTTTGTTCATTGTGGATGGCTCTCTGTGTGTGTGTGTGTGTGTGTGTGTGTGATTGAAACTCTGGCATCTCCTCCTCTTTCCATTTCGGTCTCTCCCTCTCTCTCACTCACTCAGACCCCCACTGATGGTGATGTTTAAATGTCTGGAGGACAGAGTGGGAGCGCCGTCTCGCAGTGATCAGCCCGGATGCTTCTCCCAGCTCTGGATTTATGGCACGCAGCTGTTGAGCGGCTGACAGACGAGTGAGGAGCTCGAGCGCTGCTGCTGGGAGCAGCTCTGGATCTTGCTTTGCTCTTGCTTTGGAAAGAGGACCGCTGTGCCTCAACGCACAACCGTGAGTAGCTTGGATTGTTGTTGTTTTCCCCCCTTCATTTATCATGTGTGTCTTCTCTTAAAATGAACTTCCAAGGGATTACAGTGCTGACCTTTAACCTAATAAGCACAGTTAGAAGTTTTCGTCCACCTCAGTGTTTTATATGTTGCGCTGTGTTAACTTTCCATTCCACATAGACGTTTCCCTGGGATTTGGAAAGAATGTTTTTTAGTGATCCGGCCGTGAGCATTTTTACCATACATGGCCAACAAATGTGAAACACAAAAATAACTCTTAAAGAACGGCACTATTATATTAGTCTTCTAAGCTACCGTTTTGCACTGCTTGGCTGATACAAGGTAAAGCTTCTGAGTCTGTAGACCGTGGTGCTTTTAAAAGAAAAAAAATACTTCACAACACTTGTGTCCTATTTTTAGAAATGAAGGCACCATAGGAGAGTTTTGAGACTTGACACCGACGGCTCACTAAACACACACAGTGAACTTTAGGCCAGCGCTCAGAGATCCTCTAAGTGTTTTCCTTCCTAAACAAATGTAATAGTTCCTAACCAGCCAAAAACCTCTAGTGCATGATTAGGTCAAGTTTTAGTTAATTTGGAAACCTAGGATTACAGCCCGGACCTGTGGATTTGATGTGATCCCGGTCCCAGTCTCATCCAGAGGCCAGAAATGATCACAGAGACTCATTTTGGGCAATAAAGACAATACATTAGAGCTTTGGTTCTCCAGCGTTTTATAACAAGTAAAAACTAAGGTTTACAACTACCACCAAACAAATATAAGTTTTAACTAAAAAAAGAGGGCATAGACTTTTAAAGTTTATAATGGGGAATTTGTCCTATCAAAAAACAGAAGAAATTGGGATCTGTTGGCACTATAAATGCTTTATATTTGAGTTTAAAACTAGTAGATTAACTCAGGAACTGTCCGATTTCGTGTTGAACACTGCACACACTGAGCATTCCTGGCAGTCTGGCAGCAAGGCTCTTCAGGGAGTGTTTATTTGGGTTGCTATGGAGGGATCAGCCTGCGGTTTAAAGACTGGTGGCAGGACTTAAAGTGGAGCTGAAGGGGCGCATCAAAAGGATCCAACCTTTAAGATGCCTCCTCCTTTTTTTTCTTCCAGCAGCTGAAGGCACAGAGGCCTCTTAATGCGTTCATTTAAAGTAATTACACTGGATTACGGCGAAATTCATTAACCATCATAATGAACAAAGCAAGTGCTCATTCGCTTGAAGTTCCTGATCGGATCAAGGTGTGAGCACACCAAGCCTGGCGTTGTTAATAGATGTACCACAGGGATGTTGGAATGGGTTTAATTGGGAAAGCTTTCTTCTCTTTCAGGCCTCAGTGGAGATCCCTGGAAATGGAAAACATTTAAACGTGAATCGATCCATGTTCACAAAATCAGCAGATGATGGGCAAACCCACTGGTTTTCCCCCCGCAGCTCTGCTGGGATTCACGCTCTAAACCTGAATCGTTCACACAGACATGGTTAAAAAATCTAAATGAGGTGAGATACATGCCGGGGAAAAATGAGCATTTCCACATAACTTATTCCTTATCGAGAGCCCTGCATGCCTCTCTCCCCCCCGTGAAGATATCTCAGTCATTTTTTCCTCCTATTTGCAGGCAACATTCATTTATTTGTTTGTGAAAGAGGGGCTATTCATCACTGCTAAGCTTGCAGGGCATGTGACAGGTCCTGTGGAGATGCAGATTTGGTCATAGAAACACTTTCAGCCTTTTATGCCTTTAGCGCGCCGTCTCCCAGTGTTTACTGCAGGCAGAGAGAAACAAGCTGGCCCTCAGAGAGCTGGGAGCCAGCTCCTTTGCTTTTATCCATCAGCCCTCACTGTGCAGCTGAAAAAAAAGGAAAGATGTTTACCTTCATTATTCGCAGAAACTTATTTTAGACTGTTCGTACAGTTTGCCACTGCATGTTAATTCGGCTTCCGCCCGTATCCTCGCTGGCCCATGGGGCCCACAGAAAGACGATGTGCTCGGCTGAGCATCTGTTCCTGTCGGAGAAGAATTACTTTTTGGTTTGAGAAGTGTCGGTTTTAACATGATAGAGAACACCTTGGCTGTGACAGTAAGATCCAACATCTGTCCTGTATGTAAATCAGTGTAGCTGTGTAAAGGAAACACCGCTAAGACAGGACATCTTTGTTCAGTTTCCTTAAAAAAAACAACAGAAAAACAAAAGAACAGAAACAGTGGCTCTGAAGAACGGCTAAAGATCTAAAGCAGTTTTGTCTTTATTTTCTCCCTGTTCTGGGTGGTTTTGTTGACTTATAATAACTCAAATCTGAGAGTGTTTTCCCCCAGCCTTTCTCCTCAGTGACAGCAACGCTCTCTGCAGCTATTTTTTGGTTACTATTACAGATCTATCAATAGAAACTGACAGAGCTCCTCTTTCACTGCAGCTCTGTTAGGCTTTCGGCTACTTGGACACACACTTGCCTTGTCTCAGTGAAATCTTCCCCCCCGACGTTCCCTGTTGTCACCGTATCAGATGGTCCTAATGTGCCGACCGGGGTCTCGCTCAGAGGGTCTGTATAGTCCCTGCCTTATCTGGCCTCATGTGACCTGAACACAAAAAACTGGTATTGTGTTGCAACTTAAACCTCACTTCGATTCAAGACACGCCATCTTGCCGTACTGCATTCATCCTCCCGAACGTGTTGTCCTTCTTACTTTACAACCACACACTTCTGCTTTTTACAGGAATTTTATTTGATAGAGCAACAAAAAGTAGTGGATAATTGGGAAGCGGATGGAAAATGATACATGGTTTCCTTTACAAACAAAAATCTGGAGAAAATTACTCCAAATCTTTGCACAATAACTCAAGATTAGTCAGGGTGAAGAGCTGCAGTGAGTATCAAATTTCAAATATTGCCATTGATTCTCAGCTGAATTTAGGTCTGTACGTTGACGGGGCCACTCTAAGGCCCAGGCTTGTAGCTCTGGTTGTATGTATACAGTTGTTGTCCTGCCGGAAGGTGAGCATCTGTCTCAAGTCTAACTAGTTTTCTTCCAGGATTCCCCTGTTTTTAGCTATCCATTTTCCTATCAAATCTGACCAGGTTCCCTTTCCCTGCTGAAGAAAATCCTGCTCACAACATGATGCTGCCACTAATATATTTCACACTTCGGGTGACATGATGTGGATTTAGTTTTGTGTTTTGCATTTTGTGTTTTGTTTTGTTTTGCATGTAGATCGAAAAGTCTGATTTCGGTTCCACCGGGCTAGAGCAGCATCTACGTCATGTTTGCTGTGGTCCATACATGGTTTGTGCGAAACCTTAGTCAAATTAAGTCTGTGTATTTATAAAGCACATCCAAAAACAACACGAGTTGGGCAAAGGGCTGTACAACTTGTAAAATATCACATGCAAGTTGGACCTCTTTTAAGTTCATAATTGTAGAGTATAAAAGTAATAGTTGTGCTGTCAGAAGATTCTCCCACCTGAGCTGTGGATCTCTGCAGCTCCTCTAGAGCTGCCATAGGCCTCCCTCTTGGTTGCTTCCTTGTTTTATGCTTACCTTGCCTGGTCGGTCCAATTTAGGTGGACAGCCATATCTTGGGTAGGTTTGAAGCTGTGCCATATTCTTTCATTTTCCTGATAAGAGGTAGAGCAGTGCATTGGGATGTTAAAAGCTTGGAATGTTGTTTTTTAAAACTGTTTTAAACTTCTCCACAACAATCTCCTTCAGCTTCCTAGTGTGTTCATTGGTCTTCGTGATGCTGTTTGTTCACCCATTTTAAAACCATGTATAATTATGATTCCTCTAAGTTAGTGGGACCCAAGGTCAGTCCTCAAGGGCTGGTATCCTGCATGTTTTAGTTATTTCCCTGATTAAACACACCTAAGTCAAATGAAGGTTAATTAGCAGACCTCTGCAGAACATGGCCAGTCAGAGGAGGTAGTTGGACAATTTGAATCAGCTGTGTTGGACCAGAGACGCATCTAAAACCAGCAGGACACTGGTCCTTGAGGTCTGGAGCTGGACACCCATGCTCTAAGTTGTCATGCTCTACGTTGTGTTGGTCTATCAAAAAGAAATAAAAATAATCATAATTATAATAATATCTAATAATAATAATATATTCAGGTATGTGGTTGTAATGTTACAGAAGCAATGTTAATGTAAAAAGTACAACGGCTGTGAATACTTTTGCAAGGTTCCGTGCACTGACACTCACTGGTAAAACTCGAAAAATTAGATTATCATGCAAATGTTCATTTATTTTAGTAATTCAACTTCAAAGGTGAAACTAATATATGATATAGATTTATTACATGCAAAGTGAGATATTTTAAGCCATTATTTGTTATAATTTTGATGATTGTGGCTTGTGAAAACCCGGGATTCAAGATCTTAGAAAATTTGATTACCTATTAAATATCTAAATCTATTAATGTGCTTTGATACAGCACTTTAAGAATATCCAACTTCTTTTGCAATTTACTTTTGAGGCTTACCTCCTTATGGAGCATGTCAATGATGGTTTTTTGCAAAACTGTCAGGTCAGCATTTTCCTTCTGATTGTGATTCCAACTTAACCAGACTGAGAGACCATTTAAAGGCTCAGGAACCCTTTATAGATTATTTGGATTAATTATGTGATTAGAGTGTGACACTTTGAGCCAAAAATATTGAACCTTTTTTACAATATTCAAATTTTCTGAGATTTTGAATTTGGGGTTTTCATAAGCTGTAAAACCGTAATCATCAAAATTATAACAAATAAAGGCTTGCAATATCTCGCTTTGCATGTAATGATCATCTCATATATTAGTTTCCCCTTTTAACTTGAATTAATGAAAAAAAAGAACTTTTGCCCAATATTTAAATTTTTTAAGTTTCACCTGTATGCTGATACTGTGTAAGCAGAAACTGTTGCTTCTGTTCTGCATTACGTTGCATTTTCCTTTACCCTTTTAAAAATGCTGGAAATTCAGTAAAGTCCCGTTGTTGGCACCCCTCATATAATGCCATAGTGCACAAGCTCCGGGGCTCATGAATCACAGACTGCACACTGTGTGAGTAAAGCATTATGTGGATTTGTCATTAGGCGGGGTGCATTTATAAAGCCAAGCTGAAAGTCTGGAAAATAAATTGGACATAAACATTGTGTGCTCAAATTCTGCAGTAATGGAAACTCCGTGTCAAAGATGAAAATTCACCAAAATTACTGGATTCAGTAACCCGAGACCACAACCACAGGAAAAACGACGCACATTTCTTAACAGATTCTAACTTTCATCAATCTCTCTAATGCTTGTTGTTTTTCTTCTATGTTTAAACTCTACTTTTAGTGATAAAGATGCCAGTAGATTTATTATTTGAATGAAAAACAACTGTTCTCTATCAGCAATTTCAATGTCTGAATGTCTGATGCAGTAACTGTCTAAACAAACAGGAGGGTGCAGCAGCAGCTATTCTGCTGGGATTATGTATCAATTCTATTAATCACCATGATTGTAAGCCGAAAGCTGCTGCATCCAATGGTGAAAGCAGATTCTTGCTTTAATACTGTAGCAAAAGATAAAGTATGTTCAATATATTGTTGCGTTAAAAATTCTTATCAATATTGTATCTGATGATGATCCTAATTGGGGAGCCATCTTATTGCATACCTATCAATAACAAAAGAAGATTTCTACATTATGTAATTATATTTATTATAGAAATCACAATGTTGACACTTCAGCTGGAAATTTAATAAATTTCGGAACTATTATCAATAAATAACTAATAAGTAATTATAAAAATCTACTTTAATGATTAATCCTGTCAAGAAACAAAATCAAAACATAACTTCAAACTATCAATTATTTAAAGAGAAATTCCTATGAGAGCTGATGTAAAGGCAAACCTTCTGTTCTCTTTTTATCTTGTTTTTCCGGAAGTTTCAGCTCAAGGTTCTGCACATAATTCTGACTTAAATATTCAACCAAACTTTAATGGAAAGTTTGGAGAGAGAAAAAAGGGTGTACTTCAAATGAACCACCTTGGATCAGTCAGCTTAGCCACCACCATACCGCCCAAAATAAAACTGATAAGAAGACTCCTTACTTTGGTCCGAAATACGACTGTGCAGGTTTCTGTGGGTTTCTGATACATGGGTGAGATGTGGCCATCAAAGTTCCCAAATTCCAAACAAATGTAAACAGTACAAAAAGTCATCTTGCTGGACATGCTTGGTTTCATCTCTACCACATGTGTGTGAAGGCAAAACAAATCAGGCTTGTTGGAACTCCAAAGGAGACAAGTCTGAAAAACAAAAAGAGAGAACAAAAGGGAATCCTAAATAAGGTAATTAGGCTTGAAATCAATTGGCTAGAGTTCCATGATGGTGCTGAGTATTTCTTTCTCTATGAGGCCATCACTCCCTGTCTCCAAACTCAGCCACAGGCTCTCCCTGCAGTCATTTCATAATCAGGCCCTAATAAACCCACAAGAGTAAAAGTTGGTCAAGCATTTGCCATGTTACATTGGATAGTTAAAAAAAATACAGTTAGACTATTTATTACATTACAAAAGAGCGATTGTTCCAAAATACAAGATAAAAATGTTCTCCTGGCTGAAAGCAGAAATATAATTAATGGTCTAAGGTGTAACCTGTGACTTTCTTTCTTGTCCTTTTTTAGACAAAGTGTCAGTGCAATGAACAATGCAGAATACATCAGAATGTTCACATTTGTTTTGTTTTCACCCTGAACATAAAACAGCAATTAACTGGCAGCCTGTAGCCAGACTAAGCAAAACAAAAACCAAGGAAAAAAAGGTCAGTGGGCTACTCAGACACAATAGTCGTGAAGAAGTCCAGAAAGGGGTGCCACAATTTATAAAAGTTGTTTTCAGATCCACAAACTGTACATCTAATTTTTTTACAAAGTCCATCCTTGTAACGTTCTAAACAGAAAAAACCCAAGAATGCATTCAGCATACATAATCCGTTTAAAAACGGAATATCTACTCATGAAATAATAATGGATCACCTTCAAGACCCCTATTGGACATGTATTGAAAGCCGTCTAAGTAAACAGTTTGTGATCACGCTCATTGCCTGCTCTGACAATCTCTGACAAAGATTGTTTTAGTTCATCATCAAGTTCAAATATTGTTTTAGTTACCTTCTGCAAAAGTCTTGTCAGAGTGAGATTTCTCGCAAAACGTCAGATTTCTGTGTCCATATTTCTACAAATTGTATGTAGAATATAGAAAAAAATGCACTTGTGTGTGCCCATATTATTTATTAATGCCGTTTAAGGTTTCTCTGCCAATTGGACCCAATGTGTTCCTTAAAAGACCTCATATCTTTGTAGCTTAATTAGTCATCACATTTTTAAAAGTCTTATTGAAATTATTTACATATTTTAAAGAAGCTTAAGCTTCTGTCTGTTCATAAGTTTCCACCTGACATGCACCATTCTCTCAAATCATCACTTAAAAGCCATCTTACTACAGGGAAAAACCCTATACAGCAGCTAGGACCAAAGGCCAGAAACTTCTACGGTGAGAATTATTATGACTACTGTAAAATGTGCAATTCTTGTCTTGCTGCAGACAGAGAGAAAATATATACTATTTTGTTTCAAATATTTTATGGCCCTGTGTGCCTTAATTCACAATATTTAGACAGGAAACAGGCAGAAAGACATGAAGCAAATGCCCCAGAGTTGAGAATGAAACCCCAGGCTGCTGGCCACCTGCTCTGCACTAAACCATGCACCATCTCTTGACCACTTTACTCAGGGAGGAAAAATAAGCTAAATAAATCAAATGTAGCTTATCATGTCAAGGATTTTACAACATCTGTAAAAGATCATCTGTTATATAAAGCTCACCAAATCTTTTAGGCGTGATTGAAATTTTTAGCGAAACCAATTTGATTCATTTTCATTCAGCTGGTCCAACTTAAGGTTCTGAACAGTTGTTTCCTTTTAATGGCTGTAGTAACGTTTGTTTGACTTCATTATTCATGACACATCAGTTAGACTGTTCAGAGATACAAAAGAAAAACCATTCTTTATGTTTGAACAAGTCATCTTTGTTTTAGGGAAAATAAGAACTGCTGTTTGTTTACTACATAACATGTTGGTCTGCACTATAAATATCTCCAGTCCCCATAAACAGATGTCACTGTCTTGAAATCTGTGCTTATGAGCCAAAAATCAACTGCATCTGGCCGACATTCTGTCAAGCTCTGGTAAATGTTAGACATCATGAGGTTTTTGCTTAATATTAAAAACACAAATCAACCAACTTGTCTTTTTCCCCTCCTGTTGTGCTCCCATTGTCCAGCATGTCAGCTGAAGGACTTGATAGGTTTGCATTTGTAAAATATGCATTCTGTTTTCAGATGATAGAGTGATGAATACCGTTTGAGATGTCCCCAGATTTTCTCTAAGTCCTCCAAATTTTTTGCTTTAACCTTGACTGAATAAGCTGCTGTTCAGTCCTAGTTCTTGATCATGACAATATATTGTCCATTGTTTAACAAAAATAAGGGAAAGTGGTTAAGGAAAAGCCAAAACACAAAGTTTAGGTCAAGAAAAAGCTGCTGTACCTTACAAGTATAGTCAACATTCTAAAGAACCGCCTTTTGTTACAGTCACAGCTGCAAATATTTTGGAAGTATATCTCTACCAGCGTTGCTTATCAAGCAACTGAAAGCTCAGTCAGATTGGGTGGAGAGTGAACATCAGTGTTCAAGTTTTGGCAGTAGTGGATGTACAGTTGTGGCCAAAAGTTTTGAGAATGACACAAATATTAGTATTCACAAAGTTTACTGCAAAACTACTTTTAGATCTTTGTTTCAGTTGTTTCTGTGATGTGCTGAAATATAATTACAAGCACTTTATACGTTTCAAAGGCTTTTATTGACAATTACATGACATTTATGCAAAGAGTCATTATTTGCAGTGTTGGCCCTTCTTTTGGAGGCTGATGTAGAATGGTAGTTTTCTGCCACACATTGCTCTTTGCAACCAGGCCAAAATGTTACATTTTGGTCTCATCAAACCAGAGGACCCTCTACCACATTTTTGCTGTGTTCTTTACATCGGTTGTGCAAACTTTAAATGAGATTTCTCATGGTTTTCTATTCACGATGGCTTTCCTCTTTACACTCTTCACGAAGACCAGATGTGTAGTGTACAATTAACTTATGTCTTCTTCAGAGTTACCATGATTACTGTTCTCCTTGCCCAAGCCTGTCAGTTTAGGTGGAAGTGTCTTGGTAAGTTTATGGTGGTGCCACAGTCTTTCCATTTCAGTTGATGGATTGAGCTGGGCTTTGTAGGAGCTCGAAAGCCTCAGATATTGTTTAATATCTGTAGGTTCCAGCTCTATACGTCTCCACAACCTTATCCCTGACCTGTTCGCAGTGTTCCTAGGTCTCCATGTTTAACAAACCTTATCTGTAAAAAAATAATAATAAATTAACCAAAATCAAATCCATTTATCATTTTCCGTCTACATCACAGTAATGCGTTGATAGGTCAAAAAAATTCTTTCAAGTTTGTTGCTGTAACATGGCAAAATGTGAAAAGGTTTAAGTGGTGTGAATACTTTTCCAAGTTGCTGCATTCATTGATGACATTTTTTTAGACAGAACTGTCTTTTGTTGAGGTAGGTTAGGTTTTCTCTCCACAGCGGCCTCTTCACTCTCATGAATGCCATGTTCAATCTGAGTGAAAAGCATCTGCTTCCCTCGTCTGCGT
The DNA here is from genome assembly GCA_963556495.2 of Valencia hispanica. NCBI lineage: Eukaryota > Metazoa > Chordata > Actinopteri > Cyprinodontiformes > Valenciidae > Valencia > Valencia hispanica. Next base: position 41,509,404 of record OY747700.1, on the reverse strand, counting down.
ACCTGACAGCATGTGTTGCCCTCATCCAACAGATGGTTCGGGAGCAGTATGTCACCACCACGCAGGGCAGCAGCTCCCCCCGGGCCGTGCCCGACCACGTCTACAAGATCGGCATCTATGGCTGGAGGAAGCGTTGCCTCTACCTGTTCGTGCTGCTGCTCATCGTCATCCTGGTGGTCAACTTTGCCCTCACCATATGGATCCTCCGGGTGATGTGGTTCAACGCGGTGCGCTCTGCTCACATTTTCCGTTACTTTCACTGCGTCTCTAGAAGACGCTGTAAATGATCTCTGTTATTTCCCTCACATAGCCCACTGACATTACATGCACAGTGCAGCAGAGGTATTTTCACCATCAGCTCACACTTGGCTGTTTAAAGAGGACAGTGGAACTGCTATTTCAGGGAGTCTTTTCAGCTTTCTGTCTCAAGTCCAGATGGCAACTGTGGATTTATGAAGAAACAGAGATGCACCAAGCAGGCTCAAACACATACTCAGATATTTATAGATGAGGACAGCACATCTCTGTTGTTACACGCCCGAAGTCTTACAAGAAAATGAAGGCAGTAAATAGGATTGTTTAAACTTATCTTAAGCCTATCTTGTTTTGTTATAGTTGTTTAAATGAAGTCATTCATTTTAGGAAGGGATGGGACTCCTACAAGTACACTTTGATGGAGTAAAGCTGGAAGAAGGCGAGTCTGAGTTTCTTTTCCCGGTCTATGCTCAGGAGATTCACTCCAGAGAAGTAAGATCATCATAAACACTCACTTTATCTCCCTCCTCTTCCCACATTCCTCCTCGTTGTCTGGTCTCTCTCTTCTCCACCTAACCCCCAATCCCTTCTACCTTCTGCTTTCCAATCAATCGTCAAACTGCTGTTTGCTCAGCCTAGCAGCCCGACAGCCTGCCCATTATTTCATCCTGTTTACCAAATGTGAAACTGGAGTGTGAGTTGGAAATGTGTGCAGATTGCATGTGCTGTTATCATCTAAATCAGGAGATATTGTCTAGGAGTAGTCAGGGTGCTGCATATTTCTCACTGCAGTTCTGTTTTCTTGTGGGGGGGAACGTGTCAGAACAAACTGAATTTGGCAGTCCCACGCAGTGCACATGGCGAAGCGCTCAGCTCCCCATTAACCTCAGGGATATTTGTGGTGGGGAGTAGTTTGTGGCCTGCCTCCTTGCAGCAGATGGGAACACTTTGCTGTAGTTGTTTGCATGTTATGGCTTTTCTTGCTCATAGCAGCAATTTTTTAAAGCGTTTTTTTTATTTTTTTATTTCATGACTCTCATTAAAGAGGCAATACATCCCTCATTTATGGATGGGCCCTTTCTCTAATGTATTATATGGCTATCTAATGAAACTCAGTGACTCATGTTGTCTTCCTCTGTTCTTTTGTTTGATAAGTTTGTTACTTGGATCATTTTTATAAAAGCGTCTTCCTCGCAGCACAGAAACAGAAGATGTCAGGCTGCTTTATGTTTATAAAAAGCTCATGTTTTCTGTCTGCTGATACAAATTACTGGCTGCTTCTTAATGCCTTGTGCAAACATTTCTGTGAAATGGTAAGAAACAAGTTTAAAAAGAAACTATTTCTTTACTTACCTGTCATGTAACATGCTGCAATGCTGGCCAATTTTTTGAAATGTTTGACATGTTAATGAACTCTTCTGTGAGGATACTGCAGAATCAGTCTTGGACAGTCGGTATTAAGAAGTCAAATTGTTTTTCAATTGTACAAAAGGATAATTTAGTCCATAAAAACACAAGGAATCATTCTAGATAAAGTGCCAAAGCGATTTGTGCCAATTAGGGAGCCAGACTGCAAACATAAACAGAAGTTTCAAGACCAGCATTATCAGAAAGGGACCCCATACTTGTATGAGTATATGATCGAAAGGTTAAAATCCTTTTTAAATGTGTTTTTAAAGGAGTGCTTCCTAAACTGTGGCTGAGAATCCGACTGGGAGTGATAAAACGCCATGATCGTATGAAATAAAAAGAACATTTAAATGCCTTCAAACAAAACCCATAATATTCAAAAGAGATTAAAGAGCGTTGTAAATGAATAAAAACTTATCCATTTTTTTAGTTACTTCATTAACAATGTTTTAGTATTTATAGTTGGGGTCATTGCTGTTAATTTTCGGGTGGAAAACTGAAGAATTTGGGAATCAGCTTAATTTTGAGTCCTCGGAGTTAGAAAGATCCCCAAAAATCTGACCAGTGCTTGTCTGAACAAGCTAAAACTCATTCCTCCTCTTTTTCCAGTCCCAAGTTAGGGGTGTATCAAGATCTTGCATAATTGAAATACCCCAATATTTTTCAGCAGCGTGAAGTCTGTCTCATAAAGTGCCCTCAAGTTGCTGCAAAACTTCTGTTTTGTCAAGTTAAGTAGGTGCCATGCTATTATCAGCAACTCAGATTGGGAAGGTGAGTGCTTTAATGCTGCGTTTTATTTGTAGTTGAAGTCAAATTTCCCACTAGGACATTTGGAGAAGTTTTCCAATTCCGACTTCGAGATCCAATACAGCAGCTTCTCGCATCTACAATAGTAAACTGTGGTGGATGCATTTTCTTTTTTACAAGACGCATATGGGTACTTGGGCGACTCCATATTGGAATCGCAACTTTTCCAACTATTTTAACTGGAACCCTCTTAACTCGAGTTTGATGTCATTCCCAGCTCCAAGTTCCGACTTCCCAGGTAAATGGAATGCAGCATAAGTTCTACACCCTGAATCTACATTTGAGACTCTTATTTTGAAATAAAAAGGAAGGAGTCCCACGAGTGGGACTGTTGTGTTGACAGACTAAATTGCTAAACTTAGTTGGTTACACAAGCCCACACCATGTTTAAATAGTTTGTCTGGCAAGGTTTGTAAAAAAAACAAGTACTAACAGGGAAAATTAAAGTACAATGAAAATAGCTCTGTTGACTAATGTTTAAAACAATTAGTCGATGGGGGCTTTAGCTAGCAATCCTATGACTGGAATCTACTTTAACGCATTCAATCAGCACTAATCTAAAGGGCTATTTCCTAGTCTATAAAAATATCTGGACTGAATTTCATCATCTGTAGCTTAAGATCTAAAATAGACCGGTCAGCTCTGAACTGGATAATTCTTCATGAAACAGACACAAAAACACGGTATGACATTTTTGAAAAATTTATTTTATTGTGACAACACAAAAAGAAATTTTTACAGCTTTTTAAAACAATCAAAGAGCCTCTTACCTTTCTGGAAATCACTGTCAGAGAGTCCCACATTATTATTATTATTATTTTTAAAAGGAACAGCTTTGCTTTTTGCTCCATAGAAAGAGAGAAACATCATTTTTGGCCCCTTTTTCATCTGGAGAAATATATATTCACACTAATGGTTTAGTAAAAATTTTCCGAATGCATAATGAAACTTTTTTGCTAATAAAACTATTGATACTTGTTAAAAAGCAACTTTTCCCCTAACAAATTATTGCGTGTTTTAGGGTATACATAATGTTCAAATGCGAACCATTTATGATTGTTTTGCTTTGATATTTATAATTGACCAAAAATAAATATCATAGGTGCAATGAAGTAATTACTTAATTTTGTAATCCATATTCTACTATCACATGGAACGTTTTGTGTTTTATTTGCTTATGATTTCTACACATGTTCTACTATTTACAGAATAAATTCAGCCTCCTTCAATATAGTTTCAAGGGAGAATATGGTAGAAATTACACTTCTGGTTAATTTGAATTAGGCAGTGAGGAAGATGACAAGCTGCAGGATTACTTGCCCAGTGAACAGAAGGCTGAGGATGAGAGCTAGAATCAAGATGAGGATGAGGGTGGTAAGGGTGAAGTACAGACACAGATATCTCTGGTACAGTGTAAGATAGATGGGCAGTGTGATTCCTACCCTCTATTTGAGGCTGATTCATTTCATAAATTGAAGAAAATGTGTAGAAATTATAGGCAAATAAAACAAATATTAATTAATAGTAGAATATGCCCTACAAAGTATAGTTATGGCCTTAATGGCCCTTTGGCACTTTACCTAATATTACCAAAAATGCCAAATTTACTGTAGCTACATTGTGGAGATTAAAACTAAACTTTGATTAATGACTCCTTAATATATTTGCTTTTAATTGATTGAGCCACAGTGGAGCAAGATGCCCTTGTAAGGAGTTCCTCCTAATGCTTTAACATTTAAAACGGCATCAATTGCAACCTGCAAAGCTGCTGAATATCGTCTCTTGTTGGCAACAAACTCCCACAAATCATTAAAAACACAACAGAATTTTTTTCTGAATGGGACAATAAATTGATTTATTAAATGCTTGTTTTGTTGTTTCGAAGCTAAAAAACTTCTGGAACAGCTTCAGTGGACACTTTAGATATTTACCTTATTGTGACAGAAGAAGGGGGAGTCAGTGAACCTAACACATCACAAGCAGCGAGTGGGGGTGGGGGGGTGTGATTTTAGAAAAAGCTTTTTAGTCTTTCAATAAAACTCTACTGGCAAAGTCAAACTTTTCCGTCCTACATGTGCATCCCAGTTATAACTACGTTTATTGTCTTCTTCTGTTTGCACTGGAGGCTACAAAGCGTCTTGTTTCTCTTCCTTCAGGGTTCTTCCCTAATTGTGCATTCATCAGAAAACGTTTCCCTCAATGCCCGCGATGAGAATGAGAACGTTATGGGGAGGACATCTGTGGGTAAGAGGACGCATGTCCACATGGAGACAATCCAGCGCTCACACCTCACATCCGCATGATGTATGGGGGCGATAGTAAAGTCACTCATGTACTTGTCCTGCAGGGATTCCTCATCCTACATTAGCAGTGACAAGCGGCCATCTGTCAATTTATAATCTTTTAGATTTCCATTTAAAAGCCATTACAGGCAGTGTTCCTGTTTCTGACCATGCTTCTGGATCGTTCTCTCTTCCATGGAGGGCTTGGGGCCCGTGGAGGGTCATATTTGTACATCTTTTATAGTCCTCCGATGGCCACGTTAGGATGCTTTGTCATGATTAAAAGGCCAGCAAATGACCCAACTAATTACTGTGTTTCCACAATGCCATTACGTGTCCTTGATCGTTAAGTCGTAAAACACATAGCCTGCATGCTCTCAGCCCCGGGAGCATAAAACTGAAATGCTTGTTAGAGAAGATTGTGTGTCGGTTCAGAGTTGTACACACAAACGCTGGGTTAAATATCTCACCGAGGGATCCACCTGCAGTAGCTTTTACTCTCACAGGGCTGTGAACACAGATGTAGTCAAGGGCAAAGAGACTGACCTGTGATGAGGCACCCTTCAGTAAAAATCTAATGGGGTTACTTGTTTTCCTCTTGGGGTAACACAGGTTTAATATATCGCCTCAGCATCTCTAAGAAGCAAGAAAATGTCCCAGATTTACCATGCAAGTCTAAAAGGACTCACTGTGAAAGGATGATGTTAATTGTGTTCATGTATCACTGCCAGAACCCTCCAGGTATTTCCTGTTATTGTTGCAGGTCCAAAAGAGGCTCAGGGACACACTCAGAACATGCTCATCAACTCCTACAATGACAACATGCTGTTCAGTGCAGATGGCGAGCAGACAGTGATCGGCCCGGACAAACTCCGAGTCACAGGTATGTGGGCGGATGCCTACATGTGCTGTTTTCTTGGATATAGCAGACACCTGTTGGCGCGAACTGTTTGGGAAAAGATAACACAGACAGCAGATGTGATATCAACATGTGCGGTTGGGTTTGAAGGCAAAACGCTGTGCAGCAACCAACAAGCCAAGCAAAAACACAGATGCGAATGCCTTTCAAGGTCTTTTGGGATACGAGTGGCATTAAAGTGCTAATTGTTAAAGTGCAGAATGATGGAAGGTACCTCAGTTTTAGCTCAGGTTATTCTGTCACAACAACTTTTGATCTGAATTAGAGAACAGTGTCTTACTGGAGCATCTATGTCTGGAGAACTTGATTTTGAAGGAAGTCCTCTTTCTTTGCCTGCAAGTCCTTGCTGATATGTGTTCCTATTTGCCTTCTCAGATCTCCATGAACATTTCAAGAAATTTCCATTTAATTTCTGTATTATACAGATGACAACGTTTTATTCAGATAGACAATTTTTTAGACTTTTCAGTTCAACCGAATTAGCATGCATAAATGCCTTAATGTCACAGAGAATACGATCCATCGTGTGCACAGTTAGAAGCTTTGAGCCAATAAGCTGTATCATAAAACCACAGAGAATCTTTTTAAGAGCTGGAGGGCAACTATTTTCATGTCTTTCCATCCTGCATTCTGATTGTCTTGGATTCAGTGTTGATGTTGGTGTGCGCCACTGACCACACACTGTGATGACTGATTAAATAGAGAGGCAGCTGATGGCTTCATTTTGCCTGGGGTCACTTTGAGCCCTCAGTGTTATCTGTCTCTTCGTGTTGCTTTTCCCCAATTTACAGAGAGTCAAAGTGAGCCGACAGACTGTTTCTCCTTTTTTAAAGTCAAACTCAGCAACGCTGTAGATAGCATGGCACTTTAAAATCAGCTGGCATCATTCCCTGAAGATAATAAGAGTCAACAAATTTTGATACCAAATGATAATGAAAAACCTATTCAACAAAGTTTAAACTCTTGGGAATGCTCTGCATGTGTTTGCAGGGTCCGTCGGCGAGAGCCTTCACCTGCAGCACACCTCCACATCCTTTCATAAACTGTGTGTATCTGTTTGTTTTCTCAGGTCCTGAGGGAGCTCTGTTCCAGCATTCTGTGGAGGTACCGCAGCTGAAGTCAGAACTTTTAAAAGACCTGAAGTGAGCGCTGCAGCTATGTAGCATGTATTACTTAATAACAGGTCACCTACAAGCAATTTTTGGAGACAGTCAGAGCACTCTCCTAAAACCGCTGCTTAACCATTCTCTTTAATGTCTGAATCAGTGTTGTTCGTGAGAGCACAGTGACCTCTTTCTAAAGATCAGCTGTGTTTCTGTAGGTTGGAGTGTCCGACCCGCTCCGTGACAATGGACGCACCCAGGGGCGTTCATCTCAAAGCGCTGGCTGGAAACATAGAAGCTGCTTCCAACATGGACGTCATCCTTCAGTCGACTTCAGGGCTGGTGAGAAAACAGCTTTACGCTTGCTGTTGTCTGCTCCTCATCATCTTTGTTTTGATCACCTGGGAAATATATACTCAGCATGCTTTTGGCAGTGAACATTCAGCTTTATTCTCCCATGAACTCACTTGGCCACACCTGGCAGCTCCAGCACAGTTTGACAGGAGCTCGGCTCTTTCAGGTCACTGAACATTTTTGTCTGAAACACCTTAGATACTGTCCACAGAGAGCTCGTTTCACCACTTTCACTTCATGCTATAACTTACAGTGCTTTGCAAAAGTATTCTGGGCCTTTTTGTACCTTTCTACTTACCAATAACAAACCTAAATGTAGTCAATTGCGATTTTAAGTGAAAACCAAACACAAATAGCGCAAAAGGATGACGTGAAACGAATAGGAATTCTTAAGAAATACAAATCTGAAAAGTGTGGTGTGGAATTGTATTCAGCTCACCTTAGTTACTACTTTGTGGAACCACATTTTGCTGCAGAGATTGACATTTTTGCCAGTTTTTCTCGAAATTAGCTGAAGCTCAGGCACATTGAATAGATGGTAATATATGAACATCAATCCTCAAATCGTGCCACAGATTCACATTCAGATTTAGGTCGGAACTTTCACTGGACCATGTGCTGATTGGCTTGCAGTGCCATGCTCTTTCCATTTTAACATTATGAAGCAAACTGTGCTCAGTTACATATTTAAAGCTTTGGAAATGATTTTTTTACCTAATCCTACCTTAATGTTCTCCACCACTTTCTCCCTGACCTTTCTGCTGTGTCTTGATAAGGTAATCTGTTCTCTGAGGCCTTTACAGAACAGCTTTCTTTATTCTGAGATTAAATTGGACACTGCATGGTTGGACTCTAATTTTCTGATGAGGTGACTTCTGACGACAGTCGGTGTCACTGGATTTTCTTCAGGGGTATGCTTCAAATCTTTTTCTTTGTCAACATCTTGAAAATCATGTGTAATTTTCCCTACACGTTTATGTGCTGCTTTTTGTCGGTCTTTAACAAATATGCCTTTAAAACAGTCAGAAGTTCATGATTGTAACAGGGACAAAATATGAACAATTTCCTGGGGTATGAATACTTTTGCAAGGCATCGTATGCTTGTATCTTTCAACCAGTACTATTCTAAATTTTTAAATATATGTTTTCCTTTTCTCAAAAAGGAGCATCTCTTCTGTATGCTTCAGAAGGTCCATTCCATTTAGAGCCAAGAAAACCTGGGTTTTGGCTCAGCTGTGGTTTGGTTTCTATTTGACTGTTTATGGTGGGTTTTTGGTAAACAGGTCTAGCTGAATCAAGGCTAATTAATCTCTGTAGTGTAGCTAACTGGCTGCTCTACAGACCCTCTGATCATTAGGAATTCAGGAATCAGGGTAGAATATTATCATTATTATTATTTATTTTGCTAGTTGACAATAAGCTTAGTGATAATCTAGACTAAATAATTAAAGTTTTTTTATTTGAATCATGCTTCTTGATTTTTGCCAAATCCTATTTATTCTAACTTCCCCAAAGAACTGCTTAGGCATGAAATCTCCCTAATTCCATCATACTTCTCCTTTTCCATGTGTGTTTTTCATTGATTGAATGAGAATTACTGCTTACCTTTGGAAACTTGTTCTCCTCACTGTGCAGCTGGTGCTGGATGCGGAAACGGTGCGCATGCCGAGGCTGCCGCTGGGCAAAGGAGGCATTTCTGGAAATACTCAGGGTCTGTATGAGGTCTGTGTCTGTCCCAGTGGAAAGCTCTTCCTATCCAAGGCTGGGAGAACTTCCACTTGCAGCGAAAATCAGGACTGCTAAACAGACCCTGACAAGGTCATCGACTTTCCATCTCTCTGAAGATGCATCTTCTGGGAGGCAACAAGCACAACTGTTTATATGGAGCGCAAGCTTGCTTCCTTTCTTTTTTTTTTTTATGCTCATACCCAAGTGGTTCTGCGATTTTCCCACTTACACATCAAGCTGTGTAAAAAATAAAAAGTGCATTCTGGCACGCCTGTCACAGATGCCCCGAAATGCATCCCCTTGCAGTTGAATTAATGTTGATCAAACTATTGAAGTGATGCAAATTTGCTTTCCAGCTTTAAAATTCTGTGCGTCACAGATTTATGAGAATATTTTTACACATGCAGTATCATGGCTGGGCAGTGAGGAGCTGGTAACAGCTTACATCCTATGCAATATTATCTTGTGGTGCAATAAATTAAATAAATGCATATCAAGGCCTTGGAAAACTGGGAATTAAATTGTTCAAGATTTTTTTTAAATTCTAGAAACATTTATTTTAGTTAAGGATGCTTGTATCCAAAACTCCAAGCCCTTGGTATGTGGTGTTTTTGTCTTAGGATTTAGCGTGACTTCATTTAACTATGGGGGAGGGGGGGGGGGGGTTAATTGGAAATGGTGGTACTACATTGTGAATAATTTAGAGTATTTCTTTTTCTTCTTTTAAGTAATTTTTACCACAGTACTTGGAAGAGACTTCAGTATGGTTCTGGTGCTGTTTTAAATAAAAATCACCATGTGTCAAAATGACAAGTACAGTATCACATTTAATGCATCTTTCTCATGGTATGTTTTGCCCGTCTTACTTTATAGCTCTTTATATAACTATGGAACCACAAGAAGGTTAATTAAGCATAAGGCTAATTTAAGGTGGAAGGTCAGCTGGAAACATGATCATTTACCACAGCAACATGGAAACAGAAACACAACAAATGTAACAAAAGTTAGTCAGGGATATTTGAATGAACTGAACTGAAGAGGAAACGATTGTTTATAACTGCTTCAGAGCTTTGCATAATTTCTTTTAGCACATTATGCAGAACAGGAGCTAAACATTTGCCTTCGCTGTATGGATGGAGGTGTCAGTTAACGGCGTCAGAATATTTTCTAAAGATTACTTTTTTTGTGATGACAGTTTCTGTGAATGATGCATTGGTGTATTTTACATGCGTGTTTTTATCGCAGTTATGTTGTATTGATTGTGCTGTGTTGGCATTGTGATATGACAGTAAAGGATAATAAAGGTGATATGCTTTTCTCACCTCTGGTCTGTCATATTTTAATAAATGTAATGTTTATTTATTCATTTTGTATGTTAAATAAACGTTGGTTTGCTTTTCAATTTTCTGTCGGTGCAGTTAATCCGTATTCTTTTTTCTAAAGAGTGATGTCCTGTTTTGGATTCAGTGACACCCCCCCACATTTGATTCAGTGGCAAACAAAGGTATGGCAGAAATGTGATCAGTCATAAATCTTCCACTGGTGCACTCTGCTGGAGAAGATCTGCAATTGCACAAAAGACCTTTCTACTTGTTGAACCAGCTTGATTCAGATCTTTAGCTGTTGTGTGTATTCAGACGTAGACATATGGTAAAGACAAAAATTTCAATTTAAACTATGCAACCAAGAAGTTTGTTTCTGATTGGAAACTAAGCAGGCATCTGCCAAAATATAACTAAACAACATAAAAGCTTATCAATTCTGAAGAAAAAAACAGACTTCACTTTTTATTAGAATTGTGTACACCCATCTCGATCGACAAAAAAAATCTATTGCCATTAAAACAATTAAATCCATCTTACAATCACTGACCAGCTTTTTGCATGTTTCCACTGGTGTTTGGATGATTCATCTTTAGGGACGTCTTTGAGGCTGGAATGCTTTGTTGCCATCACCCTAATCTTCAGCTCCTTCCACACACTCTTCATCCGATTCAAGTCTGGATTCTGGGCCACTCCAAAACATTAATTTTACACCCAGTCAGAAGAAACATGTTGATACAACTAAAAAACTATTTTATGAATCATTTGAAGTTTAGCTGTATGTGTTAACCTATCATCAGGGGGACTCTGACTCTGATTCTAGTATAAAAAGACAAACTGAGCCACTGATGAACCAGTACTGTATTTACAGATACAATCAGAAATCTGTATTGTGGCAAAATGTTGCAGTAATGAGACAGAAAACCCAAGGTTGATTAATTTTTTTATTTTTTATTATAAAACGGGGACACAAATGTGGCCAGAGGTTTACCTTTCCGCAGCCTTGGGAGATGCAGGTATGACACTAACAGTGATTTACGTGGGCTGTTATCACATGGTTCTCCTATCAGATGCTTTGAGGTGCCAAGCTGTCTTGTTAGGTCACAATACAGGTCCATGATTACAGAATATATGTTATTTTACTCAAGTGCAGTATCTAAATCCTACTTTATTTTCAACAATATCTAAAAACTTTAGAATCTAAGCAGAATGTGTCTTCCTTTTTACGATGACTGTAAAAAACAACAACATTGCAAATTAACAAACAGAAAATTGGATTTTCAGGGCCTTTGTTTCTTGAGGTCTATTACACAGATGCAAATTCTCATTTTTTTAACAAAATCTATGAAAATAGAACAGCATTTTAGCACCAACAACAGGAATCCAAAAGCTGAAAACTAGACGATGCATCTCTCAGTTCCCGTATTAGATCTTTGCTGGATTTTTTTCTTGAAGATTCAGTTGATTTGCTGTAGATATGGGGTTTTGCACTTCATATGTCTTTACCTTTTTCACATTTTCTCATGTTACAACCACAAAAGTCTATGTATTTTATCGTGATTTTATGTGATAGACTAACACAGTGTGGTACATAATAAATTAAAAAAAAGTAGAAATCTGAACGGTGTGGGGTGCACCAGATAGCCCACTTGTCTCTGCTTACCCTAAATAGTGTGCAAACAGCTGCCTTCCTATGTCAACTTAGATTAGTTAGATTAAATTAGTGTACAACTGTGTGTGATTTAATTACGGTACAAATATAGCTGATCTGTGAAGATCTCAGAGGTTTGCTAATGAACATTAGTGAACAGCATCATTAAGAAGGAGCAGAGCAGACAGGTCAAGGAGAAAGTTGTGGAGAAGTTTGAAGCAAGGTTAGTTATAAAACAATATGTGAGGGTTTCAACATCTGATTGAGCAATGTCCAATCCATCATCTGAAATGACAACTGCAAACCTACCATGACATGGCTGTTCACCTAAACTGACAAGCTGGGCAGGAAGAGCAATAATCAGAGAAGATGCCACAGGAGATGGACAGAAACACTGGTCAGAAGTGGGAAGATGGATGAAATTAAATATAGGACAATCCAAATGGTTGGAGACCACAAAAAAGTTGAGAATGGGGAGGTTTTCCTTCGACAAGCACGGCAACCCTGAGCCTACAGCCAGAGCTACAATGGATAAACCAATAACCAGTTTAAGACAAACCAATATTCATGTGTTAGTCAAAGTCCTCACCTAAATCCAACACACATTTAAAAACTGATTTTCACTCTCCACCCAATCTGACTGAAATTTCTGTTACTCCATGTGCAAAGCTATTAGAGGCATACCCCCAAAAAACTTGCAGCTGTAACTGTAACAGAAGGCGGTTCTACAAAATGTGGACTCATGGATCTCCCATGAGTCCACATTTTGTTATAGATATGCATGGTACAGCTTTTGGTTTATTCATTGGAAACCTTGAAAACAATTTAATTTTCCCCCCATACAACTCACAATAATTTGCTACTTTGTGTTGGTCTATAGGATGAGTAAAACTTATTGAAGTTTCTGGTTATAACTTGAAAAAATGTATATACTTGCAAGGTACTGCAGCTTTTTTTTTAAGACCCTGGTACTTTGTCTTTTGTCTTTCATTTATCCACTTTCACTTGATTTTTAAACAATGCACAATATACTGTTATTCGGTCCTTGTACCTGAAGTGTACAAAGGACTGAACAATAAATGAGTCAGCCTAAATCAAAGAAAATTCAGCAGTATTTTCAGAAAGTCAATTTGTTCAAGAGGAAGAAGTCTAAATGATTGGAAACAAAATTTAAAAATAAATAGATGGGACTTAAAACTTCTGTACAATACTTTCAGTATTTTGTAAAATGTGACTTATCTCAATACAGGAACACATCTTTAAGGGGAATTTATGAGGCCTCACTGTGGCACAGTAGACATTACCATGTATGATATTCATTAAATGCAATGATCTTATCTGAGTGACCCAAAGTCTGAGATTAAATAAGAGAACAGATGACAAGAAGCACATTTTAGATCGTATTTCATTGCAAATGACTTACAAAGTATATGGTCAGTATTGAACACATTTGTAAAATCAAAATCATTTCAGGTTGGTAAAGCAGTAAATACACAGAAGCACAGCAAACTGGTGCTGTAATGTTCCTTAAACCAGAACAGTTCTCATCACAAAAATATATGGACATTGTTGTGAATTAGCAAATATTACATGTCACATTTGGGCCCACATCATAACACCTAATTTATCTGGCTCTTTGATACAACATTGACGTGTTCAGACATTTGCTCTCCAGCTTTGAAAAGAGGTACATGAAGTCCACATGATACAAAACATATCACTGATTAAAAGGAACCCCCCCCCCCCCCCCACTAAGGGTACAGTTTAAATTAATACAGTGTTTTTTTTCACAGTTACATTCTCCCAAGTTGCCCAGAGCACTGATGCTACGTGAGGGAAAAGGCAGGTGAGTTTCAAAAAAGTGCTAAGTTCATTAGCAAGTGACGGGCTGTGTTACAGGAAATGTACAACCTTTACAGAAATTATTTGAAAACAACCTGGAAAGTACCAAAACAGAACAATTACAAACATGATTGTATTTTCTGGGTAATTAGATCTTTTCAAAGTAGGACACGCTGTATGAGAGCAGTCATTGTGTTTAGCAGAGTATATATAACTTTTGATAAGCGCATCCTTTGAGTACACTCAATTTGTTTTATGTAGCAAGAAAATATATTCTTTTGTTTTTATAAAAGATAAAGTAAAAAAGCTGCATATTTTTAAATCTAACACAGAGCAAATATAGTCAGTGTGAGGACTTTGGTAAACAAAACATATTGCTGAGGCATATCTATGTACAGCCTATACACAAATATGGGCATATGTAGCAGAAGCTGCCAGCGTGATCTCTTTTGCATACAGCGACATGAGTTCTTGATTCCACCGAGAATATTTGCAGACTTTTACTAAGCAATATTATATTTTTTGCTGCACAAATGCTTCAAGCTTTATAATAATCCTTGCGGTACATTCCATCACCCTCATTGCTACCTCAGATGTGTATCTGTCATTGGGAATCTGTGGGAATGGCAGGAGATCGGGGTAGCGGGTTCTCAGGCTGTCCACGCCATATCCTTCCAAGATCTGAACATCGCTTGCAAGGCCTTTCAAATGGGAGCTGTACTCTTCCACTTTCTGAGCAAGAGCAGTTGGCTTAACATCTTTATCAGACTTTCCTCTGACTGCGTAGTCAGCAGCTATCAGGGCAAGCTTTGTGGCCAGGTAGCACTTGAAACAAACCCACTCATTAGCATTTTTATGAAGATCATTGCGAGCAGCAGAGTAGTTTGCTCTGGCCTGCCTCAGCCACCTACGGGCCTCCACAGGGTTTCCAACTGTTTTGAAGGTTGGGGGAACAAAGAATCGGTGGGAGTGTGAAGACCCTGCATAGTTAGTGTAATGTTCCCTGAACTGTTGTCTTTCTGACTTGTGACTGGTTGCTTCTTGGTTCCATGATGAATAAAACCTTTGATATGAGAACTTCTCTGATTGGAAGCGGGTTGAGGATGTAGAGAAGGTTCTCCTGGAAGTTCTGTCTGTATTTTGGTGATCAGCCACAGACTGTTTCTCCATCCGATTGATTTCATTTTGCAGGTGCTTAAACACTTCTGTGGCAATGTCCAGATTCTCTGCATTTTTGTCTGGATGCCACTTGAGGTACAATCGACGGATTATCTTTTTTCTCTCTGTCTCCGGAAGCTTCCAGGCTTGTTCAACCACTGAGGTCACCTCTTTCAGAATCTCAGGTAATGCATGAAGCTTAATCTTTTTGGGAGACTGTTTCTGAGGAGGCGGTCTAAGATTTTCTTTCCCAGAAAAGGGAGGAGGCATCATTCGTAGACCAGAGGATCGATTTACTGGGCTTGTAGGGGTTTGCGGGGCATTAGTATCTCGGATTTGAGTGCTTTCGTCTTGTCTTGAAAACTTGTACAAGTCAAGGGAACTGACTATTTTGTACTCACTGTAACCAATATCAATCTGGAAGCATTTTCCAAGAAAACTTGTGATTTCTTCTTCCTCTCTTTCTACCTCTTGAACGATGATGGCATAAGTATAGGTCGGCTGATAGGCCCCATATATGTCTCCTCCCTCAGAATCAACAAGGTAGCCCACATATTCCCCTGGATAGAATACATTCATTGGATCCATGAGCAGTGTGTGATGTATCTCAGCAGGAATTGGGGTTCCAGGGAGGGGTAGCTCAAGTTTTGAGGGCTCTGTTGAGTCATACTTGACACCAAGATTGTCCAGTTTCTCTGTGATTCTGTAGATGTCATTGCAGCCCAGCATGGCAATCAAATAGGATGTGTCAGAGATCAAATTGTCGGTTGCAGATTTCAGTGTCATAGCTAGTGCTAGGAGAAAGTTTATGTCTTTACTGTCTGAATGCTGGATGTAGAGATGAATCACAGATGTCCCATACCTCTTCAAGAAAGCAAGTGTTTCACTGCGACTGTGTGGGATGGGACTGCATCCTTTTACTCTTAAAGTTGTCTGCAGTTTTTCAAAACAGGACACTTTCAGTCCCTCACAAAGTGCCTTGCACAGACGTATGGCTTTTTCTTCATTCACAAGGTATGCATTATCATTCTCATGTTTCATAATCCTTATTAAACCAGTGATGAACTGCTCTGAGGACAGTAGAAGTTGAAGGCGACCTTGCAGGGAGCAAAGAGCTCCAAACTGACACATTTTTGGAGAATCTTCATCAAGCTGCTCCTCGAGAATGCTACTCAGTAGTCTAGGTCTTAGTTTTTGTGGCAGTAGCATAATAAGCTTTGTATGGAAAGCATGGTCTTTTCCCAGATAACATTGGCTCATGTCCACAAGCATCTGAACCCCAACATTACCCTGAATTCTGCTTTTGTAGTGTGGGGCATCATCAAACACCAGGGTATTGGATTTTGCAAGTCTGCCATCATGGCTTGGCAGGTAAAATATCAAATCTCTGAGGCTCTCAAGATCTTTGCGAATTTCCTGCGGATCATTATGAAGGGACTTGAACAATCCTGAGACCACCCTTTTCACAGTTCTCATTTCATTTGGGTCAAGCTGCTTTCCCTCTGAACTCCTGTAAATTCTCCACAGCACCTCAACATATTGTTTGATTGATACAACATCCTCTGTGCCAAGAAGCTTGAACAGTTGATGAAAAGTACCAAGTTCTAATGGTAATTTGTACAAGTAGGGCTTGAAGTCAGATTCATTGTCTAAATTGATGACTACTTCCTCAGGTTTCAGTAATTTCCAGCCATCTTCAACCATGACGAAAGTCACCCCACGGAGCAGATAACGGAAGTCTCGTTTGTCTGCACTGAGGAATTCATACGTGGACCTCAAAACTTTGTTCCTCGTTTTCACCATTTCATCATCTGGGTTGGATATGTTGCAAATGTTCTTGCAGTTGCATATGACTTTCTCCAGAGGTGGATCCAAGTTGACACCCAACATGTTCAGCACTTGGTCAAGCTGTTCCTGCCCACTCAGAGCACTCTCATCCTGTTCTTTTATGCTTGAAGGTGTAGCTTTCTCAGGTAGGATTGGACAGGATGTCCACAGTAAGTGTATAATATCTGTTTGTTTGAACTTTGGGTTTACTTGAGACCCACTGAAACGAATCAGAGGCAGTGTGCCACTCATCTCTTGATACTGACTATGAAGTTTGATGAGTTCTTTGGGAGCTCTTTCAGGGCAGAGAAAAGGTATCATTGACAGCTCCTTCAGAAAGGTTCCCTGAAAGAGGTCACTCCTTTCATTAAAGATATGGTTCAAAAGTACGTCAACAACAATTTGCACTTTTTCTTTGGTCCAACTTTCAGTCTGGGCTTTGATGCTGACCTCTTTTGCAAACTGGAGAAGTTGTTGCTGTGAGACCTCATGTTTCAGACCAATATTTCTCAGGAATGTTATCCATGAAGTCAATGACAGTGCACCATTCTTAGGTTTTGTCACTTGCTCTACCTTTCTAAAAAAGTCATTTGGAATGAAAGACTTTGCAGGTAACATGACTTCAAACACCTTCACACTCTGATCATAGAAAAATTTGGCTGGTCTCAGTCTGTTTGAGTAGTCGTAAATGAACAACAGCCCCTCTAATTTCTCATAAAGCTGATCCTTCGTTTGGCAGCCTTCTTCCATTGACATAAGTCTCTCCTTCAAATAGACTATGTGCTCAACTTTGGCATCATAGGAGAGGCTGTCAAACTTTGGCAGAAGATGATGAAGGTAAATTTGAAGGTCATCGATTGACATGCAGCCAAGGAAGGTATACAGCTCTTTAAGCTGTGAACTGTCAGCAAGAAAGGTAAATGAAGGTGTTTGAGCCCATTTGTCTATGTCTGTTTTTGGTATGTTTTTTTCAAGGACATAATTTGCACTGTAGTTTACAATACTAATGTATCTCCCACTAACTGACTTAAAACATGGGAGCAGTTTCAGGCTCTGTGCATCTTGTTGAGAAAGGTTAGGTAGATGGCCGTTAAAATACAACAGAAGAGCTTCAAAATCCTTGTCAGTGAGGTTTGCTGTTTTGAATGTAGATGTCTGAATCATGTACTCCAGAGCCTTCAGAATGCTTGATGGATTTTCAATGTTGGCTGTGTGTTGTGCCAGAAAAGGAATGATTTGATTCTCTTTGACACAGATTTTGTTCACTGCAAGCTGGATGCATCCTGCTTTCATTAGAGTGTGAAAGACTTTGTCATTTTGGCCTTGTGGAAATATGACAATGTTTATCAGACTTAGGGGTAGGAGTGCATCATGATCTGGGACGACAAGCTTCTCTCTAGCAATGAATTTTACTCCGGGTAGCAAAGCCCAGTCTTTCAGAATGTCAAGCACTGTTTCAAAGCTGGGTTTGATGTCCATCTGATCTTCCTTAGCAGCTACATTCTCACTGAGGAAGCTCCAAACGTTCTTTAGCCAGGATTCACTTGGAAAGGTATCTTTCCATTTTAGAGGGATCTTTGTTCGATACTCTCTTGGTAGAACAGACCCCAGCAGGTCACTAAAGCTGCTGACGTCAAACTGTTTTGCAACTCCTGCTTTCAAAAGGATGTTACTGTACCTCAAGTACAATGTATTCATAAACATGTCTTTCCTAGACGATATGAGTTCGTGGTGAGTTGTCAGAAACTTTGGTCTTTTAGAATCAAACACTTGAAGTATATTGTCCATTGTTATCAACAGTGGTAAGCCATCAATTTTGACTTCATCCACTTCTATGTCTTTGAAACAGTAGTCCACTAGGAGCTTCAGGTTATGAACCAGCTTGAACGTAGAATGTGGAAGGCGGCAGGGGAGTTTTCCAACATGGCAAGATGTGTCAGGTGATGAAAAAGAGCGCAGAAAGTGTCGAACATCACTTGGTGTTACATATGTGACTGGAATCCCTGCATCCTCCAGACAGAGGTAGAGGTTTACAGTTTCATCGCAACTGTGAACTAGGTTGAAACCAATGTCAAGAAGCAAGGTTTTCAGCCTATAGACATTCTCAGCCACAGACTTCCTTGACATTATGTTGTACTCTGTGTTTTTCAAGTGTTGAAGCTCATCCTGAAGCAGATTGTCAAAGAAGGCTCTGCCTTTGTTTGCAGAGGACGTATTCACCCATGAGATGTAAATGACAGAGTGCATTTCAGAGTTGTCCATCTGGGCTGCTCTGATAACAGGAAGCAGACGCTTTAGATCAGCATCGATGCAGTTGTACACTGCTTTAACCAAACAATACCAGTCTGGCTGGATATCAAGTCTGTTGGATGGGAAGAAAAATAGATATTTCCGCAGTGTATCTTTAACTACATGAAGAGGTGTTCCTTGTAGTATAGTCAATGTGGGATCAGCACCAGGAAAGTATCGACGCTTCAGCTGAATCAGCAGTTCAACATATGCGGGGGCTATGAGTGATGTCATCATATTGTTGTTCCAATCGCTCCTAACCCCTACTCCATTGTCATCTCTCCATAGGTTTCTTCTAGCTGAGTCTAGGGCAAAATGTCCATTGACATGAAAAGGCAATCCAGTCTCCAATGAAAGGGGCAAGAAGCAGAAGGCTCTGTGTGGTTTTTTATAGTTGTGGCTTATACATGCTGCCACACCTCCACGTGGAAACAAAGTTATGTCTTCATTCTTATGTGCTGAAACTACACTTTTGGAGACATTTTCAATGTCTGGGAAGCCAGATCTGTTGCAGATCATCCATGAGGTCATATTTCCATCAGTGTCCTCTATGTCCATTGAGTAGGTTATCTGTTGGACTGGAATAGAAGCGAGCTGCTTCTTTTTGGTCACACTGTCAATGACAGAGGCATGAAATTGTTTGCGTTTTAGTCGATCACCATCTGTTATTTTGGCTGTGACAGAATAGAGCACTTTTAATTCACCAGATACATTATCTATTTCACAAACTGATATTTTCTCCATATGGTTGAGGAACATAAGAAGCTCTGCACCATCTGTTTTCAACTTGTCTAGGAGGTTTTGCACCATTCTGTCCGATGCAGGAACAGAACTGATCTCTGATGTCCTTGCCATCTCCGTGGATCGGATGGGGAATCTGAACATTGTGCTCCGTTCTAACTTGAAATGAGCCCCCAAGTACAGATTCAGAACATCTGAAAATTGGGATCTGAAGTCAGAGTCCAAGTCTCTGAACATCCTTCCAGGACTTATGGATGTAGCTCCTGGTGCATACTGTGCATGCGGATCAAAGATGCAGAGAATGTCATTGTTTGAGATGAAGGATGGGCAGTCAGTTATGTGATAGACAGAGTTGAATCCAATACCATATTGACCAGTTTTGCCTGGATTGGCCTCTTTTGTTCCTCTTCCAAGGTTCTGAATACCTCGGACATCATCCTCTGTGAATGGTTGATTGTTGTATACACAGAGGGCAGGGCCTTGCATTGGGATCCATTTATCATCAAATATTCTGTCAGTGGGGTGTGTCCTTGGATCAAATACAAAGTAGATTTCTGTGGCTTTGGCATCATCAGCATTTTGTAGCAGCTCTTTCAGCATTTCTTTCTCTGATGGATAGGCATTGAGAATGCTTTTAATCCTGCTTGTGAGCTTTTCTTTCTGTCCAAACTCACTGCCAAGCGGATTGAAGCAGACATTTGAAGCATATCTCTCCAGTGCTTTGTGACGTTTTGGAATTGCGCCAAGCTTTACAGCAACCTCTCTTGGAATGTCAGCGTGACAGTATTTCACAGAAGCATCTCTGACTTTGATCCAAGGGCAGTCATTGTAACATAGGGACTTTGATGGCTGCAGTGTCAGATTGCAGTCTGGTAACAGAATCCTACTGTAATTTGCTTGGCAAAATTCTTGGTTTTTGTCTCGAATTAAGCTCCATATTCCTTCACTAATGATTCTCCGGCACAACTGGAAGTTTTCCTCTGTTAGTGTCCTTCGTCCACACTCTTGCCTCACTGTTTCAAGAACAGCAGAGAAATCTTCAACTGTGAAATTGGGCTGCACACCAACCTTTTCAAAAAGCTCTCGACAGCTGTTTCTGTATTTGTTTGGAAGCTGATAAAGATGGGGAGCTGAATCAAAATTCAAATGGAATGCAACTTTGGTAGGACTGACATATGTGTTCTCAACCAAAATAGAGTTAAATGCTTTCAGTTCTTCATTTATTTGCCCTTTAACATTTTCATCCTTTGGCATTTCTTCATGAAGATATTTGTAACAGGCATTTGTTATATTTTCCTGATACAAAGTAACACCATCAAAAGATTGTGAAAGTTCCTTTAGTTGACTGATGACCAGCTCAACTGGGGGCTTCCTGATCAGACCAAGACCATCTTTCACAGCCAACGACATTGCACCACAACCTTTGAAGGATGGTGAATTCTCATTTAGAATTGGCTTCATTAGGCACACTGTATCCTGATGTTCAGTTGTGTAGAGCTCTCTAGGAGAGAACATTGTGGTTGGGGGAAAGGTGTTCCCATGCCACGGTAAAGAGAAACCTGCAGGTCTTGTCAGAAATGGAAGAAACTTGATGTCTTGTAGATTTTGCAGGTACTCCGCTGCTACTGGATCTCTCATCCCCAGTTTCTCATCAATGAGACTTAGTAGTATGCTGCTACGAAAGCATGCAGCTGTGTGATCATTTTCGTTAAGCTCAATGACAGAATGAGCACGCTCAGTGACGTCCTCCCAGCAAAGATCCTCTTTCACCATGCCCAGCTGCAGTAGTTTAACTAAACAGACTGGATTTACATAGTCTTTGGAAGTTCCTTCGGGAAATCTTCCATCATCAGCACTGTAGAGCTTAGCAACCCTTCCCTCTGGATGGATGAGTTTGGAGGGTAAAACCAGTTCCCTTTTGGGACCAGAGCAAGGTATACAAGGAGTGACTCTAAGAATCGATTCAAAATCTTCCAGTTTCTCATTTAGGACATAATGCATCAGTGGATCTCGGAGCTCTTTGTCAATTTCCTGAATGTGAGGGAAAAAAACTTCTGAAAAGAACTGCTTCTCTGTCAGGGTGTTTTCCATTAACTTTCCTCTACATCCAGCATCATCAAATCCTTCCTTTACCCAGTCAGGAAGCTCAACAGCGCAGAGGTTTTGTGAGCCACTCTTCTTGAGGTATTTTAAGAATATCTTGAAAGCAGCAGGGCCAATATCCGGCCTACAAAGTAAGGCGTCATCAAGGAATCTGACGTGTTTGATTGAGACCCATGTTTTTCCATCTGAAAAAACCTTGGCCTGATCGCTGTCACCTCCTTTGGCTATTTCTTGGTAAATACCCTGGCTGATCAGCACAAAGTCATCATGTACCTGACTTGGATCTGGCCATGCTGCATAGTAGCTGTACTCAAGAAGTTCTTCACTTTCAGCAAGTGAACGCAGCATTGACAATGCTGCTAAGTAGGCCTGGACAATGACGTGCCTCATGAACACAGAGTTCCATTGTCCTTTGGTGTCAGTCTTCCAGATTTCTTTGCGGTTGGAAGTGACAGCAAAGCAGCCATTGATGTGAACTGGTAGACCTGTTTTGATTCTGAGAGGCAAATAACAGAACACCTCTCCGATTGGTGTTGCATTTGTCTTCACAGTCCATTTGCGAGTCTCTTCCTCTGAGAGAAGAACAGCAACCCCTCCACAGGGCACCAGTCCAAGTCTTTTTCCAATATCACTGAGGGAAAACTTGAGGGCTTCAGTCACATCCATGCATGAACAGATGAGCCAGTTTGTGACCTCGATGGCTTTTTGGGGCATTTCGTCTGTCAGTCTCCGTGTCTGAACACCTTTAGCCGCCATCTCAAAGTACTGGTTGGGATCTTCCTCTGGACCTCGGAACAGTGGAGAGTGGAGGTCCACAATACGTTTGAACACATTGTGAAACTCCTCCACCACAACACGAATGATGCAGCCAGATTTAGGAACATCAGCAGGAACCCTGTTGGTGCTTGCTACTTTCTTCATAACTTTTGCTGCAGATTTTAGGATGCTCAAGGGTCCATATGAGGCTTTGCTTGACCACACACTTTTGTTAATAGCCACCACATCTTGTGCTGCTGCTGGGTTTGGTTCTTCAAATTTCAGGTATTTCAAGACCATACATCCAACGTGCTGAGTGAACAGAATGAACCTATGGCCACATATGCTGAACTCATCAACCAGGGAATAGATATCTGTGGTGTTGTAGTACAGACTACTGATTTCACTGGTTGAGGCCTCCTGCTCTGTTCTGAATGGAAGTCTGAAAAGAGTACCATTGTATTTGTAAGGGGAGTCTTGAGCTAAAGGCAGCTGGCAGTTGAAAACATTAATGAAAGGTTTGAACTGGTTGGGAAATTTTCTCAGCCTCTTTTGTTGTTTGCTCCAATTTATTTTGATCCCTGGATTGGATCTGTCTCGGATGTGTTTGCTAATGTGATTGATATTGGGATCAAACATGATCATGAACTCCCTGCTCATTATGATGGGGATATCAGTGATGTGATAAACTGAGTTAAAGCCCAAGCCAAACTTCCCAACTTTGTCTGCTTCACATCTCTTCACTGACCCACCAAGCCGTGTGATGTTCAGAAAGTCGGTGTCTGTAAATACAGCATTGTTGAAAGACCACAGAGAAGGCCCATGGCAAACGATCATACCAGGGTCGAGGAGATTTTCTCGAATGTCATTGTTTTTTCTCATGTCGATGAGAAAACTGCACTCTGTTGCACTGGCATCATCAGCATTCTGGAGGAGCTCCTTAAAAATATCTGCAACAGATGGATATTCCTCCAGGATATTTTTTATTCTCACTGTTAGAGGTTCTTGCTGCCCTGATTGTTCAAAGCCAAGATTCTCTGGGTTGATCAACCTTGTGCTTAAACATGGCACCTTCAACCATTCAGCAGTTTTCATTGGTATGTCATCATGGACCAATATAATAGGTTCTGAGGCATCTTCAAGTAAGTCATTTAAATCATCAACCTTGATGTCACAGTAGGTGCATTCGTGAATGGGTTTCATTGCTAATTTGCTTGGGTTCTTGTAACAAAGTATAGGCACTTGCATATTAGTGTCAACTGGGATCTGATTGCTGTACAGCCATCTGAGGATGTTGATCAAGAGCAGAATATTGTGTTTGCTTTCCTCCTTGCTTAGATCTCCTTCACATCTTTTTCGGATTGTGGCAATGACGCCAAACACATGGCTTGAGACAACCTCTTCAACTGAACCACAAAACTTGAAAAGCTTGTGAAATTTCCTCATTGTTTTTGGCAGAGAGTAGAGGTAAGGCTGTAGGTCTAGATCAGGGAGAGGTTTTAAGACTGTTTGGCCTGGTGATGAGAAGGTCTTTCCAGTCCACACCCAATCAAAAGGCAAGGATTTCATAGCTTCTCTTGCATCCTCAAGATGAGCTTGCATAAATCCATAAATCTCAAATAGAATCTGCTGAAACTGGTACCAATCTTCAGTAGTAAATGCTTGGGATTTATGCCAGTCATTCACAGCTTTCAAGTGCTGTAATACCTGATCCACTTGTGGCTCTATTGTAAGTTTCAGAGCCTTCTTCAAACCTGCAGAGGTGTGTTCAACCAGTGCTACTGAAGATCCCACTAGCACTGCATGGGATAATTCACACATCTCAGACAAAGAGCAGATATTGAGAGTATCGCCAACCCAAGCAAGGGATTTGGGGTAAGTTAAAGGTCTTTCTTTACAGACAGGTACCCATTTTAGTTGAAGCAGTGATGCCTGTATATCCGCTGATTTTATCAACTTGGTTTGTTTATTAAGAATTTGCAAGAGTATTTTTGCCTTTTTGATTATTATATCCCATTCAGGCTCCTCTTTGCTTTGCAACTCCTCTATCTTTTTTGCCACTTTGAGGACATCTTTTTCACTGACCTGCACCTCATTTCTAAGCCCCAGTTGTCTAAGTGAATGGAGAATATCAGGAGAGTTTGTAAATGTACTTGTGGGAAACCGTGTCTTCTCTTCTTTATAGAACAAATGCTGTAAAATCTCTAGTTCGGGATCAAAAAGATCAGAGGCTTTTGCAGACCTTCCACAGGGTAACTCGATGAATTTAAGAGCAGACAGCCATCCAATCACTGACGAGTTTTCATTCTTTAGAAATCCCAGATGCTTGAGAGCCCAAAGCATGATCTGGGTAGTTTCATCTTTTGAGTAGAACCCCTTATCGATGTCCTGAATAACCATCTTCAGACATTCTGTTGTTTTAACTTGCTCTACGTGGAGCATCTTGATGAGACGGATTGATTCCTCATCATGGCAAGCCACAAGATTTTCTGACAGTTTCACATTTGGTGGATACTTAGCTCTGTGATGCAAAGCTTTTGCACCTCTCATTGATGTAAATGCTAAGGTACCCTCAGCATAGGCCCCCACTTTTTCAAAGATAGAAAGATCAAGTAATGTATGTTTTTCCTTCTCCGTGATATCGGACAGTCCTGCAAGAAATTTTCTGAGTACAATTTTCTCTTCCACTGAGAACGATGAGACTTGGCTAGACAACCGCTGTGTTGGTAGTCTATTCAGAATTTGCAAAAACATTCCAGGAGAGCATGGGTGGATGTAGCATTTCAGCTGAGGGTGCTGCAAACATGAGTCCAGCTTTTTTATGACAACACCTCCGAGCTTTACCAGAATGTCAAGGAGGCTTTCAGAAACTGGTGCCTCTTCATCATCCACATGAATTATGGGTGAGGGGGTTCTGAGACGAAGAAGCTTAGCTGTGCTCTTGCTTTCCTCAAGGGGCAGAAATGGGATCAAAGGCATGTCTTCAAATGTGTTTAAGTCATCAGCAAAATTGATGTAGAGATGCTTCCAAACCATTTTTAACCAGGAAACTGTGGGATGCTTTAACTCTTTATTTCCGGGTTCCCACTCTACACTGAAGTCTCTTGTTGGCCAAGCTGTGGAGAGGATCTCCTTGATGAGTCGAGCTGATCGTTCTGGGTTCAACACTTGTAGCTGAGTGCAGGGTCTTCCTGTTAAAATGAGAACAACAGTGTATTTAGTGTCAAGTAATATTGTAGATAATGCTCATTGTCAAAGAGATTTATAAGTTAGGTTTGATGTTCTGATGCAAAGATGCAGAAAGTTAGGCCATTGGTCAAATTTAACATGGGAAAAATTGTATATTGTGATGAAAATCAGATTTTATGTTCCTTTTTTTTTACTGTATAGTAAAAAGTTATTTTTCTTTAACACAGTGGACTAGTTAGTTTCTAAACACAAGCAACACTTGAAAACCACTTTCACAATAATACACATTTAAGAAGATTCTGCAATAATATGAGAGCCATGCAAACAAGCTTCCACAATTCTTATATTAGAATCTTGTCTGTTTGAGCAGCAAATAGCTCAAAATCACTTATAAAATGCACATCACTGCACCAATTTTGAAATAAAGTAATGCAGAAACCCTATACAGTGTATCTAATTGATAATGCAAAATGTTTTGACAGGAGAAAACATGTCAACAGAAAATATAAATGTGTGAGTTGTTTATTTTTCTCATCATATCTGTGAGTTTATTGTCTGAAGCCACACATTAGTTTTGTTAAGTTTTGTTAATAAAAAGTTATTTGCTGCCCTTTGTAATACCTACCTGAACAACCCCAAAGAAACTGCTGCACTGTAATTTAAATGACAAATTAATGGAAGGAAAATAACTCTGTCTCTCTGGAAGAAATATTATCTTTAAAAGCAATATATGAAATATACATGTACAGCAGAGAAATAATACTGAAGTTACACAATATAAACAACAATATTTAAGTTTATTAAAATAAAACACTAAGAATAGGTCGAAAATGCTACGTCTGGCTCCATCCATCCTATCCAGGCTTGCAGGGGGGGGAGGGCTGGTGCCTATCTCCAGCAGTCATGGGACAAGAGGCGGGGTACACCCTGGACAGGTCGCCAGTCCATCGTAGAAGTCTGGCGCCTAATGTTGTATTTCTGTTCCAATATTCTCTGTATATTTTGATTCGAGTCTCTGTGACAAATCTCGAACTCAGCATTTCATTTTTCCCAACTCATGGTCTACTTGTCCCGGTCAATGTTGAGGGAATGAAATCAGTAAAGAGCAACTTACCCCCAAATCAACTTTTTTTTTGTTTTGCTGATGAACTGTATAAATGAGTATGGCAGACGTAAGGCTTGCTCTGGCGTTGTGGAGTCTAAAAGAAGCCGAGTCTGTGCCAATGCCTCCTCCACAGAACCTCCCTGCCTTTCCTCTGGTGAAGGAAGATCACAGCGAGTGGGTACGTGATTCGCAGCTCCGTGGCTGTGCTGTGTGAAGTGCTCCCCGACAGCTTATTCAGTGCTGGTCTCCTTGTGACAGTCTATGCTTGTGTGACGTTGGCTTTTGGTGCGTCCTGCTAGAGCGAAATGTCGTGCAGTCTGACCCACTGAAATCTTGGGCCGTTCAGTGTGACATACCTCAGAGCTCAGTGGAGCTCGCAGTATGGCATGAAGGAGTCCTTTGAGCACAGTGTGAACAGGGCATAAGGCAAAGGAGCTCGCATCTCCATTGCTCTCCATCTTATCTCTGCCACTGCAGCAGGCTGTCAG
This sequence comes from Valencia hispanica, assembly GCA_963556495.2. Lineage (NCBI taxonomy): Eukaryota > Metazoa > Chordata > Actinopteri > Cyprinodontiformes > Valenciidae > Valencia > Valencia hispanica. The sequence continues at coordinate 41,482,075 of OY747700.1, read as the reverse complement.
TCATAGCCCAGACCACGCCCAGCCCTGTCCCCCCGTGTGTTTGCTGGTCCGCCAGGCAACATCTCCTTTTGGCGCATTTTTCAAACAGGAAATGTGGGCGGAAAAAGACTCAGGTAGGAGGGTAAGTTGTTCTTTAATGAATCAATATGCTTTATTAATGGGCCAGTATGAGATTCTCACTCTGATAACTATTTGAAGAAATACCACTGTTTCAAAGCTTTACACAAAATAAAAAAAAATATTTTAAAAATAATTTCATTTCTTTTTTTTAATACCGCAAAAACAGTTTTTTTTTCTTTATATCAGTTTAAATTTTTTAGATTAAATCTTAAAAACTAAGTATAAATTAACTGTCCTTATAGGACAGAACAATATCCCCTTTTCCTGTTCTTTCCTATAAATAGTAACATTAGAAGTAAAAAAAGCTAATATTAGCTGGTGAATTAGTTTGGCTATATGTTTGGATAACAAAAGAAAAAAACTGAACCCTTTTTTCAACAAGCTGACTGGCAGAGTGCAGCAACAGGCAGAGGAGGGGAAATGCTCCAGTCACTCCAGCAGTTTCCTCAACATCTTATTCTCATTCTTATAGGTTTTAAATCCTTAACTACTCAGTTTACCCTGATACCCGTAACTGCTACATGCCCAATGCTCACTCTCTGTTCCCTATACTGTCATCTACCCTTAAATTATCTGCCAGCAGTGGAACAGATTTAATGCATTGCTGGTACAACTGCAGAGTAAGATAAAAATGCCCTAATAAACATCATGGCTATAACCACATAAGTCACAGAGTCAACACAGAACGGTCCTAGTATATAAACATAAAATATTTACAGTATGTCATATAGATGACTTGTAAAATGAAGTTCGGAATGTTATACTACCTCTGCTTTTGGCAGCCTTCTTTAAACTGTCCAGGACTGAAGGCTTCATAGTCTCCAGTAAAAATCGATACTCAAGTCCTGGATAGAGAGACCTTTGAATAAAGCAATGGAAAGTAGGTGATATGGGTAGGTAAGTAGGTAAAACAAGTAAGAGCAATCAAAACCACTTTGAAACTTTCAGTAAAAATCTTTGCTGGTTTGTGCATACATATGAACAGTGAACAAATTTTAGTGAACATATTTTCTCACTGCCTTACATTAAATCAGATTAATCTTTTAGTGTTTTATGTCAGTTAGGTTTATCAAATGATTTCATATTTGTTGAATGCCAGAACAATGAATGAAACATACGTTAAGATGACTAGGTCTTTAAACAATTTGAGAAATCCCAGATAATGACATCATGACTTTGCATGGGTTGATTTAAAACTTTTGAGTTAAGTGGAGGAACACCTATGAAAAGATTTTAAGGTACCATCTCAACACACTGCTTTCTTGTGTGACATAAAAAAATCAAATTAAATCAGCAAAGAGCATTATGGACCTCTGCAAATCTGGATAATCCTTGGGGATAATTTCCAGATGAAGGTGCAACGTTTATCTGTTCAAACAATAATATGCAAGTATAAACATTATGGAAATTTCCAAAAATCGTATAGTCCAGGAAGGAGATGGCCTTTGTGTCCCAGAGATGAACAGACTTTGCATGTGTATCAACCTCACAACAAAATCTAGACACCTTGTTAAGATGCAGGCTGAAGCTGGTAAGACAGTGTCATTAGTGTTAGTAGGGCTACTAAATGTTTAAACCAAATCACAGTTTAAAGGCCGTTCTACCAAATACTGAGGAGGTTAATGTAAACTTTAGGATTTGAAGAATATTAAAATAAAATGTTATCTGTCATTATTCTGGCACTTATCAAATAGAAATTAATTTGGTACTGCGAACTGAACTAAAATGTCAGACAGTAAGAAGTTAGTCTTTTAAACAGCAGTTTCAACTGTATATAAGGGATCAGGAGTAAGGAACAATGATTGACAGTCTAAAAGCAGCTTTCAGTTTCTATGCTCCTCTTATCTGGAACACATTTGCAGACAACTGCAAAGCTGCTGAAACACTGAGTTCTTTTAAATCACAACTAAAAACTTATCTGTTTAGAGCTGCCTTTGAGTAATGTTTTCATGTATCATATGTTTTGTGTGTGCTTCTTGCTTTATTGCTGTTTTTACTTTATATGCTTTGTCTGTGTTTTACTGCTATTTTTATTTTGTATCCCCTAATCATGTAAAGCACCTTGAATTACCTTGTGTGCTATATAAATATATAAATAAATATATATAGTGTGCTATACAAATTGCCCTGCCTTGCCAAAAACCATCTGTAAAACCCGTCATAGTGCGTGAATCTTGAAAAAATTCATGTTATAAATAAAGAAAAGCACAATCTAATTAAAAACATAGACCAATTTATATTTAAATAAACTGTTACACCTATTTTCCTAAAAGTACACATTTTTGCCTGATTTACTGTGACGCTTTTAAATTTAAACCCCTGATTTAGGGTATTAGATATTTATACAGAAGTTTTACCTGGGGAAGGCTTCCGATGCGATGTAAATGGCGTCTTTTTCGCTGACAGAAGATGAAAATGATATAAATGTCTCATCCTGGAGTGGCAGAAGCTCAAGTCCTATAAGATCACTGTAATTGGCATCACTGAGAGCAAACTCCAGGAGCAGCAACTTCTCCTGTGAGGGACCTTTGTGTTTGCTCTTCCTGATAGTCTGCCGCAGTAAAGGAGGAGTGACTTTCTTCACCTCGGTAGACTCGGTCATGTAGGAAGCCAAGACAAAGTCCACTGTAGCCGGCACCTTTGCTACCTGCAATGCTGAGCTTTGGAGGTAGTTGATGACCGTCTCTGTAATATCATCGTCAGTGTCGAGCTCTGAGAAGGCAGCCTGGTCCACTCCGACCCAGCTCTCACTGAGAGAATAGATGACCTGCTGCTGCAGTAGTTCATGAAAGAGGGGCTGGAGAATGGGCGTCCAACGGGACCTGACCTGTTTAGGGTCTGGCCATGCCCTATATGTCGCTGTTGGGGACAAAGGAAAGTCTTGGTCCTTTTTTGCCTGCACCCTCTTTATAGCCTCCACTATGAGAGTGAAATAAGCCTTAGGGATGACAGTTATTATAAGCAGCTCATTCCACAAGGCAGCTGGATCCCTCCACTGGTCCACTTCTCGCCACTTGATGCTCCTGCGGTTGTCAGTGAGGCCGAAGAAGCCACTGACATGAACCGGAAGCCCCGTCTCACTCTCCTCGCCAGGTGGAAGAGGGAGGAAGCAGAAAGCTCGTCCTGAGAAACCAGATGTGGCCCCCCTTTCCTCTTTGTTTATGTCATTTAGAGGCAAGGCGATGCCAATTGTTGGCATGAACTTTAAATCGTCTGCCAGAGAGTCCAACTCACCACACATCCCTCTGCCCCCAACTCCATTACAAACCAGCCATGTGGTCCTCTGAGTCTCTTTAGATGTTTCATCCTGAGTCTCTATGTGAAGTTGGTAGGTGACACATGTGACAATGGAGCTGGGAACACCATTACTATAGCTGTCCACCGCGTGGCACAGCGTCTTCAGTGCATTTGGCCTTTCTAGTTTATCATCAGGATTCTCTATTGCTGTTACCTCAAACAACACTCGTTCTGTACCATCACACTCTCGCACATGTAAAGAGATCTTCTGGACACTCTTGAGGAAGAGGAGCACCGTGTCTGCATCAGCTTTGAAAGATTCAAACAGCTCCAAAACCTTTTCTTTGTTGTAAATGTTCCCACTGAGCTGGGAAGGTTTCACACGAAGTGGGAAGCGGAAAAGAGTTCCTGGAAAGCTGCCATCCAGGATGGTTTTCTCAGAAATCCCAAATATCCGGCTGTAAGGTGCAAACTGATCACTAAGCTCTGTGATCTCCTTAATGTCCGTCTTCAGGTTCCAACACTGCCCAGACTCGTGCACACCAAAAAGGGTCTGATGGGGGTCCAACATGGCAATCTGATCTCCACTGAATATACTGGGTACATCTGGAACAAAACAATTAGAAAGACTGGAAGGTATATATTTACAATTTCATCACAGAGATCTCATACAGTAACACAATCAAAATTTGTAAAAAGAAAGATTTAACTGCTTTCCCATGCCAATGCATTGTATCTGAACAGACAAACATAAAGTTGTACATAACTGTGAAGTAGAAGGAAAATTTGATAAGTGTGGCATGCATTTGTACTCAGCAACCGGATTCAATACGTTGTAGAACCACCTTCTGCTGCAATTACAGCTCAAAGCCTTTTGGACTGTGTTTTTTAGGATGTTTTTTGCTCACTAATGTTCACTAACGATCCCCGCTGGGCCTTCACAAATATATACTGAAATAAAAAAGGGGGCTGAACACAAATGCACAGAACACTTTTGGTAAAAAAGTATGAAAACTGTTTATAATTTTTCTTCCACTTCACTATTAGAGACACTTTTTTATAGGTCTAAGATTATAGCAAAAAATAAATAAGTATGTAGTTGTAAAGTAACAGTACTTAAAGAGGTTCAAGAGGTCTTGAGACTTATGCAAAGCACTGTAATTAATGTCATTTTCTTGACTGAACATCCAAATATAGGTATAATTATCATTGTCTGTTTCACTTGTGGTAGGTTTTCACATGGAAGTTTCTGCTCTCTGTCCCTGTTCTGTTTTATAAATCACATTTTTTGTTTTGGTACTGACTGTTATAAAAATATCATCTAAGGAAATGTAAGCAAAATATACTAATTCACCCAAGAAAACTGTAAAGAATTGTGGTTTTTCTAAACACACTTTGTATATACAAAAAAAAATCTGACATTTGTAAATAAACTTAGCAAAAAAAGAAACGTCCTCTGACTTTCAACTGTTTTTACTTTCAGTAAACTTAATGTGTGTAAATATTTGTATGAACACTAAAAGAGTCAACACCATAAGACAAAAACTAAAAATGTTTCACAGACATGTGACTAACAGAAATAGAATAATGTGTCCTTGAATGAAGGGAGGCTCAAAATCAAAAGTACCAGTCAGTATCTGGTGTGGCCACCAGCTGCTTGAAGTACTGCAGTGCATCTCCTCCTCATGGACTGGACCAGATTTGTCAGTTCTTGCTGTGAGAGGTTACCCCACTCTTCCACCAAGGCACTTGCAAGTTCCTGGACATTTCTGGTGGGAATGGCCCTAGCCCTCATCCTGCGATCCAACAGGTCCCAGACGTGCTCAATGGGATTGAGATCCGGGCTCTTCACTGGCCATGGCAGAACACTGACATTGGTGCCATGGAGAAACTCACGCACAGAACGAGTAGTATGGCTGGTGGCATTGTCCTGCTGGAGGATCATGTCCGGATGAGCATGCATAAAGGGTACCACATGAGGGAGGAGGATGTCTTCCCTGTACCGCAGGGCATTGAGATTGCCTGCAATGACAACAAGCTCAGTCCGATGGTGATGTGATATACCGCCCCAGACCATGACGGACCCCCCACCTCCAAATCGATCCCGCTCCAGGGTACAGGCCTCAGTGTAACGCTCATTCCTTCGACGATAAACACGAATCCGTCCATCACCCCTGGTGAGACAAAACCGTGACTCATCAGTGAAGCGCACTTTTCTCCACTCCTGTCTGGTCCAGCGAAGGTGGGTTTGTGCCCAAAGGCGGCGTTGTTGCTGGTGATGTCTGGTAAGGACCTGCCTTACAACAGGCCTACAAGCCATCAGTCCAGCCTCTCTCAGCCTATTGCAGACAGTCTGAGCACTGATGGAGGGATTGTGTGTTCCTGGTGTGACTCGGGCAGTTGTTGTGGCCATCCTGTACCTGTCATGCAGGTGTGATATTCGGATGTACCGATCCTGTGCAGGTGTTGTTACACGTGGTCTTCCACTGCGAGGATGATAAGCTGTCCTTCCTGTCTCCCTGTAGCGCTGTCTTAGGCGTCTCACAGTGCGGACATGATGATTTATTGCCCTAGCCACATCAGCAGTCCTCATGCCTCCCTGCATCATGCCTAATGCACGTTCACGCAGATGAGCAGGGACCCTGGGCATCTTTCTTTGGGTGTTTTTCACACTCGGTAGACAAGTCTCTTTAGTGTCCTGCGTTTTTAGAACTGTGACCTTAAATGCCTACTTTCGGTAAGCTGTTAAGGTCTTAACGACCATTCCACAGGTGCATGTTAATTAATTGATTATGGTTAATTGAACATGCATGAAAAACATTGTTTAAACCCTTTACAATGAAGATCTGTAAAGTTATTTGGATTTTTACAACATTATTGTTGAAATACACAGTCCTAAAAAAGGGACGTTTCTTTTTTTGCTGAGTTTACAAGCTGCATTCCTCAATTTTCAGCCAAACTCTCACCTGTGATATGATACACAGAATTGAAGCCAATACCAAATCGTCCAACTTTCAGAGGGTCATCTCTTTTTCTGCTTCTTGCAATCTCCTGAATCCCATTCCAGTCCTCCACAGTGAACACAGCGTCATTGTAGACATACAGCGCAGTCCCTGCAGGTCACAGCATTAACAGACTCAAGAGATTTAGAAATAGGTAAACAATACATGTGTGATGTATGGATACAGTTTGCAGTGCATTATTTCAAAAGTAAGAAAGAAATGTCACTTTATTAGTTCACAGTGAGATAACTGAAGTAGATTAGCTACAAAAACAGCATCACTCTGCTGCCATGTTCACTTCACTTATAGATGCTAACCTTGATGCTGAGCCATGTCTGGTGACCACAGTGACTCCACGCCGTACTCTGTCTCATCATATAGGAACTTCACTTCTGTGGCTCCAGCATCCTCTGCATTTTGAATCAGCTCCTTCAAAATGAAGAAGAGAAGCAATGAGAATTATTGAACCAAGGACTATTAGAGAGAAATGAGATGAGCACATCAACTCATTTAGCACCACTTTTATCCAAAAAGCTTTGCAGTTACAAAGAACAACATAATAATTTGAGTGGATGGCTAAACTTAGGACATCAAGCCTTAATTTATGGTAATGTTACTATATTTTACAATAAAGATTGCAGGAGGAAATTAAAGCCAAACAAGAACAGTGCTTTCTTTTTTGCCCAAGATTGACTGTTTTCCTCATTACAAATCCCAAAAATACTTTGTATACGTCAACTAGAAGACATCTCTACAATAGCTGTCACAGCTACGTGGGGAGCCTAGAGGAATCCCTCACTTAATTAGATATTAAATAATTATATTGCATGGTTAATAACTGAACTTTTAGATTAGAAACCAATATACTGTAGCATCCTTTTAGAGCTCAAGACCAATGAAAGAATGAGCACTTTAGTGACTTCTGATGCATTGTCTAGATCAGTGGTTCCCAATCCTGGTCCTCAAGGCACACTACATTGCATGTTTTAGATGTTTCCCAGCTTTAACACACCCGATTTAGATGATTGTATTTCAGTAAAAGCCTGTTAATCAGCCTTCAATTGAAATCAGGTCTGTTAAAGCAGAGCGACATCTAAAACATGCAGGGGCTGAGTGCCTTGAGGGCAAAGGTTATAATAACTGACCCAGATATCTCAAACATTAAGCCTTCAATCTTTATAACATGCACATGTTACGACTCCCTTCATACTAATGGGCAAGCCTAAAAAGAATGTATAAGAAATTTAAACCCCTAAAACAATATCATATTTTATTGCAGCGACATATTCTCACACTGGAAAAATACACAAATTCAACCTTTAATTTGAGTAAACTGTTTTTTTTCCAGAAAGGATGGCCATGTACCTATTTCATTCATCTTCTCATCAATTCTGATTAGCTTCCCCGTCCCTGCTGAAAAAAACTTTACCTCACAGCATGGTGCTGCCACCACCATGTTAATGGACTTGTTTTTGTGGGCATGGGCTTGCGGGAAATGGTCCTTTTCATAAATTTATGAAAAGGTAAATTTTAAACAATTTTTTTTCTTCTACCACTCTTGCATAATACCCTGATTTGGGTAGTGCAGGGGTAGGCCTAATAGTTGTCTTTCTAACAGATTCTATCACCTGAGCTGTGGATCTTGGAAGTTCCTCCAAAGCTTGTTAGTTTAGTAGGACAGTCAGGTGCTGGTAGGTCCGTAGTTGCACAATACTCGTTTTAGTATGTGAAGTATACAATGTATTTAGCAGTGCTCTGTGAGAGGTTAAAATCATGGGGTACTGTTTTAAAACCTAACCTAAAACGACATACCTTTTAAATAAGACTGTGTTAATATCCGTGACATAAAATGGCTGCAAGAAAGTAGGTACCTACCCAAACCTGCCCATGTATAGAGTCTGAGAGGCATGGCACAAGACAAAGTTCTGTCCTACCATTTCAAAGGCAACAAATGTAAATGCGTGAAGTTTGCTAAACGCCATTGGGACTTTTAACTGGCTGCCTAATATGAAGCTGACAAGTGTCAAAAGGGAATTTTATTTTATGTATTTCTTTAACCTTAATTTAAACAATAAAAGCCTTGAGATTAACGCGTCTGTTTCAAAGGGAGAACTGGAGTCAAAGTTAACCCACCACCGTTATACCTTTGATCTACAGGTAGTAAAACTATAACAAACATTAGACGAAAGGGTAAGATGTGACTCCAGAACAAGTGTGGAGTTCTGATACCTACAAAACAAAGACACCAGCAGCAGCACTTGTTGCAAGCAAAACAGGGCTACTTTATGATCCTTCCGTGTCCGTCTAATCAGAGAAATATGTTAATCAGCATAATCTGATGGAGATAATAACATAATGATGATGATGGGGAACAGCTTTGATTATATTTGAAGAACTGAATGGCTGTGGACAGCCAGGGCAAGGATTGTGAAACAGATATATTATTGGTTCCTAGTAGTAGGCCATCCCTCAGTGGTTCTGCAAAGACTTTTGATGGTGAGCTATTTTATCCAACCTGATATAATATTATAGGAGGAGACTAATTGCTGTACTCTAGGCAAAAGGAAGTTACACAAAAATATTAACAACAGGTTGTGGGTCTTTTCTTAATGTAGGATCTTGTATCCCCACAGGGCATGTGTTCAAAATAAAAATTGAGGTTTTCAGTCAGAGATTATGTTACAGCAATACTTTTTACACCTTTTCTTTCCAAGGATGCAAACAAGTGTAAAGGGTGCTGTAAATATTCAGCAGTAACTTAAATAGTTTAAGAAAACCACACACTTACCTTCAAAATCTGGCCCCCTTCAGGGTACCTTCTGAGGATGTCCTTCAAAAACTCCACCAGTGGCGGTGTAGTCTGTCCGAATCTCCCTGTAACACACCAGACTTTGTACGCTGCAGAGATATAACGGCTGGTTCATGGCAGCAATTAAAATAGTTTAATTATACCTCCTCCTTTTAGGCCCCTTCCCTCCAGAGTCATAGATACTTCTGGGCTTCCTGCAGGGACCAAGGTGCCGATTTGCACTCCATCATCCAGCTATAGAAGATGAAGGCAAAGACATAGCAACCTTAATTTACAAAAGTGATACAACTTATACTGTTGGAAGAGAGAATTCTGGAGTGTGTAGTCTGTAATAATGTCTAAAATGTATTGTGGAAAACAACAGCAATTTAATATAACAATGCCAAATTTGGATCAAACTGACTTATTTAAGCACAAAAGAAATAAACAATAAAATAATTTACTGTAAAGTTGGTTAATATTTTGACAACAAAAGAAATAATAGCCCACAGCTACTGATAAATCATTCCTAGTGATTATTGGAAACTAGGTGATAAACAATCTTTTCCCAATGCGTGTTTCAGAATAAGTGCTGCAGAATGGCAGAAAGTCGAGCGTGGCTGTTCAATGTGACACTGCGAGCCGCTCCACCCAGCACTCTTTAGCTGTAATGTGCTGTAAGGCAAACCCGGCTGCACATAGGAGAAGTCCACTGTTATCACCCTCATCATGATGACTGCACACAATAATAATTACTGCACAATTCAGGAGAAAGACAGATAAATATCTAAAATTGGTCCAGTGTAAAGTGCTTAGAACAAATGCATGTTTTAAGAGCTGATGGATAATGATTCTATTAAGCATGCAAATGACTGGGAGAGGCTTAGCTACAATGTTTTCAGAAGTTGTTTTCTTCTCACCACGTTTAAAACTAGCCAAGAAGCATTTAATTAGAAAACTATCAATTGTATACAGATAGTCCTCACAAATATATAACCATAAATTCTGGCTTTTTCTGCACCTTAAATAAAGATTTATTAATGCCTCTATTAATGCCAGCAGAAAGGTCAGGGATAATGCTATGGAGAAGTTTATAGCAGGAATGATTCAGGAGGGCCAAATACAAGTCATGTATACGCCATACTTGTCAGGTTTTTTTTCTTCTCTAAATAATAAAAACAGGCTTCCATTGCTTCCACATCCCTAATATCTGCTACTATATGTTGTGTAATACCTAAAATTCTATTAAAATACACCAGAGCTTGTGATTGTGATGTGACAAATTGTAGTAAAAAAAAATAAATAAAAAAAATAAATCAAATTCAATTAATGCTTTCGGTTTTTTGCTTCTGTAACATTTGTAAGTTTGATTTTCTCCAGAACTTCAAAAAGACTGGTTTATTTCATTTGAAAGCATCCAGAGAGGATAGGATGAACAAGGCCTCCTTTTAGTTTCTGCCGAACAGAAAATCCCTCTTCTGGCACCATTTCTCCTCCATTATACTTCCTAATTTCTAATGAGATTTGGAGAAAAAAGCAAAGCAATGTGAAATATACACTTACATCAACTTGGCACAACATCCTTATTTCGTTTTAAAGAATGCTTATCTTGAAAGCATAGACAGGAAGCAATTTCGTCAAGATTGCATATCAGATTGAGGGAATTGGGTGGGGTAGGGTGGGGGTGGGGGGTGGGGTAGAGGGTGGTGCTGCAAACCCCCAACTCCCACCTGGTGCTTTCCATCAGTCAAGCCTGGGGTCAGCTGCTGTAATAGAAGGTCATTCATTGAGTGAGCTATCACAAATGTCCTCACCAGAGTACCGCAAAAAACTAACCATCAAAAAAGCAACCGTTTTATAAAGTCAGCTAAATTCCCTCATGGCACTGGACAAAATTAATTGGTCTGCAACTGTGCTTTGTATAGCATATACCTTTTTGCTCCTCATTCTCCAAATTCAGCAGATATCTCATTCCACAGCTGGCAATAGATCAATAGATAAAGGTACATGCTGACCTTTGACATGCTCTAGTCAGCCATGAGATCAATAACACTACAAGAACTCGATTAGTGGTTAATAGGAACAACAAATCAAACCTCAGGGAAATATCAGACATCTGTGCTGCAGTTACAGCATGGGCTCATTAAAACAGAACCCTTCTCTGATGATTTTAATTATCCATCTTGGAGAACAAACCCCAGAGTTCTTCTTCTGGTTGTTTTGTACTATTATTAGTATAGTGTGACAAGATCATGGGACAACAAGCTAAAATCGAATAAAAAAGGATATGTTAAAGTGAAAGACCTGTGTCCTGAATGTTGCTTCAGTCTTTTTACAAGAACGGAAGCAGAAACAAAGGCACTCACCATCCTGCCATTGTGAAGCAGTCGCTGCTCTTTGACCGGCAGCTTTGTCTCCTCGTACAGCATCTGTTTGACATCTTGGACGGATGTGAAGGGGGACACCTGGTAGGACCTCGGGCCGATGCACTCATGACTAACTGTCACCCATGGCGCCCTGGAAATAACAAATATGCATAACTTGGATAAAAGCCCCTGGTATTAATAAAAGATTTGGACTTATCTAAAGGAACATTGGTTTGAATCCTGTCCACAAAGTACACGATGAACTGGTTGTCAAAAAACAGAGAAAAATTTTTTGCCTAATCTGATCCTCACAGTAGAGGATGCGAGAGTCTTAGTTACAGTCAATATTGATTAAATCTAAAAGGTTGGAAGAAACATGAGCATGGTACTCAACAGAGGCATCTGTTACCACCGTATTTTTGTTAATCTATGGTGTACAGTGCAAAAATATTCATCCCCACCTAATGGTCATCACATTTTGTCACCAAAAACATTAATGTGATTTGGATTTCATGCGACAGACCAACACAATGTAATGCATACCGTTGAAGTGAAATTAAATGAGATTTAAATTACATGTCAGATACAAACTGGGAAGTAGTTGTGATAAAAAAATACAAATTTCCAAGCTTTGAACATCACAACAACACTGTTCAAGCCATCATCCACTAATGGAGGGAGTCTGGCACAACTGATAACGTACCAAGACCACCTAAAATGAAAGGTCGGGCAAAGAGAGCATTAATCAGAGAAGCGGCCCAGACGCCAGGAGGAACTGCAGAGACCCACAGCTAAGGTGGAAGAATCAATCAACAGGACAACTATGAGTCCACAAAACGGATCTTTATTGAAGAATGCCAAGAAGCAAGTCACTGTTAAAACAAAGCCATAAGAAGTCATGTGTAAGGCTTCCCACAATCTGTGCAGTAGATACAGCAAACATGTGGATACAGGTGCTCTAAACCAATAAGACCCAAACTTTTTTTTTGCCTATATGCAGACCACCATGACTAGAGTAAAACTGTGAGCTGCAAAATCCAGCTTGTAATACTGCCATGACTAGCCGATTCGTCATGATGACGTCGAAAACCAAAACTGCCAATGACAAATTGCAATATTTGACGTCATTGTTTTTTGTTTTTTTAAGCTTTGCTTTTCTCTTAAAACTGCCATTATACCTTTCGGTGGTGTCACCGGAAAAGCTCAAACAGTATAATGTGAGCCGGGAAATGCAGACTGACTGCAATGACTCTGGGCAGAAAAGATCTCCAGTAGCAGTCTGTATTACAGCACGTTTTGATGAAGCTTCTGACTGAAGACACTCCATTGTTGTATTACTTGTATGGAAAGCTGTAACATTAACAGTATGGATGGTGATTTCCTTACCCTTAGCACACATAGGTCATGTGTTTACTTTGATGTGACAAATGCTACTGTTTATTTTCATAATTAGTTTTTCAAAGTTGTTGAATGAGCTGTCATCTTAATTGTCTGTATTTTTAGATAGCACGTAACACTCAGAGATAACATTTCAAGCTAGAAGCTAATGATGGTTGTATTAGAGCAGCTGCATACTTGTGCGATAAGCTGTAATTAACACGTGATCCGATATGTTGACTAAAGGTCAATAAAATGTGTCACTTGTTGGTGATCAAAATAATGGTTTGTGGCCGCCCTAATGTGACAGTAGGGTCAGGGAGAATGGAAAAAATGGAGAGCACAAATGCAGGCCAATCGTGGATGAAAACCTGTCAGAAGATGCAAAAGACTTGAGATTGGGGGGGTGACGTTCGCCTTCCAGCTGGACAGTGACCCCAGTTATACAGCCAGGGGTACAATTTAATGGTCTAAATGAGGTGCGGCAAAATATCAAGAGAGCATGTAATAACAATACTATTGCTGATCATTGCAATGGAGATTTTGATCATGTTTAGCCCACCTTCTCAAGTCTCTTTTTAATCATTCCAACCATTGCAGTGCTTCCCCACCATTTCTGTAAGCTTAAGCATCTCAGCCAATAAAAAACACATCCGGTGTGTGCTTCAAGTGGTGCATAAAATGTGAAAGTCAAACAAATATTGCATCAAAGGAGTCATTTGTTGTTGCAATAGTACTGACATTGACGTTGTGATGACGATTGCAATTCAGTATATGTTGCAGCCCTATTTAGGATCAAAGCACATGTATGTGTTAGAATGCCAGTTCCCAAAATAAGAACATGCAAACATTTCAGCCTCTAGATGTACAAAGCTGGTGGAGACATACCCCAAAGGATTAGACAATGTAAGTACAACTGAACGGTGGTCTACAAAGTATTAAATCAGAGGGTGGAAAACCAATGCACTTCACATATTTCAGTTACTACGAGTAAAACATTTGTAAAACCTAGGAGCGTAAAAGGGCTGGAAAGCAATCATAATTGTGCGCTACTCTTCAGCTGGTCTATCACACGCACTTAAAACAAAATACATCAACTTTTGTAGGTGTAACGTGACAAAATGTGAAAAAGCTCAAGGGGTGGGAAAACTTTTGCAACGCATTGTTAGACAGTTAGTTCCACATCTGAACACGTTGTTACTACTAGTTCTGTTACTATGAATTATATTCTGTTTATGGTAAAGCAGGATTTTTTTCTTCTAAGCACAATTGGTACGTTATGTAAGGATGGGTGTTTCATTTATACATGACAACCTTTGAAGTTTGCAACAGCAATAAAAGTAAATATTCTTGCTTTATCCAGCAGCGGGATACAGGACCCATGCAGCCAAATGCACAGTGGTGCATTCATTCACTGGAGGAGGGTGGGTGTGGGTGTGGCAGCTGCTTCAGCAGAGGATGGATCACATCCTCCTTGGCTTACACTAAACCCACTGCACATATGAGTGGACTGCAGACCAAAAGAACCACACAGGAACCATCAAAAATAAAGGTAGAAAAAAAAACAAAAAAACACCGACACGCTGTGAACCTGCTAGTCATGCATCCACCGCTTGCAGTATGCTTTCTGATGGCAGACGTGTTTTTAGTGAACTCACCACGGGTCCGGACAGTTTGCCATGTCGCTGCTGTTTTATGTCCCCGCTCAGACACTTTCATTGGACTATCTTCTCCGCCGGGCGCAGTGATACAGCACCGGGAAAACGGCTGCGGTGAGGCGAGAGAGAGAGAGAAAAAAAACCCGTTATTTACATCATCAACGCTCTCCATTCAAAACAACACCGCGAAACACGCATGGCAGCTTTCTTTTGAGATGTTTAAGTGACTCTTATAAAGCATTTAACGTTCGCAGACATGGAGTTGTTTCTCTGCGGTATAACGTCGGCGTTGCATTTAGCCCCGCTTTTATCCCGACAAAAAAAAAAAGAAAAAACCCACTCACTTGTTTCTGTCCAGCGAGCGCCGTTTGCAGTCCTTCTCCCGAACTGCTCGCACATCTGAAAGCAGCGCGACTTCCTAGAAACAACAACAACAACAACAAAAGCAGGCCGCATTGTTAATTCCCCTTCAGCAACACCGTAACTCCTTCAAAGGCCATGTTCTAATAATAATGAATTACACCGCGCAGCTGAGAGCAGAAACGCCGGGGAAGAAGCAAGAGGATTCACCCCCCGGTCACTTCCACGTCGTCCTAAATCCTCTCAGGTTTCATTAAGATATTTCCTCGTCGACTCGTTTCGCTCAGCTTCGTCTACTCAGCTTTTTCACAAGATAAATTACATTTAATGATCAACGTTTATTTCCCTCTGCATTTAAACAATTTGATAATGCCGACACCCGACTTTTGTAACACCAACCCCACGCATCATTCTCACCCCCAACCCAGAGTATTCAAGACGTAAGGCAACCATGAAGGTGATTTGTTGCTAAATGTTGCATAAATAAAAGTTTTGCTGAGTCAATGAAGATTCGAGAGATCCCACCTTGGCTTTTATTTTATTATTGACAGATGGTATGAATGTATGGGATGGAAATTCAAATTAAGTTTGTTGTCATTTAATATTATATTATTGCACGTTTCTTGGATCTAGAACAGTTTGGAAAAACCAACAAATAGATGAAAACACAAAACAAATAAAGTATTGGAAAATAGTTTACAGACGGTGCTAACAGCTTGTGGCAGAAAGTTGTGTGGTTTTTGTTGTGTCATCATGTCCTTCTGGCAGCAGCTCAAGCGCTTCATGGAGAGGATGAGGAGTCTCTGACAATGTTCAGAGCTCCATTTCTCAGAGCACAGGGACACTCTCCCCCTTACTATCCCCAGCTTACAACGTAATAAACTCCAACTTAATCTACTGATAAATGTGTAAATGTTGTTTTTTTTAATTACTGTTTCTCGATTTGTAATGCACAATGACTTCAAATAACTTGAAACATTTCTAATCCAGTCCTAAAAGATCAGTTGATCCAGCCTTGCTAATTCCAAGTAAACATATTCCTGGAACTTTCCTAAATTTCCTAAATCCAGTGAAATATGTCTGTTGTTACCTGATGGTCATCTTAAAGGGATCGTTGTATTAATAAATGGGATTTAAAACCTATACATTTGACCTGATTATTTTTAAGCTTTCAACTTCTTCTCAAATTCTTATGGTTGTTGTTTTGCTCCTTTATCTGTTTTTGTTGAAGACATGTTCACGAGCAGTTTTCTCACCATTTTACTTTATTATTGGATGGGATATTTCATAATATGAGGGAGTGGTTCATAAACCTTTCAACTTCAGACCCCAAAAGAACAATAACAAGAAAATCAATTAAACAAGGATCTAATGACAACAGATACGACATCAACAGTCAACATACTGTTTGTATAAGTCTTTGTTTAAGTTTTGCAAATATGGGTTTACATTTATAGAACAAATATGTCTTACCATAGTTACTGTTTGCAAATTATTTTTGAAAAAGATCTCAAGATTTGTGGATTTGGAATCCCAAGTGGTGTTCCGAGCCCGATTTTTAGGATCCACTGACATTATCATCACTATGATTTGCTCATAAAGAGCCAACAGTCCTGGCCCAGATCATTCGTTAGTCTGTCAAAGATGGGTAAAGGCACATATGTCTCCTGAACATAACAACCACAAACATTACTGTTTAACAATTTGGATAAAGTTGCGATATAATAATCCAGTCATGTGCGTTAGGTCATGTCTATGAAAATGTACACGTAAAGATCTGAAGGTGAGAACCCTATTAGAATAAAGATCTGAATTCCTCCTGAATAATCTGTAAATTGAATACCCAGATCTGCCAATGGAAGCTGTAGTCTAAATCAAGTTCTATTATACTTATAAGGCCGAATGTTTCTTATTTATGCAAAGTAATGTTGGACATCGCATACAAGTCGCCGGGGTTTCTTGTGCTGCTGCATGCTGGGAGTTGTAGGCAACAGAGAGGGCTCAGTTCAGTCGCCCAGAGCACTGCAGTCAAAAAGATGCGCACATCAACTTTGTAACCGAGACCCAGAGACTGAGAGGTGTGTCTGCCCCCATCATCACGCATTTTTAAACTAAGAATTGAGTCAAATGTCTCTTTGTGTCGTCAAAAATGTGCGTCACATAAACACAAAATCCACATATACATATATATATATTTATTCTGGTAGCTGATTCATCAGATCGTATGGTAGTTGTTGATATACACTGACAGTGCACCTAGATATATATTTTTTGCCATAACCCATGAACACATAACATAAATATAATTGATAAAATAATCAGATCTGCTTAAGAAAAGGGACATTATCAAATGAAAGTCAAGGACTCCCTAAACACGAGTCAGCTCACAAAGTAGATTTCCAGAAGGACACCCACCAAGTCTACTGTACATATGATGTCAAACACAGCTATGCTTCTCAAAATGCTGCGGCAAAAATGGGATGTAGTAAAAAAAAAAATAATAGCCTATGTCAAACTTACCAGAGTGGTGGATTTCAGTCTCCAGGGTAAATTCTGGAGGACCCTCCCCAATACGCAGACGTATTTCCCATTAATTATTGATCATACATCTGTGCATTAGCGTTTGATCTGGGAATATCCTGAGCTAAGTCACATCATCTGGTGTCCTATCCTCCCAGCTGATCCTTGGTGCCGCATTGGAAAGTGAGCTGGATACTTACAGCTGGGAAGGCAGCAGCATCAGCATCAGCATCAGCACCGCATCCCTGGGCTGCTTCCTGCACCGCAGATGAGGTCACGAGTTCCTGCCGATGACCGCATGAAGTGCTCGGTATCTGACCCGGTCTCGGAGGAGATTTGAAGTGCGATTTAAAGAGTCGTGGACACACAGAGATCGTTTCACACTGCAGGATTTCATTGCACAGGTCCCTTAAAGAGACAGCTTTCTATAAAGCTCCGGTAAAACACGCCACGCCAGCGAATGGCTGATCGATAGTTCTTTAAACAGATTAGACAGAGTGCAAACTGATGTTGGATTAAACAAAACGGAAGAGAGCAATTATTGTTTTAATAGCAAAAACATAGGCCTAAAGGTTAAACACAACGAGTTGTAATTGTTAGTTTATCGTTAGCTAGACATATTTATTTATACTTCTAGCAGTCCGCTACTTTCCACAGGGCATTCTAATATAAAAACACAAATAACTTATTTCTGGCGATAGTTTGAATACATTTTAAAGGAAACCGTGGTACAGTGCTGCATTTACACGTTAACACGGGTAGATGGCGACAAAAAGAAAGCTGTTATCTTCTGACGCAGTACGCAATGATTTGATTGTAGTAGTTTTCTATAAACGCTAGATGGCACATTTCACTGTATAAATCACCACTCAACAACTTTAACCCCAACACGTGAATATAAACTCAGCAAAAAAAGAAACGTCCTCTGACTTTCAACTGTTTTTACTTTCAGTAAACTTAATGTGTGTAAATATTTGTATGAACACCAAAAGAGTCAACACCATAAGACATAAACTAAAAATGTTTCACAGACATGTGACTAACAGAAATAGAATAATGTGTCCTTGAATGAAGGGAGGCTCAAAATCAAAAGTACCAGTCGGTATCTGGTGTGGCCACCAGCTGCATGAAGTACTGCAGTGCATCTCCTCCTCATGGACTGGACCAGATTTGTCAGTTCTTGCTGTGAGATGTTACCCAACTCTTCCACCAAGGCACTTGCAAGTTCCTGGACATTTCTGGGGGGAATGGCCCTAGCCCTCACCCTGCGATCCAACAGGTCCCAGACGGGCTCAATGGGATTGAGATCCGGGCTCTTCGCTGGCCATGGCAGAACACTGACATTGGTGTCATGCAGAAACTCACGCACAGAACGAGCAGTATGGCTGGTGGCATTGTCCTGCTGGAGAATCATGTCCGGATGAGCATGCATAAAGGGTACCACATGAGGGAGGAGGATGTCTTCCCTATACCGCAGGGCATTGAGATTGCCTGCAATGACAACAAGCTCAGTCCGATGGTGATGTGATATACCGCCCCAGACCATGACAGACCCCCCACCTCCAAATCGATCCCGCTCCAGGTTACAGGCCTTGGTGTAACGCTCATTCCTTCAACAATAAACACGAATCTGTTCATCACCCCTGGTGAGACAAAACCGTGACTCATCAGTGAAGAGCACTTTTTGCCACTCCTGTCTGGTCCAGCGAAGGTGGGTTTGTTGCTGGTGATGTCTGGTAAGGACCTGGCTTACAACAGGCCTACAAGCCCTCAGTCCAGCCTCTCTCAGTCTATTGCGGACAGTCTGAGCACTGATGGAGGGATTGTGTGTTCCTGGTGTGACTCGGGCAGTTGTTGTGGCCATCCTGTACCTGTCACGCAGGTGTGATATTCGGATGTACCGATCCTGTGCAGGTGTTGTTACATGTGGTCTTCCGCTGCGAGGATGATCAGCTGTCCTTCCTGTCTCCCTGTAGCGCTGTCTTAGGCGTCTCACAGTGCGGACATGGCAATTTATTGCCCTAGCCACATCAGCAGTCCTCATGCCTCCCTGCAGCATGTCCAATGCACGTTCACGCAGATGAGCAGGGACCCTGGGCATCTTTCTTTGGGTGTTTTTCACAGTCGGTAGACAAGTCTCTTTAGTGTCCTGCGTTTTTAGAACTGTGACCTTAAATGCCTACTTTCTGTAAGCTGTTAAGGTCTTAACGACCATTCTACAGGTGCCTGTTAATTAATTGATTATGGTTAATTGATCATGCATGGAAAACATTGTTTAAACCCTTTACAATGAAGATCTGTAAAGTTATTTGGATTTTTACAACATTATTGTTGAAATACACAGTCCTGAAAAAGGGACGTTTCTTTTTTTGGTGAGTTTATTCAGTACAAACATAAACAAAATATTAGTTTTGATTGCTTATAAGGTACAGGCATTTGCAACTGTTTCATATGATTCCCTGTAATTGGATTAAGTCAATTAAATAAGTGTGACACAGTTGTTAACTACCAGTTTGCACAAAACTAAGAGACAGCAACAGATTGTATCCATAATTACCTGCATTGAACATTAACTAAATAATATTTAGCCTACCCTCTTATGAATTTAGTGCACAGCCTATTACATTTACATATGAGTATACACTGATTTCCCGGGATTGTTGTAGGCCATGACATGTCCAGGCTTGTACTGGATAATTGGCCACTTTACTGCAGGTCTGAACTTTTGTCCTTTGTGTCTTTGCCTTGGTTAACACTCACACATACACAGGGGCATGCACGCGCATGTAAGCACACGTTTTTGCCAAAAAGGGATCCAAAGCTTTTACTGTTTTTTTTTTTATTGCTGTGGTGTTAGCATATTAGTTGCTCTTGTGGGACTGAAGACATAAATACATTCTCATATCAGGAGACCTTCAGGATAATAAGGAATGAGCCTGTTGGACTTTGGTAGAGGAAAGAATGCTTTAAAATTACTTTAAAATAATTATTCAATAACATACACTAACCGACCACTTTATTAGGTACAACGTAGCAGTACTGGTCTAGACTCTATTTTGCCTTCAGAACTGCCTTAATTCTTTGTGGCATAGATTCAACAGGGTGTTGGAAAAATTCCTCTGAGCTTACAATCCATGATGTGAATCTTGTGCTCCACCACATCCTAAAGATGCTCTACTGGACTGAGATCTGATGTTTGTAGAGGCCATTGGAGTGAAGTTGAACTAATTTTCATGTTCAGGAAACCAGTGTTGAGCTCAGTGATTTAAGCTTTGTGACATGGTGCATTGTCCTGCTGGAAATAACCATCAGAAGATGGGTACACAGTGGTTATAAAAGATTGGACATGGTCAGAATGAGGCTTTGGAATCATGCTCATCTGGGGTCCAAAGCGTGAGGAAATATGCAAAAATGTCCCCTTCACTATCCCCCCAGCGACACCAGGCTGACCTGTTAATGCAGGCAGGATGGATCCATGCACTCTTGTTCATGCCAAAATCAGAATCTGAATGTTGGAGGTGAAATCAAGCCTCCTCTTCCCAGGCAATATTTTTTCATCTGTTATTGTCCAATCTTTGTGAATCTGTGTGAACTGTAGTCTTGGTTTCATGTTCTTAGCTGACAGCAGTGGTACTCATTGTGGTCTTCTGCTGTTTTAGCCATTCTGTTTTAAAGTTTGACGTGATACGCATTCATTTGGGGTTTTCTGACTTCGTAGAAGCAAGTGATTATTTGGACTCCGGACAGACGTGCATGTTTTATCCTTGCACGCCCCTTATTGGATTCAGAGCCATGGAAAAAGCCAATAATTACATTAGCGTTTGACCTTTTATACAGTATAAAAGGATATCTGAGAGAGGTTAGCTGAACTTTGTAAAACATGAAAAAATATAAGTTAGAGTGGCTTAGGTCATCCTGAGCTACTTGTGCTGCTACAGGCTTAGACTGTTGGAGTACAGACTGACCCCTTTTCTTCACTCTGCTACCTTTCTCTTCTACTACTCTCCAATTCCATTATATGGTGTTATTTAAACTATTAACTTTTTTTTCTCAGTGTTTTGCTCGCCATAGAAGCTACATCTGGTCTGGGTTTCTGTTTGACTGTGATGCCTTGTTGGAGGGGGGCATCACCTGGAATGATGCTCCCAGTAACTAAACGTTCTCTGTGTCCTGTTATCAAGTTTTTCCTTTTTTTTTTTACATTTTTGTGTCTCTGCTCGGTCTTCTCGAACCCCCAGACGGTCGTGGCAGATGGCCGCTCATACTGAGCCAGGTTCTGCTGGAGGTTTCTTCCTGTTAAAGGGGAGTTTTTCTTCTCCACTGTTGCTACATGCTTGCTCAGTATGAGGGATTACTGTGAAGTCAACGACACAACGCAGGCGACTGCCTACTGTCGCTACATGTTCGTTCAGGAGGACTGAATGCTGAAGGTCATTGACTTGATGTAATCTGCTGGGTTTCCTTCAATAGAAAACTATTCAACTGTTTGGAATAATGAACTAAATGATTAACTGGAATGTGTCTATGATTGTATTGAAGTTACTTTACTTGTAAAGTGCCTTGAGATGACATGTGTTGTGAATTAGCACTATCTTAATAAATTGAATTGAAAATTGAACTGAATAAAATATATCTAAGGAATTGGTAATGCTAATAAGCAGTATTCAAACTCTAAATAAGAAGTGGAAAATTAGGGGTGTTGCTGAAACCAAGCCACAATAAGGTAAACCAACAAAACTTTTAGTCACAACTTCGCGGAAATAAACCCCCCAAAAATGAGTGCTTCATCCACAACTACCACAAAACGTGCCATATTGCCATTGACGTTAAATTGGCCAATACATAGGAACTAGATTATGTAACTTTTAACTTTTTAGAGCAATAAAGTATTATCATTGATATTCTCCTAATTTTTCCCCCGTAGGCCTATAAAAAAATTATCCAAAATTCTGCCAGGATGTGTAAACGTATGAGAACAATTTGCTATAGGCCTATGTGCAAATTTTATTCATATTCGGATCATGTGCCCCAGACTGGCTTTGTGTTAGCAACGCCCCTGGAGAAAAGCGACTAAAGTTGTGGTTGGTGTCCCAACGTATTCAATTTAATATTTGCTTTCATCGATGATCGATCTGATAGCCTACAGGAAGCACCGGGCTGAGAAGACTCTGATCACTCAGTGAATACAGAGCTGTGTGTGTGTGTGTGTACATGTATAGCTATACTTGTGAGGACCAACCTTTGACAGCCCACCACCCTTGTGAGGACATTTGTAGTTGTGAGGACATTTTGCCTGGTCCCCACAATGTTTAACTAGCTATTAAACTCTACTAGTTAGGTTTAGAGGTATGGTGTGAATTAGGTTTAGGTTAAGGTTAGGGTTAGGCGTGTGTCAGTAATGGTTAGGTTTAGGGAAAGTGTCTGGGTTAGGCATAGTAAAATCAATGGAAGTCAATACAATGTCAACACAAGGATAGCAAGACGTGCTTGTGTGTGAGTGAGTGAGTGTGTGTGTGTGTGTGTGTGTGTGTGTGTGTGTGTGTGTGTGTGTGTGTGTGTGTGTGTGTGTGTGTGTGTGTGTGTGTGTGTGTGTGTGTGTGTGTGTGTGTGTGTGTGTGTGTGCATTTCCCTCTCTGTGTCTCTCTCTCTGTGTGAAAGCGTGTCTTTGATGTAGGCTGGCTGATCACAGATCAGATCCATAAAGCCGGCCCCCTCTCCCCGCCTTTGATCTGAGCTTGAGCTGCTGCTGCTGCTGCTGCTGCTGCAGCTCGGAGCAGAGCTGGACGGTGCGGTGCGGTGCAGGGGCTGCGGCGCTGACATGGTGAGCGGACCGGTGCGGGAAACACGCCTATCGCCGGTCTGCTGTCCACTTTTTGGGATATTTAACAAACATCCTGATCTTTTTTTCTTTTCTTTTTTTTTGTAATCAGGTAAGAAACGCGCTGAGTTCAGGTTGGGACGTTCATGCTTCGTTCACTGACGGGAAAAAGAGTTGGATTTTAGTAGATCACACCAAAACAAACCAACAGTTTATTCCTTGAATTAGGTCTTATTGTTTGTGTTCAGTGGCTACATTTTTGAGTTGCTATTTAGGAATTGTTGATTGTATTTGGACTGGCGGTATTTGGTACAAAACCACGCAGGCTGAGATTTGTTTGAAAGTTTATACAGTGCAAAATTGCAGAAATGAACGGGTGCCTTTACATGTACATTCATTTTTCTTCCGGTTCTACCTAAAATTTCAACCTGTAAGGATAAGAACAAAACCATAATGACATGTTTTCTTCTCAGTGGTTTGGATTTAGCGAATTCTTGTTTTTTTTTTTTTTTTTTTTTTTTGTTAAAACATCCTGGCCATATCTTTTTTTCTGTATGTATTTGTATCGAGGTTCGGGCAAACAATTATATTTACTTATCTTGTCTAAATTGCTGACAATTTTTTGTGCAAATATAATATGATCCTACTGCTATGCAGAACGCCTCATAATTTAGAAAACGACTTTTATTTTGTTACTAAGTCACCAGATGCTGCCAGTGTTGTATAAAAATACATGCATTTAAAGATAAAGCACACAAAAATGTGGCTTTAATAAATATTCCGTCTTATTTCAAGTTTGATGAGTTCCCCCCCTCCAAAATGTTTAAAGACATTCTATGTTTCATCCTATCTTTGGATATAACTACCAGAATAACTAAAGCCCTTTCAACGATTTATGACTTAACTCCAAATTTCAGTCATTTGCATGCTCTCTGTGCATGCTTAAAATTTTTAATTCAAGTGTTGATCCCTACAGAGTGTGTATCCCTACAATCTCCCTAAAAAGTCCTCTTTACATATTTGATTTTTGTTTTGCAAACTCTATATCTTTAATTTAAGATCACTGTAAAGGGGGAAACACATTTTATAGCCATATTTTGATGGAAACTATCAAAACAGTTATTTTTTGACCCCAAAAGACCAAATATGCCTTTGCTTCTCAACAGGAGAATGAAAAGATTTGACTGTTGTGTTCTTCTTTTCAGCTCGAAGCATTAAGTGGCCCATCAAGATGTTTTGGAGGCATCAACACAGCTTGTCACTCCTGCTAACAGCTCATGTCATCTCCTTAGCTTTGGTAGGAATACTTTTACTTGTATGGGTATTTTTGATTGTGTGTGGGTCGGTATGAGTTTCTCACGGCGGGTTCAACTTGAGATAAAATAGCACTGCTTCATGGTACCATCCCAAATATTTAAGACAAACATTTTGCCTGATTGATTTTGCTTAAATCAGAAAAGCAATGACTGGTTCTGCTGCTGAAACTATATGTAGTTTACATGGTTTAAAATACTTATTATGTTATTTGACATGTGTATTTAAATATTTTGTGGATGAGAAATAGAATTAGGCATAATTGAGTTATAGCTGGAGCTATAGTCCCAGGTATGTTTGACAGTCTAGATGACGGAGCCTTAACAACCGTACCTGAATAGGAGTGATGGGTGCCGCTCGTCTTTCTTTAAAGCTAGGGAAAAATAAAGTGGCCTTTTTTCAGCCAGCTGACCAGTGCAAAGAAACATTTGTGGGAGGGCTGTGGGGGGTGACAGGTTGGTGGTCATTGTGGACTGGAGTTTGACACCCCTGCCCTAATAAGAGTGATGTGTTTACTTTAGTTTCTGTGGCATGAATGTTTTTTTTTCTTAATTCCAATAAATATTTCCGAAAACTGTTTCTATTGTAAGCGAGGAAAAAGTAAAGTAGCCTTCTTTCAGCTTGCTGCGGCAACAGGTGGGGGAGGGGCAACACATTACTGTATAGTTAATACTTTCTTTGACATGTCATCACAAGATTATCAGACAGAAGAAAACCACAGACACTTCCGAAACCTATCTGCCTGACTTTTTAAGACCAAATTAGCTTGCATAAACTGCAGATGCTGACTTTAACACTGTGTCCTCCGGTGTTAAAAAGAAAAGAGAATTCCCATCTGAGTGTGCGCTGTCCTTTTTCCCCACATCCTCTGCACTTTTGTGATTATAACTGCAGTCCAGAGACTCCCTTTTTTTTCTGTGATCCCGGTGTTGTTGTCAGCTGTAAAGTTTTCCACAGGCCTCATTGAGGTTTGATCTCATCTCATCCCATCTGTTTCATAAGGGTCTACAAAAACGTGCCATTTTATGTCCCTCAAACAAAAGTATCTTGTAAAGCTGAAATTAACTATATTTCTTTCATAATTATTTAATAATTTAGTTGTGTAATGTGAAAAATAAATTGTTTACTTTTTAAAAAAATCATCCTTTGTTGTTTTTAAAGGATTTTAAGAAGTTTCCATACTAGGTGTATTGCAAAAGGAGTAAAAAGGGTTTGTCCCTTTGTATGATTTATCTAGTATCACTGGATTTTTAGGATAAAAAACTCAAACTATCATAAAAAAATTAATACATTTCTAAAATGCCTGAAGTGTTTGCTCATGAATTATGAAACAGTTTTATTTGAAATATTGTTAAAATTATGTAAAAATCAAAATTTTACATTGGTCCCCATGTTGTCGTCAACCCTGTTACGTTTGGATAAAACCCCCCTTGGAGAAAATGAACTTTCCCAAAAGTTACATCATTTCCAGGAAGTAATATCATCTGCCTTTCAGGAATCTGATGGTGAAAAGACAAGTAAGTGTTGTTTTCTTTTAATCACTTTTCTTGCAGTTTTACTCTGTCTGACAGAAGGGGACAAGGTAATTTAGTCAACCATGTTACCATAAAATCATGCATTAAAAAGTAATTCCATTTAAAATTAAAACCGTCAACCCTGTTACTGTCAATCCTCTCATCGAATCCTTCATGCGTGTTCAATACTAGAATTATTTCTGTAATACATAATTATTTATATTATATACATGAATATTACAAGAGCACTAATATCATCTGCTTAAAATGCATGTTTTTGCTGATTTTATCTGTTAGGATGCGTCTTTCTGCTGCTGAGAAACAGCGCCTATACAGGCAACGTAGAGATGCTGATCCTGAGACATCCTTAATGTAAAAAAGGGGGCTTATATTTCATGGTATATCACATTTGATCTAAATATTACTTTAAAACATTTTCATATACAAATTAATTTGTTTGTAACAGGGTTGACATAGCACACATATCTCTGTTTATTCTTTTTTAAATAAATAAATAAATAAGATGGCCTGAGATGGCACAGTATTTTTTTTAGAGAGGTAAGAATATACTTTATCCAAATAGATGCTTCAAGATTATAAAAATAGTACTTTGAAATTAAGATATTTATAATGCAAAATGGCACGTTTTCGTAGAATGACCCTTATGTTACTATCAAAAGGAGTCCGTGGTAATGAGTTAGACCCCCTTAAAGTATTATTAGACAAAGTGATGTGTAGCTGTGGAAGGCGTTTTATTTATCTGGATGGAAGTGGTGATGAAATTCTGGAATGTCTAACTTTCACCAAGTGGCTGTTTCCCTTCAGATCGGCGTGGGAGCCATGGAGGGGAGCAGAGAGTGCAGAGAGCAGGAGTACAAGGACCGCTTCGGGAACTGCAAACCCTGCAAACAGTGCGATGCGGGACAGGAGCTTTCGAAGGTTGGAGCACAACTGTTTCGAAATTCATTTCTGCCTTTCCACCGTCTCTTCTTTTCCACCGATTTGTCCAACACACAGTGTCCAACAGTAAGGACGGCCAACACAAGATCAGTTCTTTGGAATTGATCAAAAAGATTTGGAGAAAAGTGTTTCGCATCACACGTTGGGGAAAACAAGCAACATTATTTATTGCTTCCTCACTTTCATGCAGAGAGCAGCCAAACCGTTATTAACTTCTGTTCAATCACGTCGGCCCTTCTTTAATCAGTCACACCCATGCTTTTTACCTCCTCTGGCTGAATGGCTTCCATTGTCTTTCCCCATCGCACCCGGTCCAACTCATTGTCTTCACCCTCTGAAGCAAGCCATGCCTAAGCTTGCAGCTCTCTCAACAGGGAATACAGTCTTTTCCACCCCCGGAGCCGCAGCTTTCTGTGAGCTTTGTACAAACAGGCCTCTGTAGAGTCAGTTAGGGCTAGTGAGGAGAAAGCCTTTTTCCTCTCTAGCAGCGGCAGTTACAACACCTACCCACCTTTGTAAACGGAAACAGTGATGAGAAGCCAAATAAACAGGATTTAGAAAAATCTAGATACCACTCACACTACAAGCCCAGATGGTAATTTATTTCATGGGGTAGACCAACACAAAATAGTGTACGATTTTTAAGTGGAAGAAAAAGGATCCCTGCTTTTCTTTCTTTTTTTTCCCCTTTTTTTTGAAATAAAAGCCTGAAAAA
Source organism: Valencia hispanica (assembly GCA_963556495.2). NCBI lineage: Eukaryota > Metazoa > Chordata > Actinopteri > Cyprinodontiformes > Valenciidae > Valencia > Valencia hispanica. Next base: position 41,454,326 of record OY747700.1, on the reverse strand, counting down.
TGAGGCATGCTGTTGTGTCAAGCCCGCTTTACCCTGATCCCCTTAAAAAAGTCCAGTCCATTTGTTTTCAGAAGCCAACTAGTTAGGAAATAGAGTCTACCTGCGTGTAATTTAATCTGTGTAACTGTTTTACGAAAGTTGCTATAGACCCACCTTAAAACATAGTGGTGGCAGCATCATGCTATTGGGATGCTTTTCCTCAGGAGAGATTGGGAAACTGGTCAGAAGACTGGTGGGACGAATAATGAAACTAAACACAGGAATTGTGAAAGAAAACCTATTCGTCTCCAAAAAGATTTCAGATTGGGATAAAGGTTGACCTGTCACCAAGAAAGAGACCCTAACCATACCTCTGATTTGGCAAAACCGGAGAATTGAAGTTCACTGACACTCTTCTTACAATGTGACTGAGTTTCAGCTACTTTTGAAAAGAAGAATAAACAGAAATTTTTGTCTTTAGATGTGCAAAACTGGTTGAGACATGCCTCAAAAGACTATCAGCTGCAGTTGGTGAAAGATTGCTCAGAAACGTATTGATTCAGAGGGACTGCAAATAAATGCACTCCACACTTTTAAGATTTCTATTTGTAAAATCTTTAAAAACCTTTCCTTCCTCTTCACAGTTATACACGACTTGTGTCAGGCTAGCTCAAAAAGTCCAAATGAAATACATTGAATTGTCTGGTTTTAATGATACAAAATGTAAAGTTCAAAACACTTTTTCAGCAGAAGATTTTTTTTTACAAACCTTGCATGTGGACTTTCTCTGGTTGATATTCTGAAGGCATTATGCAAAACAGATACCTGCTATCTCCAGCAGCGCATCACATTAATTCAATGGGCTCCTAAATAAAGCCAAAGCCAAATGAGTATTAGAACCCTGTATCACTTTAAAACTTACAGCTTTAGTGTATTTCTAGATACTAGAGGGGTGTATCTAACGAAAATACATTAGCAAGAGGCAAATTACAGATGAAACACTCTCTACCCCCAGTTTTACATCTGTTGAACACATTTAAGCCCAGTCGGCTTTAATCTGCGAGCACACAAACATGCTCTGTGTGCTCAGTAACATGCTTCAGTGCTCCTCCACAGGCGTGAGTGCTGCTAGCCACCCTGGGGTCCTGGTTAATAATTGGCCGCCTCACTCTTTCTCTGAAGGTAGCGGGATGCCGGCTCAAAGAGAAGACCAGAGCCTGGGACCGGGGGAAAGACCCCCAGACTTAAAAACTTGTGATCAGAGATCTGAGTAACCCTGAAAAACGATGGGGGTTACACCCAGTGGGGAGGGAAACAGACTTCTGGAGTCCCCTGTGCAGCTGCTTTAGAGATTTCAGAGGAATGCGACCCAGTTTGCTCTGGAGGTTTTCCTTTGGAAACTGCTCTGACAAACATCAATTAGCACCGCCACGCTAACTGTTGCTCAAGGAACCACCCATACATAGTTCATTATAAGCAGTTACTCTTTCTCTCCCCCGACACATATTTCATTCCAGCTTTCATTCAGAGCCTGTTACTCAGTCGATTTTTTTGGTATAGCAGAAAAGGCTTACCGGCCTTTTAAGTGGGTTCTAGAAAAATGCCAGTGGCAAAAAAGAAAAAAAGAACGTAAGGAAGACTCGTTTTTGATGTGTCAACAATATGTGGCATGCAGAAAGAGGGTAATTTTTCCTCCAACAACAATCCCAAGACAATTAAACCACTTAGTGCTGCTGGCTGAAAAGCTGTTACAGACATGTTCATAAGCAACAGGAGGGTTAAATTCGCTGTTTGTCCATTTGGTGCCTAATTCTTCTGTCTGGAGATGTTGGAAGACATCTTCAGAGCATTCCCAAACAAAAAAGTTTTGAGTTTGTTATGAGCTGAACAGAGCCTTGCTCCAACTGACTTGGCAGTCATTTCAGTGTTGTTTCATCACAGGATCATTTGACTGCCCCCCCCTCCCCTCCTCCTCTCGTGATTCCCTCTTAATCTCAGAAATATCTGTGCGTCTCAACACGCATCTGGTCCCAGCCGGCTTGGCCCCTCACTCCCCTCCACACGGCTGTTATGCTTGGCAGTCTCAGCCAAACAAGATCAGGAGATAGGACATGCAGGGGGGACGTGATGTCGAGCATCTGCTTATTTTGTGTTTCGTTTTCATGGCTTTAGAGGGGCTGGAAAGTCATTTCTAAGTAGTAAATGAAAACTGATGTTTTGTGCTCCATCCGTGTTTGTTGATTGTGGGAAAATGTTGGGTACGTCATTTTATACGTTGTCTGTAGATTTCTTCGATAATGCCCTTTTCTAAAAGAAGAAGATTAGAGAGAATAATGCCGGTAATAAACCGAATGTGACATTTTTTCTGTTTTATTTGTTTCATTTTGACCTTTAATCTCCGGATGCTCTGTGATCCCCTGTCTGCTTCAGCTGCTGATTTAGCCAAAATAGGGACTTTCTCAAAATAATGTTTCAGGACCTTCAAATTGTTATGCTGTCATCTTGTTTATGCTGCACCTGCATTGGAGTCTTTTATATGGAACAGAGACTATGAAGGTTAACCATTTTTTTGTCAAACTGGGTTTTCGATAAACTATGTGACTAGTAAAGTTTTGGAGATGGTAATTGTTTAAAGTAGGTCAAATATGCTACAGCTAGAAAAGCCCATGGCATTTACTTTGTATAAACAATTGTGCTTTTCAGTGTTTCCTTTGTTGACCTTCTATCTGATATTGGGCATGAACCTGTAACCGAGGTTTAAAGACCAAGGTTTTAAGAAGTTACAGTTTCAAAACTGCTCAGGTTTTCCATCATACTGGTCCTACAGATCAATGTCTTTTTCACAAGATGCTAGAGAAAGTGACAGAGTGATTAACATTTTCTGTTTTTTTTGTCAGGGTTTTTGGAGCTGCCTCAGCTCGTGCCATGTACTGCCAGTCAGCTGGCTGAAAAGAGGCTCCTACACTTTATCTCTCTTACACAAAAGACAAATTCAGGAGTTTGGATATATTGGTGGTCAAGAGAAACGTGAAGAGTCAATGCATAGACACTAAAGAAGCTCCACTTATAATTCTTATTAGGTAATGCTGTTTTAAAGCTGGCATCTTACGAGCAGCCTGTCTGTAAAGCAACCAAATGGAGGCTAGGTAGCTGAGCAGATAGCCTGACAAACTAACAAGCAAATTTCAGCTTGTTATACTGTCAGTATAAAAACAGCAAAAATTGTAATATTTTTGCATAATGGGCAAGGTTACTCAAAAAAACTACATTGAATGTTTTCTTTTTAAAATTTCAGATTAAGTCTATGCATTAAAATGAAAAAGTAATTGTAATTGTAATATTATTATATTTCGGTATTTTTAATCACTTTAGCAGATTTATGAAAAGTTGATGCTCTTTTGTTTAAACAAAAAGCAATTACATCACGTTACACATTTTACTTAAAACTTGTAAGTAAACATGGTGATAAAAGGAAACTCTTTTTTTTTTTACTAAAGTGAACCTATTGTGAGTCTCTGATACCGGCCCATGCCTGTGGAGTGACTGCTCTTTGCGTGTTCTTTGCAGCAATAAAAGAAAGAAGACAGTGCTCCTTAACAAGCTGTATTGTCTGCACATGAGGAGCAGGACTTGGCTTCATTTCTCTTTGTTTCAGTGCTCTGACCTGCTTGTGTCTACGTAGCATCGGCCCATCCTGCCATGTGGTGCCCCATGAACAGTACTTGTGCCAATGCTGGGCCTAGTGGGATTGAATCCTCCTGAGGCCCCATTCCTTCATGTGTAAGCGGGTCACCAGGCCCTATCCTGCAGACCGTCCTTTGCTTTCTTCCAAGTCATTTTCAGTTGATTGACTGTATTGAGAAAACCAAGATTATGACAAGCAAATATGAGTCTTATTCATTCCGCTTTTGCCTTCCTCATAAGCCATCCTTCCTCTGCTCTACTCTGCCCTGCTGCATTGTAAGGCCTTATATGGAGAGTTCAGAGGAACAGCTGCAATAGCCGGATCCAAGTTGGGCCACCTGGCCGAGCACGGCTCAAGGTTTCAATGTCAGGCTCACATGTGTTTGGCTGGAAGAACTGAATTCCTAATCCTCCTTCGCGGTGCCCTAGCGAGATCACATCTTTGCCTCCGACCTCCATTTTTATTTCCTCTAAACCCAACCCCCCGGTATCAGAGTCTTCTGCCCACATTCCAGCCGGAGTGCATGCCAGGCCAGTGAAACGAGACACGGGCGAGGAGAGAAGTCCTTTTTGAAGTTGACCTTCATTTTAATGATATATGCCTGTCCTCCAGGATTTGGATGGCAGTGTGACGATCCTGGATTACAGGAGTACAGCTGCCACCGAGCTGATAATGAATGAACAATGTATGATGTCATTTCTGCAGGGTATTTTCATTCTGTGCAATGTACAGCAATATCAGCTGTCATGTAAATGTCTGTTATCAAGGTTACCAGGCTTTCAACAAAAGTTTTAGAGATATGAATGTTTGGGATGAGAGGGGCACGGTGATCAGATTGAATTCTTATCTTAAAAATGCTACATTTTATTTCCCGATCCACTTTCTTTTCAACATCTCAGTTTGGCGCAATGAACAAGTGTGTTCACTCTGAGAAAGTGGGACCCTGATAAATTCATACCACTAACAAAAAATCCTTGACCTTTTGTCTTTGCAAAATCTCTCTGGACTCCTGGGTCTTATACTTTCCCCTCTTGTCTACAGCTCAGAACATGCAGGCTTTAAGATTTAGGTCTAGAGACTGAGTTCCTTTTGTGTCTAAAGACCAATGACTATATTTTCTGGTATATCTAAGAATTCCTGATGTTGTGCACGCTTAACAGGGTTTCACATGTCTTTAGAATTTAAACTGGCCCACAGCATCACAGACCCTCCATCATACTGAGAAGTGGTAATGAGGGGTTTTCTCTACATATCCATTTTTTTTACACAACAAAGCAACCTAGAGTGTTCTTTTGCTGAAAAGCTCAGTCTAGTACCTTTCCTTTTAATTCTAGTTCCTTTCATTTTAATGGAATGGGAAGACAACGTGCCATAAGGAAATAATGCACATATTCACAATACTACAATGAAGGTCAAAAGTAATGTAACCTGTCTTGACAAAGCAGAACACCTAATTCCATATCCTTGGTCCCTAAACACATGCCTTATTAAAATAAGAAACTCATCAAAGGCAATGCACATACTTCAAAGATGTGACAAAATTCCTCCCATTTAGACCAACGTAATACACATTTTTCAATTACATACATGGTAAAATGGAAAACAGTCCTCTCGGACAAGCATGTGCTCTTATATATATTCTTTTTAACTCGGCTCAACAACATTTCTTTCAGTTTTGACAGCCTCTTAGGAGGACAATAATGTGCTGGTCTATACACTGTCCACTCAGAAGTGGAGAAGTTGAAAAGAAGCAAATTGAAAGAATTAAGTGATTCCTCATAAAAATATCACTGCAGGTTTTGTGGAAAACAGTAGTTCTCTCCACAATGTATTTCTTCTAAAATCTTCAAATCTGACCCCTTTTGGGTGGCTTGGCATTGGGCTTTAGTCTCATTCAGTCAAACCACACAATCCTAGTTACTGTAAATAGATGCAAAAAAAACAACCTTGGAGTCCTTTTCCACCCTTGTTTATCACAATTCCAGTTTAAAATGTTAAACTTTTTTGAAACATACTGTTTTCTTCTATTTCCTGACATACAACGATCAACACACACACTCTTGTATTTCCCGTTTTAAACAGTGGCAAACAGAAATGGGTGTCAGTGCCTTATTATATTTATATCCCCGAGAAACACTGGTGGTTTTGTAAGAAAATATAATTATGTGTGACATCTTTCCCCACTAAATAAACTAAAAAAGTGTGGAGGGTGCTGTATTTCATGCTTCATATGTTTGCTCAGGAGAACTAATGCAGAAAAGTGTTTCGCATTAGATCATTCACACATGCAAGAGAAGCTGTCCTTTATACCTGCACGTTCAATTGTTGAGCACAAAACAAGTATTCATGTGCCCCCCCTCACCTACTTCTTTATAATCCCTGCCCTCTTCCTGAAGCATTTCCTTTGCTAGTGAGCCTCTCAATCAACGGGACCCTCACTGAGTCAGCTCGGAGTGGGAGTAGTTTAAAAACCACAGCAATAAACCTGCAATAATACAACAGTGGGTGTCCCCCAAAGGCTTTATTATTTAAATGCATGGCCCCTCTGGTTCTTGCAGCGGAAGGCGACTCATTCAAAGTGAGAGAGTCAGGGAGATTATTGGCTGTGTAAAATGGACTCTCAAAAGAGACAGGCCATTGTTAGCCTCTAACCCAGCGGGCTAAGATCATTCTTTAATTTCAGGACCCCCCAGCAATTCACATACAAACTCCCCTTTTCACCATCTGCACATCAGCCTAAATCAACCAACTCTCCCTCCCATCCCACACCACCCCTCTTACTCGGTGTATTTTTCCCTGTTAATCCCCCTAGGAATGTGGTTTTGGTTATGGAGAGGATGCCCGGTGCGTGCCTTGCCGGAGCAGCCGTTTCAAAGAGGACCGGAGCCTGCAGAAGTGCAAACCCTGTCTGGACTGTGGCCTCATCAACCGCTTCCAGAAGGGCAACTGCTCTACCACCAGCAACGCCGTGTGTGGCGACTGTCTACCGGGGTGAGAGAGAGCACTGCAACACCCATCTGTCTAATTTTATAGTAAGAAAGTTTGTTTACTAAACATGGATCCTTGTGTCTGCAACAGATTTTACAGGAAAACAAAATTAAGTGGATTCCAGGACATGGAATGCATACCTTGTGGGGACCCTCCGCCTCCATATGAGCCCAATTGTAAGCACATTTGCTTCATTTGACCTCTCCAAACAGTTAGCCTAAAATGTTCCCATAAAAACAGACTCCCCAATACACAGCAGGCGATGTTTGAACATGAAACAACAGGGATACAAAAGTCTGAAAGCAAACATCACCATCACAAGCACACTATTGAACTCCTTGCCAAATGCTAGTAGAACCAAAATTCAGTGCCACAACAAAGCCAACACACAGACACTCACTCAACATGCCAGCACAAGGTCCTCAAGAGTAACCAGAACCACAACTTTGGAAGGGTGGAGTTAGCCGTGTTTGACTCACTCAGTCCAACTGAGGCAGTCGGATTTATAAATGCTGGAATTTAAAAGCTGTAAAGTCGAAGAGCTGAAATGGCTCTTCCTAAAAGAAGCAGTGGTTTATTTTGGAATTAGAACATGTCACTCGTTTTTAGTGCTCAATTTAGGTTAAATGAGAAAACTTCAGTGAACAGAACATTTTGCTATTGACATCCCTTGTACTTTTTCACATTTTTTAACATTAGAGCCAGACACTTCATAGTATTTTGTCACATAATATGAAGTGCAAGGAAAATGACACATGGTTTTCAAAGGTTTTTACTAATAAATATCAGAAAGGTGTGCATTGGTGATCACCCCCTTTTTTCTGACCCCCTAAATAAAATCCAGTGCAATCAACTACCTTCAGAGGTCACCTAATTAGTAAATAGAGAACACATAATTAAATCTTAGTTTGAATCCAGCTCTTCTGTGAAGGCCTCCGAGGCTTGTCGGAGAACATTAGGGAACAAACAGAATCATGAAGAACAAGGAACACAGCAGACAGGTCAGAGAGACAGATGTGGAGATCAAACTGAACAGCATCATGCTGTAGGGATAATATTTTATAGCAAGGACAGGGAAGTTGGTCAGAGTTGACGGGAAGATGGATAAAGCTAAATACAGGGCAAAAACCTGTGGAAAAAGAACCTTTTAGGGAACGGACATTGAGCTACAATTAAGTTGTTTAGATCAAAGCATATTCATGTGTTAGAATGGTCCAGTTAAAGCCCAGACCTGATTTGAATTCAGAATCTGTTGAAAGTGCTTATAATATCCGTGCAGTCGGATGGGGCTTGATCTTTTATTATTATTTTTTTTGATTTTGTCTGGTACATGTATATTGTTGTATTATGACGAAACAGTCAAAAGGTTCAAGGGGTGTGAATATTTTTGCAAGGCACTGAAGATGGTTCTTGATGAAATATAGAAAAAATGCTGCATGTTTCATTTGTTTTTGATCCACCTCCAGTTGTAGCAGTTCAGTGAGTTTGCTGGTTTAATTTATGGTCTTTATGTAAACAAAAGAAGCTGAGCATGTGTTACAATATAACCACAGAGCTCACATTCCAGTATGCTGCACATCAAATTAATTTCTTCATCCTGGTCAAGTGCAAACGTATGACTTCAGGATTCCAAATAAAACCAACAAGCAAATGAAGTTCTACCTTGGGTAACTGAGTGTGACTTCCTGCTGGCAGCAGACACAGCAGCTGTTTTTGAGGAGCCTTTTCTGGCGTTATGAGCGTCGGAGGCAGGGGAAATATCATCTAAACAACATGTGCAGTCGTTGCGCAGAAGAGTAGAGGCGTCATTGGACCGGCCACCCTTGGTTTTGTTCTTTAATCTCGCCCCTTTATTGATGTGGATTAGAAAAAGAAAACCTGAATGTGTACACTGACCTTGAGACAACAGGCCTCCCTCTGTCTGCTCATTTGTCCATCTGTGCCGCTTCCCGTTTTGATACTGGAGGAGGCCTGTGAAACAAAATGGCCATTGTGTGTGGGAACATAGCCGGTGGTTAGCTCCTACAGGGACTCTCAGTGGAGTATTTCCAAATGTTTGAAAGTCATGCCACGACCCCCCCCACCCCCATCCACGGCTGTTATCTCAAGAAGGATGGTGAAAACTTAAAGGGCAGATCATTGTAATAGGCCACACTGGCCCGGGGCAGTGATGCAGCTGTGCAGGGGGGGGGGGCAGTTATAGTCTGGGGTGGACTGTAAATCTTAACACCACCAACCCCCCCCCCCCCTCCTCCTCCTCCTCCTTTCTCTCTCTCTTCCCTTTCCCCCAGTGGCTTTTTGGAGCCTAGTTAAATTGAGGTTGTGTTTTATGGATTTCTTCAGCCTCTTTAATGCGTTTCATCTGCTGAAACAGTTCACTGTCCTGGTGGAGTCGGACACATACGTGTGTTCAGGTTGCTTCCTCCTGTACTGCTTTTATTACAGCGGGCTTCTTAAATTAGCCAGTCAGGAATTTTAGAGTTTTTCCTGTTTATTAAAGAGACAACGATTCATCCGTCAAACATGATGAACGCAACCTTAAATCAAAGAGTTGAAAAATCTGTGGAAAGAAATGTGTGACCTAATCTAAATCTTCACTCCTTAGAATGAGATAAATGGCCTGTTTGTTTTATACCTTAAGGAAATACAGAGTTGCTGCCAGGTAACCAAACTAATTATGAAAGTCTATTTTTTGTTGTTCCCCATTATATGCAGATTTAACTTGGCCTGTTATACTAAACATCTTGGTTCTAAGATTCTGAACATTTAACCCACCATTCACTCAAATGGTTTGATTATTAGCATTGTACCAAATAATCAGACAGAGGCCGGAATGAACTACAATTACTGATCTGTAGTTTGATTACTTAAAAAAATGTGTTTTGTTCTTCCTTTTCATTAAATGCATCAAAACTAAGAACTCAATACCGTTTACTGTCTAATAACGCATCAGCTAACATGTTCTTGATTTGAATAAAAATCAGATGCAGGTCATGGTGATATATGACGGTAATTACTTCAGTTTCTGTTGGATTCAAAACCACTCCCTCTATCAGAGAACCAGCAGTACACTTAGCTTTTTTTTTAAATGTCTTTTATTCGTTAAAATAAAACATAAAAATTGGAAGTGGCAGCTGATCGGTACACCTTTTATTAAACACTGCTGAAGTTAGCTTCCAGTTAAGAAGACGGTAAAGGACTATTTCACAGCTTTGCATTTTTTTTATTTGTGTTTTTGTTTAACTTTAACTGTTCTTTTTTGCCATCTGGACTAATGCAGATCAACTTTGATTTAAATAATCAAAAGCACACAGAGGTTTCCAATCTGCACTGAATCATCTTACTCTATATACGGATACTGTAAAACACAATTTGGAACCTTTTGATAGCTTTAAATTCAATTTTTTGATGTGGAAAATCAAAAAAGGAAAGGAAATGGAATTTAGACATAAAACATTGCAAGAAAAGAACTATTTATAGAGATTTATTTGGTTTATCTTCTACATTATGAACTAAGGAATAAAGTCTGGAAGGTCAAACTATTTTCAGTACTTAGTTTTTGCCACGCATATTCAGACCTGACAGTTCAAGACTGTGGAAAAAACTACATAAATACATAAAAAAGGAATTCCTAGATTCCAATAGATCCCAGTCTGCAAAAGGCTATTCTAATGCCCTAAACACTTCTCATAAATTCCACCAGTATGGTGGTTACATTTCAGTTCAGAAAGTCAGATCCCAGAAAAACAGGAAAGCCTTCAGCCTACCACCAGTTTAAACCAGCGGCTCCAGTATTTAAACCCACACTCATCGAAGCCACTCGGATGCAACCGTGTGGGATCATGATAGCTGCTGATCGCAAAACACTTTGTCCTACTGACTGCTGTTTTCATCAGGCTATAAGAAAACTGTCAAAAGCACTCCCTTACAGCAATAATCATGTTTGGTGTTGCTGCAGAAACGATTATTACATGCACACAGAAGCTAAAAGTTCAAACTGAGCTGCAGAGAATGTTTTATTTTTTTATTCTTGTTATTTATACTTTATTTGGAAAAGTAGATTTCTGTTTGAATAATTCAGATATAGAATTAAACTGTGCTTACAAGGTAAATAACCTTGTAATAAATTAGATATGGACTTGCAGGAGATTTTTATAGAGTGATAATCTTGAATAAAAATGCGACAGTTTCAGGGTGTTGATACATAAAATTACAAACTGATTTGATTAAAAATAGGAAAAAATATTATTCCTATTGTTAAAACATTTAACATTTACTTATCATTATTTTGAGTTTTATGCAGAAATTGAAGCCGAAATGAAGAATAAAGACCTACTAAATACCTTTTAGCCTTGCGGCTCATCATACAGTAACAGGATCTGGATAATCAAACAGCTGATTCTGAGTGCAAGTCCTGGTGTTTCTTTGTAAAGAGGTGTTTATTCTATATTTTTCCTTAATTTATCTTTCAATCTAAATAGATGACAGCTGTAATAATCAACATGTATTATTTTAGCAGCAGTAGGAATAACTAATGCTTTTCTTTTAAAAAAGAATCCTACTGTACATTTTTATGGTATTTTTACTTAAGATTATCATACTGTGAGAATTTCATACCATCTATGCCCATTTTCCAAATATTTACCGTATAAAGATTTTGTGGCCCAAAAACGTCCTAAATGACCAAATTCATCTTTCCGGTAAGTGAGGGAAAAGTGTTGTAGCTTTGCAACCGCAGTGTGCCGCAACATGTGGGGGATGGGGCCCGCTGAGCTACTCCATGTATCTCATAGAAAAAAAGACTTTAAAACATACTGTATTATTGGATTTTTGTTGTTTTGAAACTGTGATTCCAGATGTTGTTTATCGTGCCATGGCAAATTTAGTGCATTTGATTGTTTTACTGAATATATACTGAAGAGAAGACTCTCCTGAAATGTGTTCCCCTCTGTTATTCAGAGTTCAGGGTAAAACAGTGCTTCGGTCCCATTATAGAAAGAGCTTGGAAACATTTGTACAGACGCAAGTCAAAGATCCCTCCAAGGTGCAAAGAAGTGCTGCTTTTATTTGGACTTTAAGTGCCGTTCCATAAAGTGAGCACAAGCAAGGGAGTCTGTGAAAGGCTGCGGTTTATTGGTCTGGTTTGTGTGGAGATAATATCAGCAGGTGAGGTTTGTTCAATGGAGCAGTGTTTATCTGTGTGTGCTGCAGCTGCCGGCGCTCCGATAACAGCCTGCCTTTGTGTTGATGCTCACCTCGGATGAGCTGGATCTGACCTTCACAATGAAGACCAAGTTTAAACATCGTGGTCAGATGTTGAGCACCACACAGGCCTCCTGGTCTGGTTAAGAGTCCATAAAACTGGACTCTTAACACAGTGAGAAACAACACCTATAGCTTCAGAAGGACATTTTAATACTTCAGGCTGAAGGAGTTCTTGGACTGATTTACTGTGATTGAACGTTTTTTTGCCACAGCGGTTTATACTTTATTATTCAGTTTGACCAGGAGGATTGAGAGTAAACAAGAACTTATCAGCTTGACTGCAGCCAAAGCCTTTCAATACAAACATGCCTGTATAAACAGGAACCTTTATAAACCAGCATAGTTTAAGCTGTACCACGATGTCTGCGCCACACCACTTTTAAAGATCCCTCCCTGGAATGTTCCATACCTCCGACATCATGTACGTTTTCTTGTTTATATCTAACTAATCCCTTCTCAGAGATTTGAAGCTCAGCTTTGAGTGTTTCATCATGTTTCCCATCTGAAGGAATGTTAAAATGCTCTTATCCCCTATCTGTCTGAAAGAGAGTGGAGGGGGGGGGGGGGGACTGGCCAAAGCTAAAGCAATGTTTACACGGCAAAACAAAGAGCTCTTGAACGTGAAAAGGCTGATACTGGTCGCCTTTATGATTAATATACTGAAAAGCAAATAGTGGAACTGACTTGAAAAAAAGATCTCCTCAAACAAGAACTCATTCATTCTGGCTGCCATTCTCATTGGTAACGGCCCGGTCGGCTTCACATCACTGCGCGTTCCCTGTCACTGTTTGCTCTGTATCAACCCACGCCCTGAATATCATGCACACAAAGACCAGGGGAGACTGTATTTGATTTCTCTACCAGATCAGATTTAATTACGTGGAGCCTTAGAGAGAATCATTAATAATTTTGAGAGTTTAGACATGCCACTGTCTTTCTTTGACTTTTTGTGCCAAGCATGCTATCACCAATCATGACAACAATCAGAGCAGAAGGGCTTTAATATTATGTGCAAGTTTGGAATAGTCATAAACTGACTGATATGTGAAGGGTTTACCAGCAAGACTAAAAGGTTTCAAGGTCTCTCTAGCTTGTCTATAGCCCTTATACTTTCTCTAACAATGGTAGATAATGAACAAAGAGTTGCTGCTAGGGACTGGCAGTAGTGTACTTAAACTTTTATTGTAATATTGTGTGGTATTTATTACAATGATTATAAATGTGACTTTAAAATAAGTGTTAAAAATGCGTTTTATTTGTCTCTAAACCTCTCACTGCATACAATCAGAAAGCTACGATTGCAAATATTGTTTTAAAAACATGCCTATCTTGGGAAAGCCTACTTACCTTAACCAGCTACATTAAGTAGTACAACTGTACATCTAAACTCTTCACAACATATTTCCAAACATGAACACAGCATTTATTATTGGAACCCAAGAGTAGATAGTATAATCAAAGGTGTCAACTAACGAAGTAGAAATACTTCGTTACCTTACTTAAGTAGAGATTTTGGGTATTTATACTTTACTGAAGTAATTATCTATGGGCCTACTTTTTACTTCTACTCCTTACATTTTCACGCAATTATCTGTACTTTATACTCCTCACATTTTAAAAATAGCCTCGTCACTCCTGTTTCATTAAGTCTTATTAAGAAGAAGCAAAAAAAAAAAATCTAAAATGCGCCAACTGTAAAGGAATTTGACAGCGGTTTGATCATAATTTTAAACATCTACCATTCTGACACCCCGCTTGTATGCGATCCATTGCATACTGTGCACACGGGGTCCCGTTAACCGAATATTTTCCATATTAGTCCGTTTATTTTTTTAAACGGTAACGGAAAATCCGAAGGATTCTTGTCATTTTGACAGATTATAATTCACACCCCTGACCATTTGGTGCAGACATTTTTAGGTTGGAGTTAAAGCGCGGAGTACAAGTAATTGAATCAATAAATTAATAATAAAAAGGTTTGCATGAAGCCATCTGAGCATCATCTCAGACCAGGAGGCTTTGGAACGTGACTGTTACCAGTGCGGCTGGTTAAAGACGCGCTTCATAGAGCCCGGTGTTGTGCCAAACACGAAAGAGCGCAGGCTCCGACATTTGCTGCTGCTGAAGCGATGTGAAGCTGGGTTCAGAGAGTCTTTCCGACTTCTGATCACTTCAATCAGAGAAATGTTCCCAAATTTCAAAACTTTGGCTGAAGTGGAGCTTTTAGTTCCAGTCTCTAGTGTGTCAGCGCAGATTCAGCCTCTATAGAACAGTGGTTCTCAACTTGATGTTCGTGAGCCCCAAGGGGGTCATTAGAGATTGCAGGGGTCTGCACAATCTTGTCTGTGCTGAGGTTGTAAGACTTTTGGTGATACTATTCTTAATTAGATATATATATATATATATATATATATATATATATATATATATATATATATATATATATATATATATATATCTATACACACACACACACACACAAACCACTTCAGAGCCCAGCCAGGATAAAGCAGACATGTGTTGCTGAGTTCAACATGCCGGTGGTAGAGACTCAGGCAAATGCAGCATTACAATATATATAGGCAACTAGTCATCATATCTTCCACTCCATGAAACACTTATTAATGCTCAGTAGTCCACATTTGGTTCATTAATGTAATTGCATTGCACTAAAATGAATACATTTTAATGGACAAATATGCAGCTGAAAGAGGTAGCCTAGTGTATCCCAAATGTTTCAAAATGAAGTTTATTTTTTTTATTATAATAATTATGGTCTTTCTTTTTGGGGGGGAGGTTTGGCTTAAGCTTTATTCTTTAATGTCATTTTTAAAATTGCATTACTTTTACTTTTATACTTTAAGTAGTTTTGAATCCAGTACTTGTTTACTTTTACTTGAGTAAAGAACTTGACTTGATACTTCAACTTCTACAGAAGTCTTTTTAAACCCTAGTATCTATACTTTTACTTGAGTATTGAATGTGAATACTTTTGACACCTCTGAGTATAATTCAGTGCAAACATAACCAGTAGGGTTGTAAACATCCATCCAACTCACAAGTCAAGGATATTGGGTCAGAAAAACAATAAGGGACAAGATTTTAGCAATGGTTTTTGTTAAAACTAAGAATCCTCATTATGTGGATAATCCTCTCACCAAAATATTTGTTTCACGACTCAGAGACCATAACTAGTTCAAATTCTTAATAGGAGGTCCACAAAAGGAGTTCAAATTCATAAAAAACTGAAATAACCATTTAGTTTAGCAGTAGGAGGTTCTAAAACAAATGGGGACTAAATGTGGCTAATAGTTAGCCAGTTCTTACAAATACTTCTTATCTTGTCTGTCATTCTGTCAAGCTTTTTTTTTTCTACCAGGTACTCAAATTACTCTCACATAGTTCAAAAGTTGTGTAGATTTTTTCAATGGTAATTAAACTGAGCTGGTTTTTAGCCATCCAGATGAGAACTCTTGATCAGTCGATCCTGTCAACACAATGGGGCAACTCAAGAAGTACTTCCCTTCCTACTTCAAAGTAAGAGTCTCAAAGATGATAAGTGAAGCTTGAAGTCTACATCTTTAAATCAGAGCTCATAATAATAGCTTACATTTACTTCACCAGAAAATCACCTGCTGTTAGCAGCTCTCTAGCACTTTAAAAACTATATATTGGAGCATTTTAAAACCAAAAGATTTTGAAAACCAAATGTCATATATGTAATCATCAATTTTGAGTTTATTGTTTCTACTACAGTCTAATTTAATCACTGTAAATCTTTTTCCAGGTATGCGATAAATGATATGATATTCAGACCCCTAATAACTACTAATTATTACTTTACTGAGCAAAAAGACTACTTGTATTGGATAATATTTAGCTGATTACTCATGGCTTTCTGGCTGGTAACGGTCCTAGGTCTACAGGATTTTCAGTTTGTATTACAGTATTTCACCAATCTGCAAGACTTATTTCAGCACCATGAAAGTATTCAACATACAACAGCTAACATTTACATATGGGGTCCACATGGGTAGAAAACGGACTGAACAATGTGGACCAGATGAGTGTCCATGGACCCTAAATTTTATGTTCTATACAGGGTTGATTTATGACCACTCAGAATAAAAACGGTGAACTACACCACATTGCCTGTAGTATTAATTTGTCTGCCTTCATAAACTTATGAAATTGAGTGACATCCCATTCCTAATTCATAGAGTTTAGGATGATGTCACCATAATCCTTTGAACTGTAAACAGCCAGACAGGCTCACGTAATTTCTTTTATTATTAATGACAGGGATATCAGTTCACAATGTATGATAGTTAATGTTATTTTTACAAGTACATCTTTAAACGTATTATGTTAAATTTTGTCAATGTTCTGCAAACTATTGCTAAACATTAACTGCTTTCACTCAGTGCTTTCCGCATACGTTCCACATACAAACCGCAGTTGGTGTGAATGGTAGTCGGTACGGAAGCCGTACGGAAACCGGACCATATCCATTCGGCAATTGGTGTGAATCAGGTGTAACTCGTCCCAAAGGTGTAAGATTGGGTTGAGGTCAATATTTTATACCAGTCTGTCAAGTTCCTCAACTCCAACCTTACTCATCCATTTCTTTATTGATCTTACTTCAAGTTGAAACAGAAAGTGGGCATGGCCAAACTGTTTCCTCAAAGTTAGAAGTATGGCTGCAGTTGCCTGGCCATGGAAACCCATTACATGAAGCTTTCTACTCACTGTTCTTGAGCTAAGCTGGAGGCCACAAAACGTTTTGAGTTCTGTAGATATTGAATCTGGAGATAGTTGGCAACCAAGCGCTATTTACTTTAGCACCATTGACATCGATCTGTGATTTTAAGTGGTCTTCCATTTATTACTGTTCTAAATGGCTTCCATTTTGTTGTAATACCACATTTGACTGGGTAATATTTAGTAGTAAGGAAATGGAATTGAACAGGTTGCATTTGATCAGAGTACCAAGCTGGAATTCACTGAGCCCCTGAGAAAATGTTGGCAGAAGCGGTCTTAATGCCTAGGTAATGGATTGTATACACCTGTGGTCATAGAAGTGATTAGAACACTTACATTCAATGATTTGGAGGGGTGAGTCTATATTTTGGCAATATTATGTATATAAGTCCTAAAGCCCACCGCACACGAGAGCTATCTGCAGCACAAACGGCCTCGAATGACTTTTTGCTCAGCAGATAGCTCTCGTGTGCGGCAGGCATAAATGTTTTTTTTTTTAAATTTGAACTGATTTAATACCAATGTATAAGACCTAAAAAAGGTACCCAACTAGTTTTGCCAGTATGAGTTCCATTTAGTCAGCTCCAGTTGATACCATACAGTATCCCTCCAGCCTGAGCAAAGGTCCCATGTGGCCCACATGCATATAGCCAATTGCCTGGATAACTTTTAGGGTATTCTCTCCACATGAGTATTTCAAAACTAGCTTCTATTCCCATCTCAGTCCATTTCCTCTTATCATAAACAAAACTGGACCTAAAAGAAAAGATAAAACCTTTTCGTCACAACAGGGAGCCCTAACCTGTAGGCCACAACTTTATTAGAAAATTGTAGAAACTGTCACTGCAATAACTGTCAATTAACTTCTTGGCTGGTTAATTTTTGAGTTAAATTAAACCACATTAACTTTGTTGAAAATGTTGTGCATCTTCCCCCTCCTATGGAAATTTTTTCAGTTTCCACAAACGTTAGGCTAAGCTAAAGGTAACTGAACAACAATGCTAGCAGCAAATTTTATTTGTATAGCATGCTTTCACCAAGGTAATTCAAATTAGAGGTTAAAAAGTCTGACAAAATAGCTCAAAAGTGGTTAGCATGCTAACCATTGTTTGGAGGATTTCTTTCTTCAAAAGGGGTTTGCTTAAGGTTGCTCCCAGACATCTTTAGAAATAATAATAATAAAAAAGTTTAATCACTATTAGGCTTTAAGTAATCCGAAGGGTCCACAAAGGGCCACTCTAACCAAAAAGAAATCTGTTGTGTACTTGTTTTTCATTCAGTGAGCCTTGCTTTACAATCAGACACAGCAGTAATTTCCACTAAATATACAGATTTCAGATTACTGGGATCTTTCATGAACTAAATTGTCTAAAATCTTAAGAGGGCTTTGACTGTATTTTTGCCAATGTATTCTATCTGTGACCAGTGTTGGTGTAATTACAAATTGATCTCTCAGAGGAATCAATGTTTTTAAACCCAAAAGCAAACGTGAAACACAGTACAAGTTGATAAACTCAGCTTTTTCCTTTCCCTACAGATAAAGTCCTTGTGTGAAACATGAAAAGAGTTGCACATAATAAACTCCCCACCATTAATTATCACCTGATTCTTCAAAACACAGCTGCACAGTGTTTTGGGGATTCTTAGCTCGCCGCCTTTATTTACCGTTTGCTTACATCTCTCCACTTTCATCTGAAAACTGAAAGAAGAGTTAATAGTGGAACCTGACTCCGAATGAGTTCTTGTGATGTGGCACTCTGCGATCTATGTTTAAAGTAACAACAGTCTCAGAAAACATTTACAGGAATCTACAAATGAGTCGCCTGCTGTAACTGTGTGGAGAAGTTCATTTAACTAAAGGATGTAGCAGAAGCAATTTTTCTTTCATTAAATGGCTTCATCTGTTTTACGTTTGTGATGTTTAGCCTTAAGCCACATTAAGCCCTGACGCTCAGTAGCTGTGCGAACATGTAAAATGAGCTGCATTCTTCGAGGCTTTATATGAATGTGTGTTAAGGGTCCCGATTGGCAGGGGGCAAACACAGGCATTGTGTTTCCCCTCAGGTAGGATGAGAGACACATTAGAGCCTCGTTATGAAATCTGAAGTTTAGATTGACTAAACGTTCAAATTTTATCCCGCACATAAAGAAATTGGAGTTTTTAAAATAAAGCTGTCCTAGCTTGTGTGTCTCTCATTGTGCGAGGGGGTTGGTAGGTAGAGCAGTGTGTGTAAATCATCTTCTGTCGAGAACAAGACAGAGGTAGTTGAAGAGGGAATCCGCCACGGACATTTTCTCTTTGAAGTCCTCTGCTCATTTCATTAGGCCTTAGCAAAAAGGTAAATGAACTAAAGAACGAAGCGACAATTATTCTCTGGTTTCCACACTGCCTGAGGAGCATTGCATTAAATCATATACATGTGTGACCCTCTGCTGTATTTATCCCCATTCCCATGGACAGCGGTTGCATTTTAAGTAAGCAGCACCTTATTTCTCTAGTTTTATTCTCTGTGCGATCTTCTTGCAGGTAGTGGGCGTGTGAACCTGGTGCCTCTACCTCCTGTGGTGACGAGTCCTCGGGACGTGGCCCTGGCCGCAGTCATCTGCAGCGCTCTGGCTACGGTCCTGCTGGCACTGCTGGTTCTGTGCGTCATCTACTGCAAGAGGCAGCTGCTGGAGAAGAAGCCCAGCGGTCAGTCAGGATGCTCTCATTCTACATATGTCGTGTTTTCTTTATTTCACAAAGAAATAATCAACGTTTTCTTATTAATTCTTTCGTTACGAGTGTGGATTTGATAAGCTGCATGGGCACACCTGGTAAAGATGTGTCAAAAGTTATCTTTTATCAAAATGTACAGGTAAATTACATAGAGACGCTAGAATTTAAGTATTTTTTGTTTTTCTTTGGACTTTTTCATCAGTTGTGCAGCCTAATTTTGTAGAAGTTGTAGATGGGCTGTTTTTTGGAGGAGGGAAGATCGGAAAGCAAAGGTATCTAGTGTACAAACAATAAAAGCGAATAGAAAAGCCTCTCCTTTGGACTGAGATTGTGGCAATGTTCTTTAGGTGATAAAATGTACTCTTCATAACACTTGATGTAAGGTTAGAAATGTAACAAATATAACATCAACATTTGTAATTTGATCTAAAACGTTCTCTTTCAGACTTTGGCGGTTTTCTGTAGGTTTCAGTCTCTGAAGGTCATTATCAATAATTACAACTTTAAAATGATTTGGACCTAAAATTGAACCTTGTGGAACACCATATCTCACTTTTTAATGCTGAGATAGAGTTTTCATGCTTCCAAAAAAAAAAAGTCAGACAAAACTTGATTCACTTTTGAACATTTCTGGTAAATCTTTGTGGGTCATAGTAACTGGTGACTTTTCACTGCAAGATGGTTTTGTCAATATTTCCAAAAAAAGCACACTTGCATTATAAAACCTACCTGTGAGTTATTATCCTGACTTTAGAGATATAAAGTTGGCAGAATAATGACCCGCTTGAATGTACTTAAAAAAAGAAATTGTTACGGCCTTGAAATGAGGCTTCACTGCTGTCTGAACTTGACTTCGATTCTCCTTTGTTAAATTCCCAAGCCGGGTGCTGAACTAAGCTATATTAAACGACGGTGCATATTTGTGGGAACTTGTTTAATGAGCTGCATTCGTGAGGCTAGAAGTGATTAAGCCTGTGAAATATCCCCGGGCGACGTATTAATGACATCATGTGTCCCCGTTGAGCATGTTGGGAATAGAGAGTAGTAGCAGAACTTATCAAGGCGTTACCATTTACCTTTTTTCCCACCTTGCAAAAAGATTGCTTCAGTTAATTATATTGTCGGTAATTTCCATCTGGTAAAATATGCACAATGCCCTTCACCAGAGTTGGCAAATTGTATAAAGAAGTTATATTCAGCCTCATTAACATGATGGCTGGTTAGGCTCGTCAGTTAAATCCGATTAAACTTCAACGTTGTTCTGTAGATAGAAATATTACAGATTTAGAGGCTGGACCATATTCATTAGGTAATAAAGAAATTTATAAATCAATCATTTCCTCATGCTTTATAGGTTTGTAGTGATTTATATCTAAGTCCATTGGAGTACAGCGGTGTTTACTGAACAATCTGAGAGGTTTGCGGCTTGTTTCTGGTGTACCTTTGTCATGGAAGATTGCGATGTTGTTGCTTTTTTTTTTCCAGCTGCCTCTCTGAGGTCTCAGGACTGTCCCTACAGCGGGGCGGAGCTCTCCTGTCTGGACGCCCGCTGGCTCCACGACTTCCCCCAGAGAACCTGCTGTCAGTGTCACCTGGACTCCGGACACCACTGTGGTGCGTTTAGGTTCGGTTGATGAAGTCTGTAGGCAATGCAGTGACTCCATGTCATGCATTTTTGACTTCGTCAGTGAGCCGTAAAAGGGATTTATCTTGGATTTTACACCAAAAGGTGGATGATAGAGATGGCAGTCCTGAAACTTATGTTGTGTAAAGCTATATTTGTGTGTGTGTGTGTGTGTGGGGTTGTTTAGGTCCGGTCCACCTGATCCCCTCTCTGTGCTGTGATGAGAGCTGCAGCTTGGGTCGCAGCCAGGACATCAGTCCTTTCCAGTCACAGATGAGCCTAACTGATGAGTAAGTAGAGCTTCAACACATGATGAACATGCAGATTGTTAACATATAGATATTGTGATTGAATTATTAAATAGAATTTTAACATAAATGATATTTATGGATTGTGAATAACTTACCAGGAGTTGTATGGGAGTGATCTAAAAGATCACTGAGTGATATTCAGTGAGATCTTCTGGGAGTAATGTAACAATAAAACAAATCTCTTGACAATGACACCAACGCAAATGTCCCATTGTTGAAAAAAAAGTGTTGAATTAAAAGTGCTGAAGAGGTTACAATTACTGGCCTGAAGAAAATTGGTCCAACATTTTATGGACTAATGAAAAGAGTATTATTCTTGTTGTGTTAGGGAGCTGCAGATAATTTGTCAGATGAACCCCAAAAACTAAATTCAAGCCACAGTATGCTGTGAAACATGGTGGTTTAGATGTTATGGGATGTTACAGGGATGTTTCTCATATACATGGTAATCAGATCTAATTTTGCATACCAAAGATCACCAGTCAGTTTGAATACATCAAAATTGTGAAAATGGGTCATGTTGCCTTACGCCCAAGAGGAAATGCCTTTAAATGGATGTTTCAAGAAGACAATGACCCCAAACACCAGTAAGTGAGCTGCATTATGGCTCCCGACTAACAAAATTATCGTTATGGAGTTGCCAGCCCAATTCCTGGTGCTCCTAACTTCTGCACTGAAGAGTTAGTCTGAGCTTAGATATGGTGCATTCACGAACAGGAAAAAAATATTTGGATTTTTGAATAGCCAGTCAAGGATCAGGACAAGTCAAGCTGAAAACAGGTTAAGCCAGTCACCATTCAATTACTTTGTGTGACTCTAGTACTAGCACTGCATTTAAACCTTTAAATTAAAATTAAACAGGGCACATCCCAAAAAAAGCTTTTATTGCAAAAAATTTGCATAGGCCTCTTAATGGTTGTTGACTTTCTAGAGGCAGAATTGTTCTCCACAAGCTTGTCTTCTGTTAAGACGTGCAGGTAGACCGTCAACCAGTTTAACGGCGAACTGCTCCGCTTTTCTTCTCACTGCCTTTATTATCCAGTTGCTGTAGGCGAATAAAAGGTCAACTCATCTGTTTGAAGTGCTGCCAACAGGAAGAAGAAACAGGGTGTTGCCACCAGAAGATGTTATTACACTGTTGTTGTTGTTTTTTTTCTCCACAGAAATACATGCCTGAATGACGAAGATACCCCAATGTGGCTGGAAGGCCACACAGAGCCTGGGTGTGTGAGAGACAATGGAATGACTGAAAGTGTTGAGTCTCCTGAATACTTTGAACTTCCTCTCTGTGGGCTCGAGCCAGCAGATGGAATTGAGGAGGGAGGAGAGGAAGGGGAAGGATTTCATGTGGAAGGAGGAGTGAGGACTGCAGTGACACCTTGACTGATGCCCTTCTTCCCGAACCGCAAGGGCAAAGGCAGGAAGGTGAGTCGCCTTTTTTTCTCTCACACATGGAAAGAAATCCACCGGACTTAATTCTCTCTTAAAATAAATAGCTTTTTTCTTTTTTTTTTGTACATTAACAGTATTCAGGTCCCTACAAAAATGACTGGCACCCATGTTGATGTGGTTGCGCATAAATCCTGAAAATAAACAAAAATTTTCTGCCACCTTTTAATGAAAAGGTATGAAAAATTAAAAAACAACAACATTGTATTCACCATCCTCCTACCTGTGTGTCTGTCAGGACCCCGCTCAACAGCCATAATGAAACATTTAACTTATAATACAAATAATGCACAAAAGAAAAACCAATGGATCAGCTATGAAGGTGCATAGATGCATGAACAATGCTCGGAGGCAAGTGTTGCGTGCATAAAAAAATAAAAAAAGCGTTAGGAAGGTTTAAGGTTTATACACCTGACCCCATTCTCCCAATCAGCTCTGATGCTGTGGCATAGAGCTAGAAGATACAGATGTTAATAGGACTGGTGGCAAGGTAAACTTCTTGTCTGCTATATCTGCTTTGTTCCTGTTATATGAGCTATTTATTTAGGATTTTTACAGATCTGCCTTACTAGAAGGGCATGTTCTTGCATGTTTCCCATTTTAAAGAGTTACTAAGAGAAACAGGCCTCTATGTAAATTTAAATTCCAGGAAAACAAAGTCAGGGAAATGTATAGTTTCTAAACTCCCAGATAAACCTAAAAAATAGTAAAGTTGTTTTAAAGGAGTTGTCAAGGATTATTTCTCAATGAAGGGAGTTTCCCCCACTAAATTAATATAGTTCAAGTAAGTGCTGGATTTTTCCATTTTATTTTATTGTTGAATTAAATTACTGCAATAAAGGATGGATTGGTCTTTGGGCTTTTTTTTTCTTAATTTTTTACCAGGGAAGCTTTTAAGTTAGGAGAGCAACGTAATAATGAATCCTTATCAACATGCTAGGTTTATTTTCAGAAAACACACAGGTTGTCTGAAAATAAATACGTGAATCCCTCATATATTATGTGGACCGCGTGCTTCAGCCCGGCCTTTTTATAAACTGATACGCAGCTCTTGAGTGCGTGTGTGTGTCCATGATGGGCAGCCAGTAAAAGGAAAGCGGAGCCAGCTGTGGCTCTTTGATGTAGTCAACAGGATCGTGCTTTAAATCAGCTCGCTGTCGTCTCAGGACAGATACGTTACTAATCGCTGCGTGTTTGCTCTCCTCCTGCTCTCTACCCAGGGCGACACATACTTCTTCGGCTTGAACCACCCCGGACTCGACAACAGCCGCGGCCGGATTCAGTCTCGGATTCCTACCAAGTCTCGCTGCACGCACAGACACAAAAAACACACAACTGTGGTCACACGGTCTCTTTGAAATGTCTCGACCACAGAGCCCTCCATCAGACGGTCGAAACAGAACAGGTCCATGCGCTGCCGCAGATGGACCAAAACACTAAAAACACACTGAGAAATGTGAACTCGATGGCCCGCGGGGTTCGATCATATGAAGTTGAAACGTTGTGACTTTTAACAGTGAAGCAAAGTGAATTCTGAGAATGTATCTTTCACATGTAGTAGAATCAAAACTGTACCGCTCGTCTAGAAGCAGGTGTTATGAAGCTTTTGTGTGTAAAAGTTTGAGGAAATGTGTCAAAAGTGAAAAAAGTTGCACATCGAAGACAATCTTGATCGTACGGCGCAGGTTGGGACAAGGAATGTCTACGTGACAAACGCCCTGTAGATTCTGTAAAATACTCGATAGGTCAATATTTTTGTTACAGACTGTAGACTTGATGACAGCATGTTTGCCGTTCTCAGCTCTGTTATAGTGTTGTTGGTTGTGAAGGTTCGCGTCGATGTATTATTGTAAATAAACCACTTAAACAAGAGGACACATTTCATTGTTTCTTTTTTTCCTAAAAATGATAAAACATGTAGAAAGGTAAATTTTACCTGACCTCTGAATTTACTAAGTAAAATAAAAACATCACATTTAACCTCATCTTACTTCTGAACACTCCTGTCTTTCTAGGTGATGCCCCAGAAACCTTTTTTATTCCCATATAAAATATTCACCAATAATATCTAATTACAGTGCGAGTTAGACCTTTATATACACTCATCGATCTGATTGTCAGATTAAATTGGGACTTTTTAATGATGCATTTGACTTGTTCTTTATTTTGGGCGGTCATATTATACAACTTCCAAAGAATTTTGCAGGTTTGTCGAGTTTCTCTAAAAGAGGGGTGGAGGTACGACAGAGACAAACAGAATCACATGCTTTTCGTAGCCATCACCCAGGATCTCCCAGAATTCCATTTTCTGGTTGGATATTTGACCATCTTTAGGATCATTGTAATGCTGGAACGCCCAATTCCATCCAGCCCTGAAGCAAGAAGCTGCCACCACCATGCTTAACAGCTGGTGCGGCGGCATTACCGGTAGGTTTGAGAGCTTAACCTTTACTTCTCTACACACTAACAGCTCAATCTTGACCCTTCTGGCCAGACTTTTTTTTCTTTCAGAAGCCATTGGGTTTATTAATATGGGCTACTGCAAATCAGTCATCCTAGGTTTCCATTTCGATGAAAAGGTTCATTTCTTGCTGCAGATCTCCTTACTATCCACAATGACATTAAACTCACTCAAACACAATGGTGTTCTGGGATCTTCCAGGTTACGATCGGCTTGAGCCCTGCAGGTTCCTGGAGAACTTTCAGAGGTGGCTGGAGTAGCCAAAATTGTACTCAAGAGTAGCACTACTTCCACATATATTTACTCAAGTAAAAAGTAGTCGTCCAAGAAAATACTTAAGCGAAAAACTATTTCGTAAAAAGGCTACTTAAGTACTGAATAACTGATCATAACGCTTGATTTAATATTTTAAAATGTTATGAGCAAAAAACACAAATTCAGGAAGAAAGTTTTTCCAATAAACTCCTTCAATATAAGACTTATCAAACTAATACTGTAGGTAATGTTATATATATATATATATATATATATATATATATATATATATATATATATATATATATATAAATAAAATCAGATAGAAAATAGTATCAGAACAAAGTTTGTGTACGACTGAGAGGTCTCACTTTCACATTAACTGTAGGTGTGGATCTGTGTCTGGTGCATTTTTGGTTAAACATGTTAGTTCTTCCTTCAGTGAAGAAATATATCCAAAAAATTTACTCAAAAGTAGGCCTGTCACGATAACAAATTTTGCAGGATGATAAATTGCCACAGAGATTATTGCAATAAATTATATTATTGTCGGTTTGAACATCAATAAACGTAAATTTCTAAAGAACATTTACCACTGGAACTGGAAGACATTTTTAACATTCAATATAAATGAACAAAATCAAAACAAAAGACAGATGAACTTGGTGAACAAAATTGCCCTTCAAAAAACTATTGACTTGGCTCAAGACAAGAAAAAACGGAAAAACTACCAGCTCAGAGTTTAGCAAACAAAAAGTGCAAACAAACAACCAAAACACTCAGAATAAAAAGATATCCCATTTTACTCTGCCACTACGGATAGTTAGACATCATAAGCCTTTTTTCATCCATTCTCTTTGCTGTAAAGAGGGAGACATGGGAGGAAAACAAGCATGCAAATGGAAACTACTGTGGCTGGAAAACTTATCGAGATCATTTAAAATGATCATGCGATTAATTGATGTATTGTTTATTGTGACAGGCCCCCTCCAGATTAGAAAAATTATTTGATAAGTATCGTTAAAGTAAAAGTAAGGTGTAGTAAATCTACTCTTAATAGTATTTTTTTTTCAAAAAGTTACATAAGTAAATTAACTGAGAAAAGGTAACTAATTACTACCCATCTCTGGAAAATTTTATTCAGATGTTTGAAACTTGGTATAGTCGGATGTTCTGGTAGGACAATGAACCAAAAACCCACATCAAAACAGGTCTTAAAATGGATAAAGCAGACTAACATTAAGCTTCTGGATTGGACCTGATAACCTCCCTTCTGGAAATGTATGAACTTTACTTAAAATCCAGGTCTGTACCACAAAACCATCATATTTTAAATAGTTTCTCTGCAATATGTTGAGGGGGTGTATGTATATATTTTAGCCAATGGTTATAATTTTGACCTGAGTTAGATTAATCAACCCACCTTTTAAAAAAGTAAAAAGATATGTGTATATTCAGCTTTCTGCTGATTTAAAGCACCTTGATTTAAACTGGAGGTAGATGATAGAGGCAGCCGAGTCATATCCTGACAGTCAAACGGCGTTCTCTGTGCGGTGGGAGCCACCCAGCTTGCTCATTCTCTCCGATGGCGTGCTCACACCTTCCGCAACCATGTGCAGCTTCTCCTCAGGCTCAGGTGTGAGGCAGGCAAGCTGAGACAATGTTAAAGGGAGCAGCTGCAGCTTTGAGGGATTCCTGTCTGAGACGGACGCGACGCACACACGGAGTCAAAAAATAAAAATCACAAAAGCCTTTCTTTTACGGTCTGCGCTTCTTGTCGCTTCATGTGAAATAAATCAAACGTATTTTCTGGAATAAAGCGACCAATTATGACCTTCTGTGGCAGCTGTCAATGTGATCGGACAAAAGGTTGCCAGATGTGTGGTTCATTTTAGGCTAAACTTTTGAGCCAAAGTTCTGCTCGTTCCTGCTGCCTCCCCCCGAAACTACTGACAGACAAAACAGATGGAGCGGCATTAATTCAAAGCCTAAACAATGAGCACATGACAGGAAGAGCGGATTAAGTATTCTTCCTCATGCCGATTAAAGCAGGAAAAAACAATGTTCGGCTATCCTGTGAGCAGAGAGCTGATATTTAACGAGACTATAGCTAAAGAGTTGATGAATTATTGAGAATAGAAGCAAAGACAAAAACATGCAGAAACCAAAATCTTTAGGAGTTTGAGTGGGGCAAGTGTTAAAACTCGTTGAAAGGACACAATCTGACTTCATGGCTTTAAAGTTCTTAACACTTTATTTCATATGAAGGTATGTCAACAGGAGACTGGAACAGGTACATTGAATAAGTCAATATGACTCCATGTGTTACTATAGAAAACATGTTGACAATGAATTTACAGGTGACGATGTGGCCAGGAAACGTCTCTGTGTCCTCACTCTGCCTCTGCAAGCTCATTTCCATCAGCTTTCAGAGTCCATGAGGAAGGTCTCAAAGTTTGGGTTGAGCTCGGACACCAGCGTGTCCACAAGGTCCTCGATGCTGGGCCGTCTCTGCAGCATGCCTGTCTCACACAGAAAACACATCGACTGGTTTTTAAGGTTGTGAGTCAAAGCTTTTGGTGAGGCACCCGTTTGAGCCAGTTTCATATTTTAAATGCCACATAAAAACCTTAAAAAGCAGAAAAGGACTACAGTCCCTTGCAAAGTTATTTCATACCCACTGAACATTTTAGCATTTTACTATATTACTGCCACAAACTTTAGTGGCTTTTAGGATGACACTATGTTTATTTTTTTTTAAACATTTATATCGAGACCCTTTATTATGATACCTTTAAATAAAATCCAGTATAATTAATTGGCTTCATTATTCACCCAATACACCTGTGTGTATTGATCAGAACTTGTTCTATACCATTCCATTGCACCTCTAGCTGTATGTCACCAGCTTCTGTCCCCTAAAATAAGGAAAACATCACACAGCATGATGCGGCCGTCACCATGTTTCAGTGGGGGGGCATTGAGGGAGACATGCAATCTTAGGTTTCTGCCACAACAGCTTTCTGCATGCAAGACAAAGCAAAAAGTCATATTTTTCACCTATTTTACATGTTTCCCGTTTCCCCTACATGGCTTTTATCTTTCGTAGTAATCCTGAACTACTTTGATCATTTTTTGACCGTCACTTCCACAATGACAGAGGAACTTTACTTTCCTTCCTTCCGACCCCCCCTAACGTGCATCTAGTGTGGTGGAGTATATACACAACTGTGCAGGCGAGAGCAGGCTCTGGGAACGTCTGTGTGATTTCAGAGCCCGTCTGCCAGCTCATGCGTAGACACTCTCGCTCGTTTTACAATTCGGCTGCACACTCGCTTTGAAGTCAGTTCATTTCCCCTAGTGCAGCTGCCAATGTAAATACCCCCCCCCTCCCTCTCCCTCCTGCAGGGGTCACCTCCACTGAGCGCACACACACATATACTAACACACCAACATATCTGCCCTGACATGCATGACTGGAAATGAACTGAACATACTGATACAACAACACACACACACACAGAGGGGAGTTTATACTGCTGCCACCTTGAAACGAAGACAGCCGGTACAAACTACTCGTCTTGCATGAGAACATGAGGAAAAAAAAAGAAAAATAGAAAAAGAAAAAGGAGAAGGGGGATTATCCTCTTCTCTTACCCACCCATCACACCCTGCCCCCTGGCTACAAGATGACACCAACGGCACAGGGGTCTATAACACACAGCAACCCCAGGGTTCCTGGATCCTGGGGAACCAGACAGCCACATGAAAGCAGTGATATCCACCCAGCAGTGATGACCCTAAATCACAGCTACCGACCATGGCCGAGGACAACGACTTTATGACCGCTTTAAACTGGAGACTGGATGTTTTTAAAGACTAAAGTTACACATGAAGTCAGACTGTTGGCAGAAATAAAATGCTTTTAACACGTGTAACCTATTTACAGCCTGTGGCGCATTACAAATAGCTAAAACCTAGGAGCAGCTCTGGTTAAAAAGATGAGCAACTTTTGAAAAGGTTAAACTAAATAACTACCTAAAATGTTACACAAAATTCATTTCTTTTTTCATATAGAAATATTTGACTGCTTTGTGTCTTTAAGCTTCATTTTTGGGGATTTTGCTCCTTCCTGTTTTGCAGGGGTACCAGACTGTTTTATGTAGCTTGCGCTTATAGTAATCCACAGGTTTTCTCTAGGGTTCACGCTTAGGCGAATCCTTCAGTCTGTAAGTCTCGAATCACATTTCTAGAAAAGTTAGTTGTGAACTTTCCTTTTTTTCCACGTAGACCTTATAAAGTTTGTTTTCAGATGAGAATGGTGGGTAACGCTTTTGTGTTATAGCTAATTTTATTTGACTCCTAGATTACAGACATGCCCATGTGTTCTTCATATCTGGTATATTAAAAACCGGGAATTTTTTTCTTCTTGTTAATAGTTTGTCTCTCATTAGTACCTGATTATTAAAGGGTTTTATTTGTTTTAAAATGATGTGGATGTTTCCAGTGTGCGAATATACTGGAATGCATTAGAGGCATCTTAACAGTCCTTTACAATAATAACAGCATGCTGTTGTGCTCTGTATAGAAATGTAATTTGTATTGTAAAAATACAAAATGAATTTCCAGTAAAAAAATTTTTTATTACCAGCACTACATATTTTATATGCGATTTTTTTGCATGCCTTCATACATTTATCGATCAACCATGTCATATATACTAGAAAACTGCCATTATCTAAGTATTCAGCCATTTTCAAAATAAAATTGTCTCCTTTTAAAGCTGCAGTCTGGACAATATATTTATGTATCAGAGTTTTATAAATCTTTTAAAATGAAAGTGGGGTTCAATACTATGATTAAAGGCTGGTGCTCCACAACATTTATTATTCTTCTTAAGTCCCGCCTTCCTCCCATAGACACCTATGTATTTCACACTGACCGCCAGATTGCTTAAGCCAATAGAATTCAAGTTTCCGCCTTGTTGGCTGTCAATCAACGCCCATGCGCATCACGCAAACCTGTCAAGATGGGGCCGCGCACACAGGCCGCTCCTGTGTAGTCGCCATATTGGAAGAGCGCGTCAGTCCCGGAGAAGTCCGTCACCTCTGACACGTCCATTACAAAATACAATCAGGCGATGATCGATAGCGCTTGCTGCTTTCCTCTTTGACCCGCTGTGACACCACAGGTGATGCGCATGCACAGTTGTTGAGGGGGAGCTAGAGGGAGCGGGAGGGATGTTTTGGGAGGGGCCTTGGAAGTGGTATTTTAAAAAAAAATCTCTCTCTCCCTCAAATACTGCGGACAGCAGCTTTAATCAGATACTACCTTCTGAGGGTCTAATATGTTTGTTAAATGATAATGATGACTTACGCATGTGGCTGGAGCCTACCACAGGAAAACACCCTAAAATGATCAACCCGCTGATGGAAATATGGTGGTGGCAGCATCATGCTGTGGGGACTCTGTTGTGCTGCTGTATGTTTGTCTATCACATACAATCTCAGTAAAATACACCGACATTTATGGCAATCGGATGACAAAATATGAAAATTGTCAAAGGGTGGGAATACTTACTGTATTTTATTACATTTTTAGTGCAGGGGACACTATTGTTTCTGCCCTTGAAACAATCAGCCTCTCCTTTTCTGATCAGTTGTAGCCTTTTGGATTACAAGATAATCCACATAGTCTCAGACTGACTTCCAAATGAAACAGAAAACATTGAGTAATTTTAGTCTCTTCTGGCTCAAACACCTGAATAACAGCTGAAATCTGCAGATTCACACAGTCGGTCATCCATCCAGCTACTTCTGCTTTCCACCAGCAGCTGAAGCCCAGATACTCTAACAGTCTCTTAGCATGCTTGATAGTGTTTCAGTTGGCAGAAGTTTATACTAACTCTTGGCCGGGCACCGAGGAAAAACCAGAGCCAAACTAAACATAATCTGTGCTTTGTGTCCATTGTAGTGAAAGCTTTAGGACGGAGGCTTTGCCATGTGAGTCATCTCGTATTTAAGAGTTCCCATTTCCATTCATAATGGGCTCTGACGCAGCCATTGATGAATGGGGCTTCTACCCGTTACAGTCATCTAAGGGCCAGCATCGAACGCCAACTTGGCCAACGGAGCCTGGGTAAAACAGCAGGTGTTAAAGGATACATGAGGAACCAGGGGCTTTTTGTAGCAACGGGCAGTGGAGCTCTTTTATTCAGAGTACTTTTATAAGAGCTCTTGCTGAGTGAGAACTGCAACAATAACCATTTTCCGACATTGTGTTAAACCTGGTGTGAGAACATTCAAATCACTGAATCTCTTCTGCCATTTAACGACAAATATATTTTCTTCTATGAGAAAGAGGTGTTTTTATTGCTGAGAAATGGAAAACAAACATTGGATGATCAGCTAAGGCTGATCTAAATGTGTCAAACGTTCTAATCTCATGGTTCTCAAGAATCAATGGCTGTACTTGGGCTGCCTTTAGTAATATGCATTAGATATATTGGAATTAAGCAGTTGGAAAGTAAATGCAAACAAAAAGGATGTGATGTAGAGAAAATAAGTATCAACAACCAAAAAGGTAAGTTGATAAAGCAAGGAAATCTCTGTATAATCAGAAACTAATCGAAAGGTTAGTTCAGCACAAAAATAATTTAAGAACTGCTCATCAGAATGTGCGAGACTAGGAGTCAGAAAAGTGCTAGAGTATATTTATGATGCGCTCCATTTACCGCTGGAGTTAGAACTTAGATCTAAAGTAGAAATGACAATAAACCCACCTAAAACCATGACCAAGTTTCAGTACCAATGGGATGTGCCAACATCCTCAATCAGGGTCTTACTCTGTATTTTGTACTTTCAAAGAGCGTAGCAACATGTTGACTAAAGCGTGGCTTGTTTGAAAGATTCAATGAGATAGTCGGAATAAGCCTTTTAAATGAGACTGTTGCTAAGTTTTGTATGCAAGGATCTTATTGGATGATGACGATGAAGGTCAGGGTTGGTTAGAAATCTCCGACTTTCCAACTCATTCACAATTCCAACTTAATTAATATACTTTCCAACCAGAAGAAGCAAACGGGTCAAATTAAAAGTCTTGCAAACCTACTCCTTAGTCCAGATATATGGAGAATACTGGAGATTGGGGTCAAAAGTAGAACATAACGTTTGTGTGTTTTCTTGCAGCTCCTTCGCTGTTATTGTAAGGCTTTTTGCAAAACATCCCGACCAGTTTCTATTAAGTTTTTTTCATTAATTTTGGATAAATGTCCAGGATTAGTAATGCCACTGTTGTCCCATATGCTCTTCAAACATTGGTGTCTACCTTCACTGTGCTACATTCCATTTGTAAAGCTGAGAAATTAGCTTGCCGTTCTGATTGATACCTTTTTACATAGAGATTTGTTTAATGCTTTGTAACTTCTCTGCAAAGTATAACTTAAGCTATAAGATGTCAAGGGAGTCAAGAAGTTCCTACTAGGACAGCTGAACTTAATTTCAGGTTATTCAGATTCACTGTGATTTTTGGCAGATGAAGTGAAGACTGAGGCCATGTACACATGTAGCCAAAAAAAAAAAAAAAAAAAAATCCTCACTACCTCGCTTTAAAAAAAAAACAAAAAAAACAAA
The DNA here is from genome assembly GCA_963556495.2 of Valencia hispanica. Lineage (NCBI taxonomy): Eukaryota > Metazoa > Chordata > Actinopteri > Cyprinodontiformes > Valenciidae > Valencia > Valencia hispanica. The sequence continues at coordinate 41,421,198 of OY747700.1, read as the reverse complement.
CATTCACAACTAACCGCAGAAGTGCACTGTTAAGCACATTCGTAGACATGCCAAACATGTAGAGGGCAGTAGTTCCCCGGATCCTATCCACTCAGAATAACTTTCTAAATTGTACATGCAGCAGTAATTGAGCTTGTAAAAACAAACCAGTAAAAAGCACTTGGACAACTGATAATGCCAACACATCTCTGAGGGCGTCTATGCTGCTTCTCAGTGTAAACACAGGTCCCACATGTGATGTTGGAACATTTTTGTAGCAAACAGTGACAAACACACGCCTAAAAACGGAAAATTCGCAAATCCTCTCTTTGGTTGGAGTTTTTAGATAGAATAATTTTTCATGCTGTAAATCTGCATTTTCGTGTGGATAACAGGCCAAACCGTAGAAAAATATCTTCGCTTTGTGAGATATCTGGCTTCGTGTGAACAAGGACTGGATGCAAAATCAAAAGCAGATTCAACAAAGTGTTAGCTTAGGCAAATGTGGATTTATGCAACTAGGTCATTTCAGATTTTTTTTTTTTGTAATAGGTTTGTTTTTCTAACTTGAATTGAACAGGATAATTGTCACATTATGTGTGTAAAATCTATATCGAAATTATTTTTACATTAAAAAAACTGAAATTTTAAAAGGGTTTGTAAGAATGACTGATCATTAAAGTCTTGCTGTTTACGTCTGTCAAGATGGCAGTACTTGGAAAACTTGGCATTTACTAAGGTGGAACTCTATAAAAAGTGGAAAGCAAAATCTTTTATAGTATTTACCCATACGATCCCCAAACAGCTACAACCCTGTCCTAATGTAACCTTCAAAGCTACGCTCTGTTTAAGCTTACACTACCATCCAAAAGCCTGTTTATTTACAGAAAGGGTGGTGGGACGATGGCTATCTGTAAAATTGAGAATTTTGAGGCTTCTAGCAGCCCTGTGTCTTGGTAAGGACAGCTCTGGGGGCGGAAATTCAGCAAAAAAATGCTTCCAAATTGCCCTTCTGCCTGCAGCTACTGCTGGTTAAACTCAAACCTTTCAGTTACGCCTAGAAAATGTTATACCAGTACGAATAAAGCTGGTAGGTGTTTATGGGTCTACATTCTTTAAAGAGCATACAGTTTAAAACAAGAGGAGCAAACAAGTTTATATATTTATAGATTGTTACATATGCCATAGATGTATCATAGCTAAAATTTTATTTCTTAAAATGAGTTCATCCCAGCTGCAAAGGCTTGGCTTTTCATGAGATACTGGTTTCTTTGGTAGGTCACTTAGGCACGGCAACTTTATTTGTATAGCACACTTTCAACAATTAAAAGGTGAAGTGGGCGATTAGGGGATCAAATAAAAGCAGCAATAAAAAGACAGCAAAAGCATAAAACTCAACATTAGAGACACAAAACATATGACATTCCAGCCATTATTAATCAGTTACTCAAAGGCATCTCTAAACAGATTAGTTTTTAGCTTTGATTTAATGGAACTCAGTGTTTCAGCAGCTTTGCAGTTGTCTGGAAGTTTGTTCCAGATAAGGGGAGCATATCAACTGAAAGCTGCTTCTGCCTGGTTCTAATTTTAGGGATAATTAGTAGAGTTGGAGGACCTGAGAGGTCTGGAGGGGTTGATTTAGTGGCAACAGATCTTCAACATACTTTAGTGCGAAGCCATTCAGTGATTTATAAACTACTAAAAGTATTTTGAAGTCTATTCTCTGAGCTACAGGGAGCCAGTGTAAGGACTTTAGAACTGGGGTGATGTGCTCCACTTTCCTGGTTCTAATGAGGACATGAGCAGCAGTGTTCTAGATCAGCTGCAGATGTCTCTCTGACTTTTTAGGCAGACCTGTGAAGACACTGTTGCAGTAATCAATCCAACTAAAGATGAACGCATAGATGAGTTTTTCCAAGGTCCCGTTGCGACATACGTCTTGTAATCCTAGAAATGTTCTTCAGGTGATAGAGGGCTGAACTTTTTTTATTGCTTTTATGTGACCCTGGAGGTTCGGTTCTGAGTCCATTACTACACCTAGATTTCAGGGTCTGATCAGTAGTTTCTAGCTGTATTAACTGAAGCTGACTTTTGATAGTTCCTCTTTAGGTCCAAAAGTAATTGAGTTTTGTTTCTATTCAGCTGAAGAAAATTTGGCAGATCCATCCATTGATTTGTTTAATGCATTTGCATAACGTTTGGATGGGTCCAAAGTCAACTAATGATATTGTAATTTTAATGTTAAGCTTAGTATCGTCTGCATAGGTATGGTAATTTATCTTATTGGTTGTTATAATTAGTGCCGTCATGAGATAAAAAAAAAACTTTGAGATTAATTAATTATGATCTGTAATTAATTAATCTAATCTCTTTTTTAATCTCACCTAATAATTGCTGAGAAAAGTCCTCTTCTTTAGATATTTTCTTTTAAATTCATTACATTATTGTGGTAGAACAAAAGTTTGATACATGTAATTTAAAAAAAACTGGCTTTATGAAGTCATTAATTTTATTTAACAGACTTGAACAGATGAAGTCCCAGCCATTTACATTCTGCTGTTTTTGTGACTAGTCCCAAGAGGCGCCTGCAACCTTCTGCTTTGAGCATGCGTGATTCATTAGCGTTCTGGATGCAGTGGGGTCAATATCTTCTCTGAGTCCAGCTATATTACGGGTTAAATCAACATGCAATATATGCATTATTTTTGATACCGATGGCTTGCCATACCGGTGGACCTGGGCGGGTGTAGCTGCTGTGTGCGGAGAGATGGGAGAGCGCCCTGCTGCTCAGTAAGAAGAGTAACAGCGTTACATGCTTCACCCAAAAGTTTCCAATAACCCCATAAAAAGTTGCTGGATTTGCCGCTAGTTGCTTTTTTTCTTTTTTAGAAAGAATCGCTAGAGGGGTCTATAAACTCACCAAATATAGCTAAGTTTGCAACACTGTCGGCAACTCACCATTCCTCCTCACCTCGCCCTCCCCACCATGATGGAAGCCAGTCATCTTCTGATGATGTTACAGCCTATCGATGTCCACTTTAGGGTGTGGTTAACCCCGAACAACTCAAGCACAAGAAGCCCAGTGCATAAAACGGGTTTTATTTAAAGGGAACTCGCATGCAGAAACTGTCAAATTAAAGAGTAAAAATTAGATTAACGCGATTAAAAAACATAGCGCACTAAATATGTCTGTAATTAATTGATCGCAATTAACGCGATAATTTGACACCCCTAGTTATAATCTGGGTTAGCGGGAGCATGTAGATATTAAATAGGAGGGGCCCCAGGATGGAGCCCTGGGGCACTCCACATGTGATTTCTGTCTCTTCTGATGAACAGACAAAAAGACCCACAGCGTGGAGTAGCCACAATGTTACATTTCTGCTTTAACATGTGAATAACTCTACAGCAAGCAATAACTCAGCACATCGCCTAAAGTCCTCTGTTGGTGTCATCTTCCCTGTAATTGTATTATCCACACATTCTAGGCTACTAAGATCTGACAGGATTATATGATCCCACACTTCAAAACACATCGCTGTCTGCCTCAGTGGCTTCTGTAGCTACAGCCAGTCAAAAACATGTCAAGGTGCGAAAAGCAGTTACCTCTGTTAGGCCTGGAGGCAAAACAGAGGCCCACTGACTCTGTAATTACACCTTTAAAGTTCAGGAAGTGTTTTCTCCAAATGCTCAGTTCAGACGGGTGCAGAAAACAAGCAAGACAAGGGTGATGACAAACGCAGCACAGTGAAGCTCTTTGTTCAGGGCATCTTTGTCAAAGTAAAAAAAAAGAAAAAGTTTATTGTTAGTAAAGATAAACCATTTAAATTCAGATAACTAAACTTTGCATTCATGACACAATGCTTTGGCAGAGGGAAATGTGTTTTGACTGGCTCAAACCTTTGCGCCAACTACATTTCAATCTAGCCAGCTCATCAGCACGAGTAAAGCTGTTAAAGATCACAGCTATAATCGCTCTAATTAGAATACTAATTGCCATAAAAACTGGAGCAGATGTGCTAGAAATAATCTTGTGTTAGACCATGTGACTGCACACTCTTCTTAGGAGGTAACCATTGCTCATTAGCAAGAAAACTGCTGCTATAAATGTGTGATTTAATTGTTGCCCCCAGTGCAGAGCTTACTCATCATCTGTGGGTGTGAATGTATCTTTGCTCACACTGAACAAACGAAAACCACGAGACATCCTAATACAATCCAGCTGTGGGGTTGGCTTCTCATCAAGGTGGAATTACAAGTCTGCTCTATAAGTAACAGAACCATCTAAACATCCTATAAAAACAATCCAAGAAGTCTGGGGGAGAGCTGTGTCTTCTAGCTTGACGGATCACCCTATTATAAGCAGAAAAAGATTACAAAATGGTCCAAAGATCATTCAGGTTTTGCACCAGGTCAAGTATCTTACCTCACTGAGAAGCCATTGCTAGTTCTGAAAACATCATCCAGTCGTTATGAGACAAGAATGAGCCACCAACAGAAGAATATGGCATGTAGCATTAGAAGATGCTTAAAAATATGACTATATATTTATATACAGTGAGGAACATAAGTTATTTAACACCCTGCAATTTTGCAAATTATCCCACTTAGAAATCATGGAGGGTTCTGAAATTCACATTGCAGGTGCATTTCCACTGAGAAACATCATTATTTTTTTTTTTTTAAGGAAATCACGTCTGATTTTGAAGAAATAACTTATTTGTATTTTATTGCAACACATAAGTGTTTGAACACCTGGCAATCAGCAAAATTTCTGGCTCTCAAAGACCTATTAGTCTGCCTTTAAAAAGTCCACCTCTACTTCAGTTATTAATCTAAATTAGTAGCACCTGTCTGAGCTCGTTATAGACACCTGTCCAACTCACAGTCAGACTCCAACTACTACCATGGGTAAGACCAAAAAGCTGTCAAAAGACACCAGAGACAAAATTGTAGACCTCCACAAGGCTGGAAAGGGCTACGGGGCAATTGCCAAACAGCTTGTTGAAAATAGATCAACTGTCGGAGCAATTGTTAGAAATGGAAGAGGGTAAAGATGACTGTCAGTCTCCCTCAGACTGGGGCTCCATGCAAGATCTCACCTCGTGGGGTATCACGGATGATAAGAAAGGTGAGGAATCAGCCAAGAACTTCACGGGAGGAGCTGGTCAATGACATGAAGAGAGCTGGGACCAAAGTTTCAAAGGTTACTGTCGGTAGAACACTACGCCGTCATGATTTAAAATCATTCAATGCATGGAAGGTTCCCCTACTCAAGTCATCACATAGGCCCGTCTGATGTTTGTCAATGACCATCTGGATGATCAAGATGAGGCATGGGAGAAAGTCATGTGGTCAGATGAGACCAAAATAGAACTTTTTGGTCTAAACTTCACTTGCCGTGTTTGGAGGAAAAAAAAAGGATGAGTTTCATCCCAAGAACGCCATCCCTACTGTGAAGCATGAGGCTGGAAACATCATGCTTTGGGGGAGCTTTTCTGCGAAGGGGACAGGACGACTGCACTGTATTGAGGAGAGGATGAATGGGGCCATTTATTGTAGAATTTTGAGCAACAACCTCCTTCCCTCAGTCAGAGGACTGAAGATGAATCGTACCTGGGTCTTCCAACATGACAATTACCCAAAGCTCACAGCCAGGATAACCAAGGAGTGGCTCTGTAAGAACCTTATCAAGGTTCTGGAGTGGCATAGCCAGCTCCAGACCTAAATCCAATAGAAACTCTTTGGAGAGAGCTGAAACTCCGTGTTGCTCAGCGACAGCCCAGAAACCTGACAGATTGAGAGAAGATCTGAGTGGAGGAGTGGGCCAAAATCTCTGTTGCAGTGTGTTCAAACCTGGTCAAGAACTACAGGAAACGTTTCACCTCTGTAATTGCAAGCAAAGGCTTCTGTACCAAATATTAACACTGATTTTCTCAGGTTCAAATACTTATGTGCAGCAATAAAATACAAATACATTTTTAAAAAATCTGACAATGTGATTTCCTGATATTTTAAAAAGAATGCCGTCTCACAGTGGAAATGCACATAGAATGTGAATTTCTGATCCCTTCATAATTTCTAAGTGGGAGAACTTGCAGAATCACAGTTTTCCAATACTTATGTTCCTCACAAATTCTCAAATGGACTGTTAATTTAGTAATTCTAGGAGAAAATACATTTACATTATATTTCTCTAATTCCCTTTCATGATGTTTTCTAATCAAGCATCACTGACAAGTTGAATGAACTCCTTTAGATTTTTTGGATATATTTCTGAGTCATAAGAAAATATCTTATTCAATGGGATTAATTTTTGACGTATAAATACGATTAAGCTGTCTTCTCACTTGCTCTGGTTGATTCTCCACAGTTTATGAAGGCATTATCCATTCTGTGCATGCCTATGCTCAGAGGTGGCACATTCACACTCTAAATAGTGAATGATGACATGAATGTTATCAGTCACTATACACTTTTAATGAATACGTTTTCTAAAACGGGCTTTTGATAGTTACAAAAACCTTTTTAATTTCTCTTTAGCGTACATTGTAAACATAAAAAAACCCCATTAGATTCATTGTCAGAATTGAAAGGAATTTAAACTAGAAAGTTAACTAGACTCTTTGAATTTATTGGGCCAAAAATTGGATTAAACAGAGCTCCATTAAATGAATAACATGTCAAACATTATTAGTGTTCTAAGGATCACATCCGTCAGTCTGCGGCCGCGTCAACCACTTTACACTTGGCACATGTTTGTTGTAGATTATCAACGACGTGTTGCAACAGAAAACCTACAAAATTAAGCATCTTACTTCCTCTAGATTCATCTTATGCCAGCGCTTGCTGGAGAGGCAGCTGTAGTGACTGTGGTTCACCTGAGGAGGCAGTATAAACCTGATTCCAAGAATCGTATGCAATCCTTGACATCCAAGTTCAGAGGTTTTCTGCAGGTTTCCAAGGATTTCTACAGATGGTCTCAAAGTCTCCTCAACCAAATTTTTTTTTATTGATCATCACTTGTCACAAGTAATAAAACTAATCTAATCTTGGGAACCCATGTCTGGCCCAAGGTATCTAGACGGAAACAATATCTAGAAACGCAAATAGCTTTTATTGGCGGTAGCTTGGTGGTAGAAAGTCTACAAATTGTCATCAGAATATGGAATTAAATTTCCATCAAAAATCCCGTAAGACTCAATTGTTGCGATAACATCGTTGCTCCCAACACTTCTGACAATCCAGTTTGATATTTAAATTAATTTACAGTAACCGTTTCACCAGTACTGTCATTTTGTCATTTAGATACAATAAGCAAAGAATTACTTGTGTTGGAGCCTGACATTTGATCCTCACCTTCAAGGTTCCCTGGAAAAGCTGCTTGAGAACAACCGTTTCCTGAAATGACTGCAGTGATAGCTAGGCTATCACTGTTCCTGTTGTGCTTGTTGAAAGTCAAAGTTTCCGCCTCTCCTGCTTGCTAAAAAAGGAGGCCCTAGTCGAGGTAACCACTTTGTCACTCTCCCTTGTGAAGTCCCAATCTGGACTTCAGACTGAATGTAATCTATTGGAAGCAAAATATCTGATTTTTCTTTAGAAAAAGATCTAATGTTCACACTGTGAAATTAGACTAATTGGTGGCGTAAACTGCAAAATGAACAACGAGATCCTGGGACTAGGCTCACGAGCCCAACCAGATCCATTTTCAGTGTTCCTCATCTGCAGCAATGTAAACAGCCTGGACCATGAAAGCCCCTATCTAGCAGGGCTCCAGGTTCAGTACAGTTAGTCGATCACCTTTTATCCCCTTTTTCTTTTCTTCCCCTCACACTCGCTCTGTCCTGAAGCCTCTGCTGTGGATTTAATAAATGGGTTTCCATTTCCAGCACCTTCCTTCCTGGGAAACATCCAGTCTCTGGGGCAGGGAGGTATCCACATAAAGACTGGTGTTTGGGTCCCCAGGAGCATCTATGCCCCCCTTCTACTCCCCCCCCTGGAAACTGGGAAAAATGTTAAGTCTATGTAGGAGGGAATTTGTTATGAAGGATTATGTGTATCAGCTACAGTACTCTCTCTCTTCTAACTCTAATACTGCTTAAAAGGTAATATATAAATAATTATTTCAAAAAACGTATTTCTTTCATTTCTCAGCAACGTTTCAAGTGTAGCTTGAAAATCATAATTTACTAATTCAATACTTGGATGCAACGATCAATGGATGGATGTATAGGCAAATAGTTGTATGCAGCTGTTAGAATAATAAAGTCTGGAGATATACATATTCTACCGTATTCTAAATACCTATCCATATCTAGAAAACAATTAGATTAAATTGTATACTTTTCCCAACTGTGTACTACCCTGGGAACAATAAAACTGGAAACATTTTAAAGCATGTACTAATATGGTTTTATATAACACTGACTTCAGCTTTCATGTTGATGTTAAACAAATCAAGAAGCTTTATCCAACCTGAATATAGTTTGATCTCTGAATGAGAAATGCAGAGAAGTTTTGCTTTGGTTTAATCATTTTTCCAGACAAGGATAATAGAATAATTTGATTACTTTTATGTTTGAGGGACAAAACATCTGAATCTGGATTCACAATCTTGCAATTGTAATGTCATTTAATGTCTTTTAGATTCTGTTGGAAAAAGTTTAATGTTTTTACCACAGAATTATTTCCACTGGAGAATTTTTTTGTCTTGCTTTTACAATGATTTGTGGAACAGAAAGCTAGCCAGAGGATTCAAAATGGGGTTTTAACCATGCTGCGCACAGGGTGTCGACCCATAGCAGAGCAGCTCTCACTTCAGAAGAGATCTATAAAAATAACTGAATTTAACAACAGTTCATTGGTGGAAGTTATAAGGGTCTAATTATTTGGTGGCTGAGATTTTGGGAGTCAGAGACAATCTGACAGGAAAAGGAAGGGGGGACCACAGGGGTTCTGCAACTGTACACCCCCTTCCCAACTTACACATGAGAACGTACATTCCCTCTGAATAACCCTGTATGTTGAGATATCATTATATGGCTTTGTGTCTGACAGAACTTTAGCTACACTGCATTGTAGTTAGATCAAATAACAAAAATTATCGTAGCCAGCACTGCAAAACATAGAACGACTTGACTGCAGCAAAAAGAAGGTGATGGATGAGCCAAAAACATGCATAACCTACTTAAATGTAATTTAAGACCTACGATGGAAAAACAGACATTTTAACGACTTTGTAAGACCTTAAATTTATGTTACTAAATTTAGGACCCTTTAGGAGTTTTTAAAACCCTGCGTAAACCACCAGATGAAATATTACAACCCACTTTTTTTCCCTGTTTTGTACTGCTTAGACACCTGTAAGAAGGAAAAGAAAATGGGACAACAGAAGCAGGTAGTGAATCGTAAATGACTTCTACAGCAAAATCTGGGGTAATAATGTTATCTACAAATGATTAGCTTCTTTCACAAAACGCTTCAAGCCAGGATCCAGGTGCCTTTCTGCCATGTGTTTGGTAAAAGCATAGCAGTAGCACAGCTAATTCTCAGCCCTGTTTTCCAAGCCCCTTTCCTTGCACCTTTAGGGGGTGCCAAGTTCCTTCCCCTTCCTTCTACCAGGCATGCGCCTTTCCAGAAAGTCCATAGACACCTTGCATTCACAAAACCACAAAGACTGTTTTCATAGAATGAGAATGATCCTATGGTACTCAGCCCGAGGGATAACAGCTACCCACTGGTGTAAAAAAAAAAAAAGAGAAAAAAAATCAATTATCAGATACTGAATAAATTCTAAAACTTTGTAGAGTACAATATCAATTTGCACTGTTATGATGCTTAAATGGCAATTTTTCATCAAATCAAGAAAAATCACCAGCAGACTCCAACACTTTTCAACGGGCATTGCAGCAGGCATACCTCCTCCCCTCTCTGCTGGAGGACACATCGTTTTAAATGAGTGACATTAAAGAGAGACAGACTTTTAATATGAACCAGATGAAAGGAAAAAACAAAAGATGTGGACAAGCCAATTTTGCAATAGATGCTTCAAGGTCATAATCAAAACGAACAGCTAGACAAACTTAGCAAAGCATTTGATAAGTCATCCCAAGAAATTTTATGCAGCATTTCGAGAGGCGAGTAAAGTTGTTGTTTAAATGTAAAGTGAATATTTTAAGTGCCACTGTCAAGCATGACTTGATTTAAGTCAACTATGTCTCCAATCTTCTCACGGTTTACAATTATCTACCTAGACAGTTGGAAACAATACAATTGGATCTGTGTTTCCCCCTCGTTGTGTTCCCCCCACAGCCCTGAACTTTATGCACAAATCTCTGAAACATGCTTGTTTGAATTTTACTGCGCAGCAGTAGTTGGGAGTTATGCCATGCAGTTTAACTTTGCCACAATCTGCTCAGCTGTGCACACCATGGTGAAAAACAATCAGACCAGCTTAATTAACTTCGGCTATGGAGATTTTTCACTAGCAGAACAAACAAAAGTGAAAAAAAATCATAAAGAAGCAGACGACCTCTGAGAGGTATCTGTGCGTCAGACCTGCTGTGCTTAACCCTCAAGTTTAATTCAGTGCATCACATTAAAAAATATAGGTATTAATGCTTCAATGATAATGTTTATATAAGCCTAAAAAGGCTTTATTAAAACTGTTGGGCAGGGGTGTATCCATGAAGCTTTTTGAAGCCATTGCAGCTGCGAAGAGAAAATTGTGAAGACTGTTCAACATGAAAATGTGTCCAGAGCCTCTTCACTTTGCATACCAACCTGTATTTACTTAATTTACAGAGAATTTGGATTAGCTGGATGAGGTTGATTATTACCTTAACGAATAAAAAGTTACCCAAAGGACACCGAGCAACCAGGGGCAGTATACTTCTCATTAAATCTGTTCTTTGCTGGGTACCATTTTGGGATATAAATCATGAATAAATTATTGTGAGCGACATTTTCTGAAGATAACAGCAGCCCAGTCCTTTCTTCCAACATGCATGTTAAACGCTTTAGGTAAGTGTTATTTAATTGATATCAAATGCGGTTTTGATGAGCTAAAATTATGCATGTTGTGCAGCGACATTGAAATAAATAGCAACATAAGTTGGTTTTTTTTTGTTTTTTTTAACATATTAATTTAACAATGCTAGATCAGACTGATACAATATACATTAGCATGACCAGGAACTATATTCAGAGCAGATGAGATGCAGGAACAGCTCCAGTGGTGCCCATGCTTAGCAGCAATGATGTAAAGTTGTAGCGGGTTTTACAGGCTGTGGTTGGAAAGCTGCAGTTATCAGTCAGGCTGTCTAAGACACATAGTAGTTTAACATGATTATGAGAAAAACACGATAAGCAGCGACTTGAAGGAAAAACGTTTAATGTCAGATTTCGTTGATTATAGGATCGCCATATGCTGTGCCTGATGACTGAACACTTGTTAGTTTTAAACGTAGTAGTGAGCAACAAAAACAAAATGGCTTGCTAAGAGATCTAAAAAAGGAAAAAAAGAAATCAACTTTAAGATTCAGAGCCTCAGTCTGTTTGCCTGATATGAGCACAAAAACACATATATAGGACTTTGTGCAAGAGAAACTGGACCTCAGAGGGACTATCAGAGGTCTGTGGTAAAGTTTAGGTACTGCACTTTATCTTTGCATTTGCTGTGTTGTGTAGGAGCTCCTACACCCCGAGCCAAAAAGGAGTGTTTTTAAAGAATGCAATGCAGCATCTTTGCAGGACAGCCAACTAAACCCCAGTAAAACACTGCTCACATGTTCCAAACCAATGTAGTTTATCTGAAGAAATCAAACAGTCAGTTCATTCACTGTGTTTTCAGCCCTGCAAACTCAGCAGCATTGAGAACGCGGTCATTAAAACCTATAATCAGCAGCTTCCACCTCTCCTTCCTTTTTTGCTTTGGTCTGTGAACAAACACAAGAGGCTGGGAAGGCCGAGGGAGCTGACGTTATATTTAATATAACAAAGGAGTGCTGGCTCTGTCTCTGGGATAACAAAGCTCTTGTAAACAAAGATAAGAACCCGTCTGAGGTGTGTTTAGCGTTGAAATATATGCCACAGAGGAACAGACTGTTAAACCACAACAGCTGTGAATGCCTGAAAAGACTGCAGCGGGATGAGGTGTCTCTATGCGTTCAAGAACTTTTTTTCTGCTTTTAATGAGAGGAAACTAAGCAAGAGACCCAAAGACCTGCCAATTTGTTTGTCCAACACGTTAAAACAAATTCCCCAGCATGCTGGGGAAGTAATTGAACATGTCTTATTTTCCTCTTGCCACAAGTACCTAATGTAAATAAACATTAATAAATTAATTTCTAACCGGATAAAGTCCGGTGGAATCCCTTTTCTTATATGTTGCTGAAGCCTAAATGTGTGTTTTATGTGAATGAAACAGTTCTAGCAGGAAAGAAGGGACCCAGTCCTCTGGGATTCATGTAGAAAAAAAAAAGAACAAAAAAGAAACTTGCCTTCCACCATCAACATAGGCTCTTTAGCTCCTCCGTGGGCCAGCATCTCCCGTCGGTAACGTTCACCCATGTCCCTGACAAGGACACAGACGGACAGAGAAAGACAAGAAGGAGAAACTGTTAGATATAGCTTCATTGTCCCATGTAAGCACCTTAGGATGTCAACTTCTTTACCAAGGCTAAAGTCACATTACACTCCAGTTAAAGAAGAAAAGGTGATAGAAAACAGGGTTACTACAGCAGAAGAAGAAAAAAGACTGTAGACACATCGGGGGGGGGGGGGGGGGTCTGAATTTGAAAATAAAGCTGTGCTTTATTCAGGTTCATCTTTTTTGTGTTCTTTGTACTGTACAGAAAAACCTTCATGAATCACATTTTTGTTTTTAAAAAAATTATTTAAAAAAAATCAAGCAGGAAATGTCTTATATTTGGTTTTGTGCTACTTTGCCATAAGACTCCCCCTATACATAATTCTTAATAAACTAGTTATAATTAAACAATAAAGACTTTATAAACTAATGCTAATCATCTATGGTATAACAGAGCAGTTAACAGTGAGCAGTTTCTTACCAAATGTTGATTCTGCATCAATCTATGAAATATGCCTTAGAATTGCATTTTTTGTGTGCTTGTTTTTCTACAGCCTAACTAATAAAATTATTGAGGACTATTTATAAATAGGTGGTACAGCCCCATAAAAATACTGTCAGAAGGATAACTTTTTTAACACTTCTTCTAATTGCTACATTCCATCCCTAATTCCCTGTGAAAATAAACACAAAAAAACAACAAAGTGGTATAGATCCTGAAATGAATGATATTCCCGAAGCATTAGGCTCACGCTCACCTGTTTAATGGATCCTGAACGAAGCACTGCTTCCACACCATGGAGGCCACAGCCCGCGACATGAGGTAAGAGTAGTATTTAGCCCCATAGCCAATCAGGTGGCTGAATCTCAGCTGCCACGCCTAAAACAGAGCAGACGAGAATAAAACTTTAGATCATCTCATAAACTGCTAATGAACATTGGCCAACAGGCACAAAACGCTTTAACATTAGGTAGTTCACAACAATGGCTGACCTCAAGGGGAAAAAAAGATAAAGTACAACTACGCTTCATCTTGACGAAAACATCCGATGAAAAATAAAACCTAAAACATAAAATGTGTTGCTTTATAGTGATTTACAAAAGTGCTCATACATTATGAAAATAAAGAATTTCTTTCAATTTAGGGTGGCCAACAGTCCTCCTTTCCCCGTCCGGGGGGGGGGGGGGGGGGGGGGGGATTTCATAGATTGATTAAAATGTCCGGGTTTTCATTGTTTTTAAGAGGACCACTACACATACTTAAATTGACTGGTGCAATGGATGTACTACAGCACACTTTCTTTCATCTGACGTCCTGGACGAGTTGCTTTTTTTTTTTATTTTTTTTTTTATAAACGTGTCCTGTTTGGCAGTGTTGAGCTCAGAATTGGTGTCTGAGTACCAAGTAGAAGCCCAACAGATTTACTTTCACAAGCGGAGCAGTACAGCTTTTGCTATAGTACTCCACTTGATTTATGTGTGAAAAATCTTTATTATGAATTGTTGGGGTTTTTATTTCCTGATGTTATGGACACGGAGACGGAAAATTAAGGAGAAGAAAGAAAGAAGATGAAGAAGAGAGGTAGGAAACAAAATGTCATGAGAGAGGGCGAGTTGAAAATACAAGAGAGGAAGGGGAACAAAGAAAACACAGGAAGACATTGAAGTCTGCCTCCATACCCACAGGACGGCAGAGAGAGGGGGAAAAACAAAACAAAACACGAAAAAGGAACATCGACAAAACCAACCAAACATTGTGAACTAAGAATTACACAACCACATCACACAAAAATAGATATAAAAATACAACAACAATGTCACAGAAAAACTCATGGTACAGATTAATCAAGCTCTAGTAATGATAACCTCAGCCCAAGAATATATCCTTAAACACCAGAGACCCCACATCTGTGTGTGTGTGTGAGCATGCTGGTGCATATAAGGTTTCTCCATAAGAGTGTTCGATAGTTGGTGTGAGAAGACATCAATCCGTCCCCCAAGAATCGACGCAGACATGAAGGAGATCGGAGCCAAGACGTCCAAAGGACCGCCAGAGCCCCAGGCGGACCCGGCCGGGGCCGACCGCATCCCCCAAGAGAGGAGCAAAGGAGAACCCCAGCGGAACATCCAGCGGCCACTATGCAGGGGCCCGGGGGGCAGCAGTGACGAGCCCACGGGCTCCGCCGGCAACCAGCCGTGCCAGGGCGGGCCGGTCATCGGACCGGGGGATGACGAGTTGCTGCTTAGTGGATGGTTCTGGATGATGATGCGCAGCACGGCGTTGCCCTGGGCGGCGTTGCAACTGTTTACAAGATATCAAAGCCCAAGTGTAGCTTTACAGGTGAAAAGACCTGGCAAAGCTGGTATATGTGTTTCTATTTTTGAAGAAAGTGGCAAAGATCCAGCAGGAAACCAAAACTATAATAATTCTTTGCAAAGTGAGAGTTGATCTATAAATTGACTGAGGAGGATAAAGATAAACTAGAGACAGTAGTAGGCAATTTTTGAATTGTCTTTTTGAGTATGCTGCTTTTTACTTTTATTATTACATTGAAAAGAAAATTATACTTGTCTTCTCAGAACATTATTTCAGATCTTTGTTTAATTTTTGTCCAGTATGACTTAAAAAGTGAACTATTAGTGGTAAATTTTCTAATTCAGAAGAGATTTCCCAATGTCCAGAGATTTTAAAGACATTTTTGTACTTGTGAAAACCTATCTGACGTTCGTTATTTAACTGCTCATTTAGAACCCATGGAGAATGTACACTTTAAATATGTTAAAATCAAAAGTCTTTGCACAGTCCTGACCAAGTGTCCTCTTTTTTAGAAGTCAAACCATGAAAACCCCATCTTAATTACCATATATAACCCAATAAATTGAACAACATAGATGAATTGCCAGAAGGACCAGATCAGTAAAAAAACAACTAAATTCTCCATAGGAGATTTAATTCTACAGGTGGAGATGAAAAATGTGAACTAGTTAAGAACAAATGTAACACACATCAGGCCTGTTAGGGAGCAATAAAACATTTGTGTTTGAAAAGATTTCAGTCAATTCGTGACTCATAGCTGCTGGTAGCCTCCATTTTTAATGCAATGCAGATTATGTTCTCCTCAAATGGATATATAAGTTTAGAAAAAAACACAGTGCATATAAATGTGTAAAAAGCATTAAATAAAACAATGTTTTATCACAGCAGCATAATTTCACCTTGATATTTGAAGAAAAGTACAACCTTGAGTTAATGTATTCATATCCTGAGGAGGAAGCTACATAAAAAAAGAAAAATAATTACAACTTATATGGTCCTTCTATAAAAAGGACAAACATGGAAATTCCTAAATGCCAGAAAGTCCCGATCACCTCCTTTCTTGTTACCCCGGTGGATGCCTGAAGGGGCCCCTCTCCATATCTATAAAGGCGAGGTTTTTTTATGACCTCAGCACTCTGGGGAATTCAGCTGGCAAACATTCAAAGACCCAGCAAGACAAGTTTACTGCTACAGTTAACGCAATGATATCAGACCGCACGCTTCTGTAATAAAAGTCGATCTTTCTTTAGGATTTATATTCTACGAGTGTTTCCCCTGCTAGCTAATGATTTCAATATGAGAGTTTAGAAACCGTAACGAAGATGACAGAGGAATGTTTGTCTTTTATGATTACATTTATTCAAGTGGTGCTGGGTAGCTTGTTCAGTAATTTCAATGATTTGAGGAATACAAAAAAATGGATTTTCTTAATCTAGCTTTATCTTCAATGCTTATAATCACTGATAATTTGAACGGGATTAGTGGTTTTACCAGAAGTCCTCAAATTTTTTTATATAATCAATAAATAAATGGTCATAAAACAAACAATATGAACTCACATGGAGAAATACGGCAATACATTTTTTTTCAATCTTGCAGGCATCGATTGAGAAATTCTAAGCTAAAACAGCAACATTTTCTGTCCACCGGGCATGGGTCAGATGCTGGTATCATGTTATACATGGTTTTGAAAAGCTAGTGTTTCAAAACGGAAAACATTTCTCCTGTAACGTTCCTGCAGCTTAACGGCGAAGACAACTGCCGTAGCAACCGTTGTTTTCTCCAGCTAAACGGAGTATCGACCAACACAGTGCTGCACGTCCACTACCTGTTGCTGTACACTGCCAGTAAGCAGCCAAAAAAGGCTTCTATACCTTTTCTTCGCTTTCTGGGAAGACAATTTGACTGCTTGTCAATTTTCCAGTTGTGATAGTGCTAGACAGTCAGAGTGGAAACTCTAGGTGCACCATACAGCACTCTTAATAAAGTAAGGTTGTTTTAAATTCACAGTTAAAAGTAGCATATCTGTGAAGCAGGCAACTGCAGATAGCCTGGATACCCAGCTAATGTCAGATTGTTTTATTTGTTTTACTCTAAAGCAGAATGGAAAAAGTACTATGATGAAGTGTAGTGGGATTTCGATCTATATTTTGTTGCTGAAGTTTATGTATCAAAATCATAACAGAAGTACATTTAGCTGTAATAATCAATATGCTAAACATTGTTTTGCGGCAGCAGCAGGAATAACTGTTGAAGAAAAATGTTAAAAACTTTGAAAAAGGAAAGTGTTTACTTCTAACTTCCCTATTTTTTTCCGTTCTTGTGAAACAAAGAAAGGGTAATAAGCAACTTTAACGGATTGGAGTGCTTTCCATATCTGTGAAAACCTGAATAAAAAGTGTCCTCAGCTATGAAACAGCTGTCTGAGAGTTTAAACCAAAGTGTTGGCTGATCCTCTCCAACTGTGATCAAACAGCTTTGAAGCTTCATCTTCTCTCAGCGATGCAGCAGCAGGAAAAAGACTCGGGCTATAAAGTATCACGCTGACATGACTCTGGGATGAGGGGACTTTAATAAGAGGAAAGTGCACTCTTGAGAAGAGTCACGGCTCATAACTTTGTAGCAAGGAAAAGTTTGCTGTGTAAAGCATATATACACCAGCTTGGATCACAGGGATTAGGAGGCCTGTTGAAGCTGTTTGATATCTACTTCATATGAAATGGAAAATGCACAGTGCTTAGCAAAAACATTCATATCCCCTGAACTTTTTCCTCATTCTGTTGCGTTCCAGGAAGGAGCTTCAATGTATTTTGTGTCCCAGGAAAACACATCGGAGCGAATAATTATAAAGCAGAGCAACAATGATACACTCATTGTAATTAACTATTGTCAGTACTTGATATCTATAAATATGGTTTGATATAAACCATTCTATTGCAGTTCTATCTGTATGTAAAGTCTAGTTTTTGTTTCTCCGTTAGCAAGTTTGCACAGGCATACACACTTATCAAAGAGATGTCTTATTTTCAGACTTCTCTGTTGCCTGGGGAGTCTTGCAAAGCAATTCACCTCCAAGACAACAGGGGGCGCAGAGCTTTCCTGGGCAGGGTCCTTCCACTGTCGCTATGTCTATGGTCATGTCTCTTGTCAACAAAATTGTATTTACTTTTCTATCATCTTATTTTTAAACTGAAACTTCTCACTTGAACAACCTCTGCCTCCTTCAATACTCAAACAGCTTTTCACTTGCTATTGTAACGGACGCTGAACTCTCAAATTGTTTTACGCAAGACGTTCGATCTGCTCCATGACTGCTGCTAGACATCTTCAGCACTGTTTTCTTTTGGAAATGGTGATGCGGGTGACGAATTTAAAGAAAGTGGTGCGCCCACCAATCACAGGTTTGAGGTCTCTGTAGCTTTCAACGGACACTGCAACCTGTTTCATACTTCCTACAACACATCCAGTTTTATTACTAGATCTAGTTGATCTACTGGAATGAAGAAGGTGAAAACAGCCACAAACTACAAGCCATACTTTTAATTTAACTACAAAAATGACTCATTATTAATGGTTCCATTCAAATCCTAAAAAAATAAGGTATTGATATTTTGCTTTTGAATATCGACACATATCAGAAAATAAAATATTGCGATATATCGGTGCATCAATATTTTCTTACATCCCTCCTAATTCAAACTAAAAAAACATGGTTAATTTTCCTTCAATTTCACCTTTACACAACATCGTGTTAGCCTCTCATATAAAGTTCCACAGAAGTTTGTGCTTGTATCTTGACTAAATGTGAAAAAAAAAGTATGAATTAGGGCTGTCAAAATTAACGCGTTAACGCAGGTCGATTAATTTGTAGAATTAACGCGATTGATTTTTTAAAAACTCAATTAACGCAGGCATAGGATGGCCCGCCTTGTTTATCCTACAATTCAGCCCTCGCTGCGTTCAGTGCTCCTCACGTAAACAGCATGGCAGCTGCCAGATAACCAAAAACAACAGTGGGAAATGGAGTTATGTAAAGGTTCGGTTCCACACCATTTACGCTCATGTTGATAAGCAAATAATCCCTCTATTGTTCAGAAGAATACAATTCAATTCAAAAATACTTTATTGATCCCAGAGAATTAAGTGTTGTTGTAGTTTGTACTATTTAATTCTTCAAGGAGTTGTTGTAGATCCTGATGGCTGTGGGGAAGGATCTCCTGTAGCAGTCTGTTTTGTAGCGAAACTGAAGTAGTATCTGACTGAAAACGCTGTTGTTGTAAGATAGTTCCATGAAGAGGATGCTCAGGGTTGTACAATATTAACAAAAAACGGTTACGTTTACATTTAGAAAAGTTTATCCAGATAGTTTGCCTTAGCAACTGGCTAAAAAATAAATAGGTTAAAGGGCCATGTGTAAATGTGATAGTGGAATTCAAAACAAAAGCTCAATGGATCTCTCCTGCAACAGCTTCCAGATCGGTTCTTTATTTACACACAAAATTTTTGTTTTTCAGTCATATTTAGGAATGTTAATTAATCGTGATTAATTCACAGCTACCCTATGAGTAATTGGATAAAATTTTTTAGTCGTTTGACAGCCCTAGTATGAATGCTTTTGTAAAGCCACCGTAGGACATGTGTTGATGAATTAAATGATTTAAAACAAGAAAGATAAAATCGGCTGCCATTGAAAAAAGTAAACACTAAAATGCTGCTTACTTTAACTTCTGTTTTAAAAACAGTATAAAAAAACTCTTCTTTGCAACTGAAGGTGACACATCTGAGTAAGAAATAAGCACCCACTGAAGAGCTATTTAACTATAATATGTGTAAATGTGTTTTTGAAAATCCTTTAAGCTCCCATCACACTATCCCGTCAAATGATTTTCAGACTCTTAAACTTCCCTTTTGTGTTTAATCCCTTTGCCTCAAATCGGATGATTAACAAACATTTCTAAGAGATCGCATGAGGTGACGCTTCAGCACGATATCCTTCTGGTCCTTTCAAAAGACGCAAGCTGCAGCTTTTTCACTCCCTTGTGCGGGAGAAAACACGTTGCGCTATTGCCACGCTCGGCTTGTGTTTTCTTCATCATACACCACCACAACGCTGTAATCCTACAAAAGAACGTGCAAGACATGAGCTGCTGTGTAATTAAGGTTTTAAAACAGAGGATCATTGCTGAAAAGGAGGAGGAAACACAAAAACGTAGGACTTTCTTATCTTGATGGTAAAATTGAGCATGTGATCTGTGTGACTTGCAGCTGATGCTTTCTCTTGGTTTACAGCATGAACCGAGGACCATGCATTATTAATGACACGCGTCAAAGGCAGCCTAATGTTTAGATCAAACAGAAGCGGAAAAAGCATAAGTTAAAAGCAATCACTGGATAGTTTAAATAAATCCACTTTCTCTAAAGCTGATGAAGGGATGCTGCAACATGAATAATGATCCAGATCTGCGCGAACCTTCTCATTATAATTTGGGAAGTTAAAAAGTACCCAACAGTTGAAAAACTACTGTGAGGGCGCTACAAGCAGGAGTCCTGTGAAGAGAGCTGCAGGCCTGGACGCTGACGTTATGAGGCAATATTCAGCTTTTCTGCAATCTCCATTCCTGATGGCACCCCCACATTATTATAGCTCCAAGGGAATTCTGTATGAAGACCATTGCAAGCTGAATTATGACTTTTATTTTATTCCATTTTGCCTCTTGGCTTCGTCCCATAACCCACAGCTGCAGAAGTGGGGGGAAACTGAGCCCATTTTTTTCAATAAAGGGATGGGAGGAAAAGTTTCAAACACTTCCCATAGAAGAGCTCATAGAAAGGCGGAGTGTGCTCTGTTATTTCAGCAAAGCTTTAAAGGAGACCTTTAATCCTTTTAACTGCCTCTGTGTCCGAGCGCAACACATAAAACGCGACCAAAAGTAGAGAAGGAGAGTAAAAAGCTTAAGCTTCCCAGTCAAATGAACTATCTTAAAAACTGTTTTTAAAGATACTGATGAAAAGAATCCAAGTCACAGTCATTATGAGAAAAAAAAAGCTTAAGATGACTGGGATGTACCGTGTTGGCTATATATGGCAAGCCATAGAACCTCTCATGCGTCTCCTTGAGGATTTCTGTTGTGGAACGGTTCTGCGGTTTGCCATGGTAGATCTGGTCCAAGACTGCATAGAAAACCTGACACAAAAAAAAAAGAGAAACTCAACAACAGAAAGACATGTTAAACACAGGGGAAAAAAGGAACCATTTAATAACTCAAGCACAAGCTTAGCTGTGGCTTCAAACACAAGAAGTCAAAATGATAAAAGCTGATCCCGCTTTCCTTTGAAGGCTCAGGGCTCTCCCACACACGGGAATGTAAATTACCACAGGAGGTGACTGGCTGTTGTTTTTTTAAACCTTCATATTTGCAGCATCCTTTGACAAAGTAGTTCAACTGGAATCCTGAAATTTAGGTTTTAGTTTTTTAATAAACCGTAATGAGAATCCAATGTACCGTTCTGGTTTTGATGTGGCTATTTAAACACAATCACAGCCCATTTGTGTGGGCTCAACTTGCGATGTATTATGTAGTATGCTACTATAGGTCAAGCACAGTTTTAACTAACAAATCTAAAGTTGTTAGTTGGTCCCCCCCAACAACTGTTTTTTTTAACGTTTAAACAAAACGGGGAGAAACTGTATTAGCTGCTTCATATCCCTGTCTGTGTCATTTGACCTGCCATGTAAGGTGGGAGTAAAGGGGCGTGTTATTACATTTTATGACGTTCAAAAGAAACATAAAAACATTGTTTTGGCGACATATTTCATCCACACTGAAATATGTTTCTAGCTGCATTCAGTAAACATAGTAACATTAACCTTGCAGTTCAGCAAACCGCTCCCCATGAAAGCATCGACAGCTGCAGTGAGGCGCGAGTTTATTTAAGACTGTAGTTGTACGTGTCAAGAAAGGCTGCACTCGAATGATAAAACTGCTTTAGGTTGTGCATTTTTAGAACGATGTCGTCTTTTTGTTTTTTTAAACAGAGCTAACCAACTGCCTACTGGAGCAGCTTAGAGAGGTTGAACTGCAGAAACTCCTTTTGGAAAAGACGGATAGTATGGACAGTACTTTAATGTAGTATCTAGCAACCTATTATTGACGAAGTTTTCATCTTTAATGACTCGGATCTGTATCGGGGACAACAATAATCTCTGGATAGGGATACACCTACCAAGTTAGCATCATTAAATTCGTCATTACTTTAAAGCAGTAGTTTATGGGAAACAATTTGCTGATCACACACAAAAACCCCCAAAAGAAAACCTGCAAACATGTCTGATCAAATCATGTAATGACCTTGAGGAGGACTAAAAAGTATTGAATTTACGCTTCCAGTTAGATTTCCAGAGCTTGGTGACTTTACCTGCAGCTGGGTGTCTGCCGCTCCGCACACCTTCTTGGACTCACATAAGCGAGCCACCATGCTCTCAGGCAGAAGCTGATGAAACACGGACAATAAAAACTGTCAGAAAGCTTTAGAAAAAAACAAAAAAAAAAACACTATCCTCTTCATTCTGTGTATGTCAGTCATACCTGTCCAGTTTCATAATGACGGGCGAACTGGCTGATCACTCGATAGTCTGTGGCGAAGTACTCCATGAGGATGGAGGGGACTTCAGCAAAATCAGTTGCACACCTGGTTCCTTCAAGAGCAACATGGAAACTTATGAACTTTGGCTTTTCATGAGCAAAGGTGAAAAATGTAAAAAAAAAAAAGGGGGGGGGGGTTTACAAATTAGGCCTATTTTATGATCAACTTAGGTTTCGAAAAAACATGCTTGAGCACGTTCAAACAAGGCAACTACTAAAGCAGCAGCTATATGTTTCGTTAACATTGCTATATGGCTAATGATCTCTTAAATTACTTGGCATTTTTCAGCGTCAGACACTGGAAACTGTGTCGAGCGTCATGTAAACCTTCCCTCAGGGCTTACACATGATCAGACTAACTTTCCATTTTGAATTCACCGCGGTGCAACAAGAACCCTTCAGGTCTGTGTCAAACAACGTAACTCTAGCTAGTGACATTTGGGACTACACAGTCACCTACAGTCTGGGAGCTCATAAAATGTCAAACGGAGATCACCTCCTGCTCTGTTGGATTGTTATTGCTTCATTAAATCCTGTCTCACTTTCCAAAGTAGACTTTAAATCAAATAAGCCCCTTAAGCTTTGCATGGTTACAGTTTTTGATTTGCTCAAGAGGGTGTGTGCGGCCGCTCTCACTGCACCTGTCACGTGTTGGTAGCGAGTCCTTCCCAGCATGGAGTGCATGGCGTGGCCCATCTCGTGGAAGAGGTTCTCCATCATGCCCGGAGTGAGCAGAGTGGGGGCGCTCTTGGTGGGGTGGGGGAGGCTCAGCATCAGCACGACAACTGGCAGCTGGTATTGATCCGTCTCCTGGCACCAGCGTCCACCCCGGATGGTGAAGTGACAGTCCTGGAAAGTCCAGCGTATCACATTTTTGCACATATGTAACCTACAATACAACCCCAACGTCCCATTTATGACCTTTAAATCAAAGCTAAAAAAAAACATCTGTTTGATGCTATTGATTAATTAATAACAACTGGACTGTCATAACTATGTTTTAATGTTCTTTTTTATGCATTTGTTGTTCTTTATGCTTTCATTCTTTTCTTATTTTTCCCCTAATTATGTAAAGCGCCTTGAATTGCCTTGTTGCTCAAAGTGTGCTATGCAAATAAAACTGCCTTGTCTAAAAATGAATGAATAAATCCCATATACTATCTACCGCTGGCATATCTGCAATTAAGGGGGAAAAAGATTGCCTCTAATTTGAAATTCGGTCTAGTTTTTGCAATGAACAGAAATCAGGTTTAAAGGATGATATCTGTTATTTAAAACAAAATGGTCTAACCCGTACGTCTTTGGAAGTGTAACATTGTACAGAGATGGTTTCTGATCACCTCCAATTTAAGAGTTATTGGTGCTCATCAGGCCTGAAAAGGGGAACTGAAGCCATTTGTTTGGAGTTTAGATGCCTTTATCCCAGTATCCCATCTGAGGAGTTCATTGACCAACAATCCAACTGCAGAGTATCTGAGAAGCTACAAAGCTCAAACTCTAAGCAACTGGAGGCCTTTCTTGTATTAAAAAACCAACAACAAAAGTCAAAACATCAAGGACGTGGATGGAGGAACTCCAAAGAGTCACTTTTATTCCGAAAAAAAACTGTTCTGCTGCAGGTCTGCAGTTTGCTAGATGTCACACAGACAAGTCAGTTAGCTACAGGAAAATATTTTAAAGGCAAAACAACACAAAACAGACCCTAAAGGGCCAGCTTCTAAGACAAAACACCGCTTTCCAATATAACATTCACTTTATATCAGTGAAACACAATAGTGGTAATGTACTGTAACTATGAGGACATTTTTTAGGGAAGTTCTTTAAACTTTCCTTGAACAAAAAACAAGAATTTAAAATGAATCAAAAACAGTTAAAATGTCGTCTAAGCTCCACTTCTCTTTGAATGTTTTTTTCAATCTATAAAAGCATCTTCCATACACATTTTTAAGCAAAGCTACTAATTTTGCAACATTTTAAGACAAATAAACATGTAGTAACACTTATTATTGACAAATGAGACACTTTTCTACAAAGTAAAAGTTAATACAACTCTGTCAATAACAGAGTCAAAACACAAAACCATATGAACACTTTTTTATTAAATCTTCTTTACATTTGCTGCACAAATCCCTACACACTAAAATATAGTTAACTTTCCCTTTCATTTACATTCTTGATTATATCCGCAGATCCCTGTAAAATGTTTGTAGGCTTTTTTGTAGAGACTGCAAAAAAACAAAACAAAAAACAAAAACGAACTTTTAGCGGAAAACAGGGATGCTGGATGTACATCAAAGTTTCTGTTTTCCATTTGAGCTCTGTCTGATAAGGAACAAGTTGGATTTAGAAATCATGGCAATTTAATCCTTCTGGTCATGCTAACCGCTAATCTCAGATGCTAACACCAGTTTAAAAGGACAATTCTTTAATTTTTTGTTTCGTTTTAAACCAAAAAAATAAAAAAAAAACCTGCTCTCTCACACCCGACATATTGTTGCCTCTGCTCCGCATTTAACTAATGGCTGGCTGCTAACCCCAGGAAGGATAAAGAACATTTTAAAGCATATATTAGAAATATTAGAGAAATTTAAATCGCACAAAAATCGGTTCTGATAAAGCTTTAGACAAAAACTGAATTTGATGATGAGTTACAAAAAAAAAAGAAGCAGAGATCAAAACTTGTAGCCAATTACGATCTATTTCAGACTTGAGGTGAACTGTGTGTTTACTTACCTGATGAGGTTTATCTCGTCGGTGAAAGAAGTCACAGTAGATATATCCCAATAACCCTTCAGTTTCATGCACCACAGCCTAAGCACACACACACACGCAAACTCGATCATAACCATAGCACAAGCTGTACGTAAATAAATATATAAAATCTGACCTCTAAAGAAAAAGGGTGATTTAAGAAAAACAAAAAACAATGAGAATTTGCATCGCTACAGAAGTTTTCAATTACCAGTTTGCGGACGTCCTCGCTCCACACTTCTCCAGCGCCGGGATGCTCAGACATGAGAGAGACCCCATACAGCTGGGAGAAAAGGTTGTTCAAACCCTCCATGCAAGCACCAAGAGACAGGTAAGGACTGTACAGGCTTGGCTCAATGTTGTATCTGGAAGGAGCCAAAAGAAAATCCACATAATGAAAAGGAGGGAAAAAAAGCTATAATTCAAATAATCCTAGTCCAAATGTAGGACCGATTCTAACAGAATACTAAAGTTCAGGATTAAAATCAAACCCTCAGCCTCACATTTCAGTGTACATTTCTATCTAAAAACCAACACAAATGTGATGCACATTATGAGGCATATTATTTTGCTGCATTATCAGACAAATATAATAATTATGCACAAAAGAAATAGATGAAATTAACTTATTGACTAAAAACCTAATTCTGCAAATGTGAACCCTAACTAATTCAAATTCAATTCAAAAATACTTTATTGATCCCAGAGGGAAATTAAGTAATTAATGTGGGCCAAAGTCACAACATATGCAGACCTTTTACACCGTGGAGTTTTTTTTCCTCTGCTGGGACTCTCAATATTTTACATATACGTTTCCCCACAAGGGATTTTAGATATAAGCCACTAAACCCAAATGGTTATTCACCACCAAAAGTTTATCCATGTGTTGTTAGTGATCAGTAACAGACTGACGTCCCGTATCAGCTCCGATATCCACACACACATTTGACACACTCCTTCAAGATACTGCACCATCCTCCTTACTGTGTGTGGTGACAAGATCCATTTGGGTTCTCACCCAGCTTGGTTTTCAAACGTTCTGGTTGTTGTGAACTTTTTTAATCTTTCCTCAGATTGTAGGTGTGGACAAGTTTAAGAAACGGTTTAAGACATTTTCTCATAGCCATTTCCTGACATATGACAATCAAGACACATCTGCCTTATTTGAATGGCATTTTAAGTAAGAGATACAGGCCTAAATCTTCCATCACATTTATACTCTACGGCGGTGATATTCAACCCAGGTCCTCGGGGCACATTGGCCTGCATATTTTAGATGCCCCACTGCTTTAACACACCTGATTCAGATGACAGCAGTTCAGCAAAAGCCTGAATACAGCCATCGATTGACATCACGTGTGCTTCAGCAGGGAAACATCTAAAACATGCAGGGCAGTGTGCCTCGAGGACTAGGGTTGGGAAACACCGCTCTAGGGCAGGGGTGTCCGACTGTAGTCCCAGAGAGCTACCATCCTGCAACTTTTAGATGCATCCCATCCCCAACACACCTGAATCTAATGAATGGGCTGTCACCAGGCAGAGCTGGACATGTTAATGAGAGAGTTCAGCCATTAGGTTTAGGTGTGTTGGACAAGACATGCCACTATAGTAAGGTTACCAGGATAGTAGCTCTCATTGACTGGAATTGGGCACCAGGAAGTCAAAGATTACAAATGAAAACATTTAGCATACTTTACTAATAAAGAAAATCATAAATTACAACAATCCTTCAGTAAAATTAATCTTAAAAGAATTGTTTGATGTGCCTATAATTGTGGCACCAGTTGTTTCTCAAAACAGTTTTGCTCTTAAAATGTTGAGTTTGACTTTTTTTCAAAAGTGTGATAATGTTAGGGCAACAAAAAGTTAATTTATCAAAGGCTTTTTAAACATATTTATTTGGGTGTCAATAATTGCAGGCGCTTTACATAAAGGCATGTTGTTGTTATGAGAACGTTTTTTCCAGGAGGAGATGGAGACAACACCGAAGCAGCTCTCATGCTTCTCCCATATCACCTTTTGTAACAAGTGACACCCGAGGCACAGTTTGGTTACACTAACCAAGATAATGGAAATATGACCGTCAAAGCTCATCGCGAAAAGACAACCTGATTTTTATCAAATGACTGGAAAACAAGTTACGGTTTCCACCTTTCCGCACGCAGGACACCGCTGAGGAATGGATGATCCCAGGGCATCAACTCCTGTGGGAAAACAAGAGGTTAGAGACTGTTACTGAAGCTTGAAGTAATGTTCAATAATTAAAGTATCAGGGTAGTCTTGCTTAAAAAAAACACCTACAGCATTACGAGGGTTGAGCTTCTTCTTCATGTCTCTCATCATTTGAAAATCTTTCTCTGTTCTGGGAGATAAAAAAGATAAAAGTAACAAGTTATGGGGCTGCAGGCATTAATTCCTGGCTCTTTCTGCACGGGGTCAATGGGGGCCAGAGCCTATCACAGCATGCATTTGGCTGAAGGCAGGGGAACACCCTGGACAGGCTGCCAGGGGAACAAGCTCACAATCATTCCTGTGGGTAATTTAGAGCACTCTGGTCCACCTGACGTGCACTTTTTTTTTTCTTGGACCGCTTAAGTAGTTCACCGTGCACAGAACACATTTGCACAAAATAGGGAACACAAAAAGCCAGAGGCTTTTGAGGCTAATTAAATCTATTTGTGTAGGTTTTCAAAGCATGTATGCTTTTAAAGAAGGCTCACAACATTACTGTAACTCATTAAGGCAGATATGAAGTGTTGTAGTAAGAACCTCTGTAAAGAAGGCCTTACCTGTGTGACAGTTTGTCCGTTAACAACTGGAGAAAGTTCATCACCGTTTCTACAAAAGGGGAGAAGGATAAAGTTGAGACTTTTTTTAAGCTCTACTGGGGCTCCGTTAAACCCAAATATTTTTGAGAAAACTAAAGTTTTCTATAGCTCTTTAAATGACGTACCTGGATTTTTGGCCATGGTTCCCTTTAGGGCTCTCTGTCCATATGAGTCATAGCCGACCAGTTTGGCCAGTTTATACCTGCACTTCAGCAGCTCTTCCAGACACTCCATAAGGTCAGCATTGGGATAGAGGTAAATCCTGTATGCAATCTCTCGTAGCTAGATGGTGGAGAGACAAGAAAGCAAAATGTAGGTAAAGCTTGAAAACCAGCATAAAAGGCATGTATGTAAAGGTTGGCACAGCATTAACATTATATATAAACATATGGCATCAGCCATTTTTTTTTTGGCGTAGTGTGTTGGAACAGCAGTTTATCTACAGCTGAGAGGAAGAGGTTGGATAAGCTCATCACTTTTTAATGCACAGCCTATGCACAAATGCACATCCTGTTCATATTTTTTTTTAATTATCCAACTCCGTTGCACATTCATATCTGAGTATGCCAATTTATTTTTAATAACCGCACAGTACTTTGATTTTGCAATTTTGTCCCCAATGTACATATATTATTCTTAATTCCGGTTTTTTATACTTTTCCTGTGTGAATCTAAATGGTTCTATTACCTGTCATTTTGCAGCTGTTACAGCTGATTTTCCCCTTTTTGGGACAATAAAGGATTATTCTATTCTAAATATGATAATGAAGTATAGCTTTTAATGTTATGTCTGGGCACTTTTTAAAAATACTGGTATGTGGACACAAATTCATTATATTATTAATGTGGTGATGGATGGATGGATGGATGGGTGAAAATGTTCTACATTTCTCACTCATTTTGAAAGCAAAACTCACAAATATACAGAGAGATTCATTACATATACATCTGCATAGCGGGGTCTGGTGTCTCATCTTCCTCTTGACAATACCCTATAGATTCTCCAAGTGGTTCAGAGTAAGTCAGTTTGTTGCACAGTGACAGCATGGCCACTGACGCAGCTTTAGATCCCTTTTACAGTGTGAGAGCATGGGCCAAGTCCTGCTGGAAAATAAAATCAGCCAAAAAAAGCTAACGATAACTTTTGCTGGACAATAAATTGCCCCAGAAATTACTGCAATAAAAAAAAAAAAAAAACATCCCATTTTACTCTACCACGATGGATAAATGGACCATATGTGCCTTTTTTCATCCATTCTCTTTGGTGGAAAGAAGGAGACATGGGAGGAAAATAAACAAGCATGCAAATGGAAAATATGTGCCTGGAAAAATTGAGCTCATTTCAATTGATCATGCAATTCATGGATTTATTGTTTATTGTGACAGGCCTATCCAAATGAAATGCGAAATTTGCTTTTATCTGAAAAGAGGACTTTGGATCACTGAGCAAAGGTTCAGTTTGGTTTCTCCTTAGCCCAGGTAAGACGATTCTGATATTCCCTCTGGTTCAGGAGTGGCTTGACATGAGAAATGTTAATCTTTTAACCCATGTATGGGATTCGTCTGGGGGTTGTGACTCTTGATTAGCCGACTTCAGCCTCAGCCTGAATGGAATTTGCTTGAAAGTCCTCTCAAGGCTACAAGTATCCCTGTTGCTTATGCACCTTTTCCTGCCACATTTTTCCTTCCACTCAACTCTCTATGAATATGCTTGGATACAGCACCCTGTGAACAGCCAGCTTCTTTAACAATAACCTTTTGTGGCTTACCCTCCTTGTGGAGAATGTCAATGACTGTCTTCTGGACTTTAAGTCACCATGATTGTATCCTACTGACCCAGACTGAGAAATTAATTAGAGGTTCAGGAAACCTTTGCAGGAGTTTTGAGTTAATTAGCTGATCGGATGTGACAGCATGAGTTTCCAAAATTAAACTTATTTACAATATTCTACTTTTCTAAAACACTGAATTCTGTGTTTTCATCATCTGTTAGCCATAATTATAAAAGGTGGAAATATGTCACTGTATGTCTAAAGAATCCATATAATGGAGTTTCAGTGTCTGAAATGTGTGACAAAAAATGTTGAACCTTTTCATGATATTCTTTTTTTTTTGTTATGTGCCTGTATGAGTCAGAACTAAAGTTATATCACTTAGAAAAACTCCACTGCCAAAATAATTCCTAAGACAACTAAATAATTTACTGTCAAAAATATATATATTTTTTTCAATCTTGTCAAAAGTATCATGTATAAGACAGAATGGACTAAGATCAGGAACTTCACATGAACTCAGCCCGACAATGGTCTTAAATGGCGCAAGGGCGCCACCTGTCGAGCAATGAAGGAAACGTATCAGTGCTTCAGAATATAAACATACCATGTCATCGGGGGAATCTGCATGCAATCCTCCAATTTGAATGAAGCTTCCCTCACTTGCAAAGTGAACCTGCAGATGTTCGGGAATCGCGGACTTTGCGATTCTGTTGGGCACATGGGAGCCGATGAGAAACTCGTTGTTTAGATCTAGGAGCTTAACGTGAAGAGCGACGGCCTCTTTCCTCTGCGGACAAGGCAGGAGGGACAAGCGGAGGTGTCGTTGACAGAATTACAGAATCTGTCAATAATAGTACATAGACAAAATACTCACCAGTTTTTCATCCAGGTGAATTCCACTGATTTCAAAGTCAAACATGAATAACTCTGCCACTCGCCTAAGAGGAAAAATGAATATGTACAGCTTGACCATCCAGGAATACTTTCCTCTTACAGATAAGCCAAAAACTAAATAAAATCCTAATAAATGTACTTTGTGTCAGGGTCCAGCTCTGCCGCAACTTTTGGGTCGTCCAGTAAGTTCTTCAGACTCTTGCATAACTCAACGTTGGTGTTCAGCCTGCAACATAAATTCAGCAATATGTAGTCATGAATATCTTAGAATTAAAAAAAATCTCTGTTGCTTTAAGCCAGGTAACTTTATAAAGACATTCCTCCTTACTTCTCCACGACTGTGCCAATCTCCACGCAGGTCTTCTCTGCAGCTTCCCGGTATGCCGGGTCTGGATGGGCCACTTTTATGAAGTCCGCCTGCAAATAAAGGAGACTAATAAAAACTTCTACGAGCGGAGAAACAAACAGAAGTTGATTGAACACACAATAAAGTCAACAACCATGCAAGGGGGGGAGAAAATAATGTCAGGAGTCCACTTTTTTACTGGCTTCTTATGAGATTTGGAATTGATTACATTTATAACTTTCGGTTTTAGCTTTATATGGTGTGAAATAGTCTTGATAAAATGTCCTAAATCTTGTTGGGGAAAGATTTGACTTGCTTTGCTGTGGCAGCCAAAGGTTCCTATGTTTAGCTATCACTCAATTTAAATCTTTACATTCCTTTATATCTCTCCAAACAGCTCACCTTTATTTCGTCGACATTAGTTTCTTTAGATACAAAGGACAGAGTAATGCTAATCTTGTGCTGCTAGATCGTGGTATACTCTTTTTTTTTTAAATTATGTAGAAACTGGTATGTAGCCAAACCATGGTCATTTAACTCGAGGATTTTATACAGTAAAAAAATCCCATTACAACAACAAACTATATAGAAGAATTTAATCCACATTTTTCGTCCTGAATTTTGGTGTAAATGTTGCATTGTATTTTTCACTAAAGGTTATTATACTTTAAGAATAGTGGCACCACCCCACCACAGCTCCATGTAGTGTTTTATTTATTTCTAATATAAATTTAAGGGAAGCTTTTGAAAACTTTCTTGAAGCCACACTTGTTAAGAATCTTATACCAGCCCATGCCTACTAGTGGATATAAAAGGTGCTTCATCCTTTAAGTCAGATATCCCATTATACCACAGTCATGAATATTCCTGCCCATTTTGATACAACACTAATTGCTTTTCTTCCCCTAAATCTAAGAAAATCTTGCAAGTTTACTGCATATAAATATCTGACACCAGTCAAGGTGGGGGTGAACTCACCAGATCAGCCACTTTGCACAACCCATCTGACAGCTGGTCGAAACACTCCACCGTCTCCACACCCGGAGAGCAGAAGCAGGATCTGTGCAGCAGGAGCTCGGTATTCCTCAGGGCCGTCTGCGTGGCTTCCTGGAAGCCCGCAGGACAGCTGAGCTCCGGCACCCCAAACAAACCCTGCAAACCCATGTCACACCAGATTCACAATGACTGGATCGTGTCAGTATTATCACATACAAACTGCATTTTATTATTATTTTTTGATTGAATCCTGCACCAAAACTATCACACTAGTAATACTGTAGGTCAGTGGATGAGAGATGTCAGACGAACCACGTTCTTCCCAAACAGGTCCAGCCTCCGGAGAGGTTTGGCATTGAATGCAGCTCCGACAGGAGACCAGGTGGTGACTTTTCTCCGGACATGGGTCCACAGACTCCTGTTCTTCACCAGGCGAAGCAGCCTTTGTGAAGCGGACATTGTCAACTAAATCTGCTGTAACTCGTGTCCTGAAGAGCAGGAACCTCTACTACTGCAGGGCTAACTGCTAATGCTGATAGAAAGTGACAGAGGGCATGCTAAACTTTAGCCTTTGGTCTGTCTGCCATGTCTAAAAAATAAAAGTTGTCTCTTTAAATAATGCGAATACATTAGAAACCTTTTCTCCTGTGGAGTGAACGTTTATCTGTAACGTTCAACTTAAAGAGGACCTGTCCTTGCCAGGAAATCTAAACAAACCGCAGTAGGATGGCTTTCCAGAATGGACCTGTCTAACAAGCAAACAAGCGAGCATGTTAGCGCACTGGCTAATCAACGCGAATCCAAACTTTTGTACCATCTCGCAGTTTCGTCAAATTAGAGGAGTAAGAAATCGTGTCCGCCTGCGTCTTGTTATTTACATAGACTGTATAATGTTTGTTATATTATTTGGTTATTTACCACAGGATGATTTTAATGTAACAGTATTCTGCTTGGATGTATCTAACAGCAACCGAAGTTTGCGCAAATACGGTGTGTCGAAAGTGCGAATCCTCATCGAAAGCGGTCTTCACCTCTGGTGTTCACGCGGAAGTTGGAACCTTCATTTTAAAAGCAGGTAACAAAATAAAATACTGTCGCCTAAACGCCCATGGCTTTGGAATATGTTCAGATTTCGTCATGTTACACCCAAAAACCTCCGTGTATTTTACTGGAATTTTATGGGATCAACCAACACAAAGTAGTGCATTATTTTTTGAAATGGAATAAAAATGAGACATGGTTTCTAAAAGTGCATTTGTGCTTAGCCTTCACAAGATTATTAATTCATCCTTGAAAATAAACGTTCAAGTCTTGCCACAGATATACTCTATAGCTAGGAGTTACAGTATAGAATAAACTAGGCATAGGTTGAGCTTTGTTTCTATCAAGGTGACATCTGAAGACAATTGTTTTCTATGGATTTTATTTAGGGGAATCGCATAAATAAATGCACACACACACAAACACACACGGTTTATTCTATAATTGGAGATACATTTTGCATTTCAATTTTTCTCAAAGGTTGTCATACAGAACCATTAATTCAGAATAATTTTGAAAACACTTTAAAGTTGATATATTCAGTGCTAAACAAGTACAGGTATTTTCCTTATTTTATCAAAATACCACCTGTTCATAGTTTTTCTGATAAACTCTGTCACGGACGAACAACCAAATACATACATACTACTACAGTAGGCTACATCATAAAATTATAAATCTTTTTAATTTAATTTGTCATGTAGTTCTTTTATTCAGACCTTTGAAACAGATATTAAATGTTACATTTAGACAATTTAAAAATTAGATTCATCCCCGGGGATTAGTGCATTATCCAATGGTTGCACTTGTTTTTTTTAAATCAAAATAAGTATAATACAAGGTATTCAATTCAATTCAATTCAGTTTATTTATATAGCGCCAATTCACAACAGATGTCATCTCAAGGCACTTAACAAGAAGTCATTTCAATACAATTATACAAACATTCCAATCAGTTAAAAAGTTTCCTATTTAAGGAATCCCAGCAGATTGCGTCAGTCATTGGCGTGAGGTTGGGCAGATTTCCAACCACAGCAATCCTTCAGCAATCCCTCATACTGAGCAAGCATGTAGCGACAGTGGAGAGGAAAAACTCCCCTTTAACAGGAAGAAACCTCCAACAGAACCAGGCTCAGTAGGAGCGGCCATCTGCCACGACCGTCTGGGGGTTTGAGAAGACAGAGCAGAACACAGAAGGAACAGAAGATCCGATATAAGAGAACTTTCTATGTTACAGAAAGTAAAAAGTTGATAACAGGACACAGTGGATGTTCAGTTACTGAGAGGATCATCCCAGTCGATGACCCCCGTCCAACAGGGCATTGCAGCCAAGCAGGATACCAGACCAGGTGTATCTTCGATGGGGAGAAAAACACTGAGAGAAAACAAAGTTAACAGTCGAAATAACAGAATGTACTGTAATACAACTGGAGAGTCGTAGGAGAAAAGGAAGTAGCAGAGTGAAGAAAATTGGTAAGTCTGTCCTCCAGCAGTCTAAGCCTATAGCAGCATAACTACAGAGATAGCTCAGGATGACCTAAGCCACTCTAACTATAAGCTTTATCAAAAAGGAAAGTTTTAAGCCTGGCCTTAAAAGTAAACAGAGTGTCTGCCTCACGGACTAAAGCTGGGAGCTGGTTCCACAGGAGAGGAGCCTGATAACTAAAAGATCTGCCTCCCATTCTACTTTTAGAGATCCTAGGAACTACAAGTAAACCTGCAGTCTGAGAGCGAAGTGCTCTTTTAGGAACATATGGAACAATTAGATCTCTGATGTATGATGGAGCTTGATTATTAAGGGCTTTGTATGTAAGAAGAAGGATCTTAAATTCTATTCTGGATTTAACAGGGAGCCAATGAAGGGAAGCTAAAACAGGAGAAATGTGATCTCTCTTTTTAATATTCATCAGAACTCTTGCTGCCGCATTTTGGATCAACTGAAGGCTTTTAATGGCATTTTGTGGACTTCCTGATAGTAAAGAATTACAGTAGTCCAGCCTTGAGGTAACAAATGCATGGACTAGTTTCTCAGCATCACTCCTGGACAGGATGTTTCTAATTTTAGCAATATTCCGGAGGTGAAAGAAAGAAATCCTAGAAACCTGTTTAATATGGGATTTAAATGTCAAGTCTTGGTCAAAAATAACGCCGAGGTTCTTTACGTTATT
The DNA here is from genome assembly GCA_963556495.2 of Valencia hispanica. NCBI lineage: Eukaryota > Metazoa > Chordata > Actinopteri > Cyprinodontiformes > Valenciidae > Valencia > Valencia hispanica. The sequence continues at coordinate 41,385,871 of OY747700.1, read as the reverse complement.
ACTGGGGGACAATTTAATGCCATCCAGATGAAGTGATTGACTAATCAGTTTCTGTTTAAGAACTTCTGGTCCAAAGACAGCAACTTCTGTCTTGTCAGAATTTAAAAGCAAAAAGTTTAGGGTCATCCATGCTTTTATGTCTTCCAGACATGCCTGTAATCTACCTAACTGACTGGGTTCATCAGGATTTATGGATAAATATAGTTGTGTATCATCGGCATAGCTGTGGAAATTTATCCCATGCTGTCTAATGATTCTACCAATTGGAAGCATATATATGGTGAAAAGAATTGGTCCAAGGACAGAACCCTGTGGAACTCCACAAGTAACCCTTGAGAGTGAAGATGATTTATCATTTAGATGAACAAACTGGAATCTATCAGACAAATATGATTTAAACCAGACTAGTGCTGTTCCTTTGATCCCTGCAACATGTTCAAGCCTTTCTAAGAGAATATTATGATCGACTGTGTCAAAAGCAGCACTGAGATCTAACAAAACCAGAACAGACACCAGTCCATTATCTGAGGCCATGAGAATATCATTAGTAACCTTCACCAGTGCTGTTTCAGTGCTATGATGAGCTCTAAAACCTGACTGAAACTCTTCAAACAGCTCGTTACTGTTTAGATGTTCACAGACTTGATTAGCAACTATTTTCTCAAGGACTTTGGATAAGAAAGGAAGGTTAGATATAGGTCTGTAATTCACTAAGTCATCTTGATCAAGGGAAGGTTTCTTGAGTAAAGGTTTAATTACAGCTATTTTAAATTCCTGTGGTACGTATCCGTTTACTAAGGATAGATTCATCATATCCAAAATGGGGCCAGGAACCAAATGGAACACTTCTTTAAATAATTTGGTTGAGATTGGGTCCAAAATACAAGTTGAAGATTTAGATGAGGCTAATATTTTTGATAATTCTGAAAGCTCGACTGAATCAAAACAGCCTAAGCAATACTGAGGTTCTACAGTTCTTTCCGATACTGACTCATTTACTGAGGAAGAAGTACTCATGTTTGGGAGGGTGCCAATGATTTTATTTTTAATAAAATTTATTTTATTTATGAAGAATCTCATAAAATCATCACTGCTAAGAGCCGGGGGAATAGTTTGCTCAACAGAGCTATGACTCTGTGTAAGTTTGGCAACTGTACTAAAAAGAAACCTAGGATTGTTTTTATTCGCCTCTATTAATGATGAAAAATATGCTGTTCTAGCTTGTCGAAGGGTCTTTTTATACAGCAGTAGACTGTTATTCCAGGTTAAATAGGAATCCTCTAGATGTGTAAAGCGCCATTTTCTCTCCAACTTCCTAGTATTCTGCTTTAAAGTACGCAACTCTGCGTTAAACCAAGGAGTCAGCCTCCTATGGCTAGCCACTTTCTTTTTTAAGGGGGCTACACTATCTAATGCCAAACGCAATGAGGACGTAACGCTGTGAACCAGACCATCAATTTCTGAAGGGTTAGAGATAGAATTGCTGCCATCCACTGTGTTACTCTGAGACACTGAGGAAAGTAAGAATGGTACAGATTCTTTAAAAATTGTATGGTATTGTATGGTAATTGGTATAGATAAAACTGTAACATATCTTTCTCTTACACAATAGGAAAAAAACATTAAGTAGTGTTGATTTTTCAATGTATTATCTCATTAATATTCAAGCTGAAAGACCAAAAACAGAATTGACACATCTGAAAACAAAGCAAACTCAAACCAACCAGAATATGTCAAAACAAGAAAATAACTGCTGAGTTATTGAGAAATCTCGACCAGATATCCCCCTGGATCTCTACATGCCGTATCGCAACCTTTGTCTGGGGTGGATTTAATCTGAGGATGTCCTCATGTGGGTACCAAAGAACATCTTTACAACCAGACCAAAAGAATCAATTTCTGCCTATTTGGTGCATGCGCTTGACCTTCATGAGTCTCATTGACCTCCAGGATGGTACTAGGATATATATCATGGTCGTACATGAACACACACCATTGTCCAACCACATCATGGCTGTCCCAGGGTATTTCTGTCTGGTCCTCATCTCTCTCTTCTATTTCTTTCATTTTAGTGAAGTCAAGCGACTGACATCTTCCCTATATTGTAGAAAGCACATACTCTGTCTTGCAACCTAATCCTCTTGGATGCATATTTTTTTCGTTGGAAAGTCAGTTTGTCATTGTTGATAGTGCTTTGGTTGAACCTCTTTCTTGACAATCCTAGTGTTTCCTGAACCTTGGCCTGGAATCTGTATTTTCTGATAATTCTGCCAGACACAATTTGTGAAATCATTTGCCTGCTTTTCTCTGATGTGGATCCATGATCATTTTCTTTAATTGTATGAACAAGAGCATGGTCATAGGTAAGGGTTTTTCTGACATTCTGTGACACACGGCATCTACCAACTTTTTAGTTTTACTTCTAGGAGAGTGCCCATCTATTTTCAGTCTCTCACAATGTTTGCAGTACATGTCAGTCTTCTCCTGTGTTGTCAGTGCCTGTTGTAACTTCTCTATCACTCTGTACAATTTTGAGGTCCTTCGCTTTCCTCTCCTTTGTCCTAATCTGTCTGAAATTATATGAAAAGCCTTATTAAATACATTTCTCAAATTGTCAATTGTGTATCATCAAATGACAGTTTTCTGATCAAAAGTAGATTTAAATTCTCCAATATACTAAACTCTGTGCGTTTCAAATACAAAACATACTCTATCAACTTTCAATGGACATCAACCACCAACCTCCATTTATTTTTCTGATGTGGACCCTGGGAGTGATCAGAATTCTCTGAAGTGGTGAGGTCTCTACACTGCTCGTGCCTGGCCTGGGCATTCCTCCGGTATTTCTGCTGTCTCCTCCTCTCTCTTGGTGTTAAGTCTGCAAACCAATCTGACTCTTCCCATTTCCTTCTTATGCCTCCATCTTTCCCTGTCCTTTTTTAAGTTCCCCTCTCTTCTCTCTGGGATAGCATCACATCTTGTTCCATTTCTCCTCCGTTGCTCTGCAGCAGAGTGGCATGTCTGAAGCACACATCTTTACAATCTATTATGTGAATATACAGGTTCCTTACTTCATTACTGTCAAAAGGCACTGTAGATATAAATAAAAATGTTGTCTGTCATCTATTTTGATCATTAGCTCTTACAAAGAACTTTCTTCCTTCTTGTGAATACAGAAATGTTCAACTTCAACGTATCGTCATCTTTAGATACATTTTTTTGTATAACAAGCTGACAAAGAACTACTACAACCACACAAGCCAATAAAGGAAATTCTTTTTTAACTGTCCAACTATAAGTAATTATTTAATTTTATGGTCATGATCTGCAGCACAGAACATATTTTTCAGTGTTATAGACCAGAATCACTCAGCATAAATGAATTCGTTATAGAAAAGGTGACTGGTCTGAAACGGAGTTGCTGTCCAGGTTAACAAATCAGTTAGGGTGTATTTAATGAGACAGTAGCACTTTAAATGATTTCATGATGCGCTGTAGCACAGGAAACGACATTGTGATTCTTATGTGATTTTCATACAATTCATTCCGATTTTAATCACTTAAGTGATAAATTGATGCCTTTGCAATATAACTTTTGAGGAAAAAAAATTATGGAGCAGATAGGAGGGGGAACACGGCTATTAACTGTGTTTAAATGGCGAACATTCAACAATTTTCGACAAGTTACAGGATGCCTTGGGGGGGGGGGGGGGGGGGGGGGGCATCTAAGATTATCTTGTCCCAGACCCAGGCAAAACTAGAACCTTTCCATTATCCATCTATAGAATGTTTTCAATTTGTTAATAGATGAATGAGACACCCTCATGTCCAGTGGAGAATAAAATGAAGATTAGAATCTGAATTTAATCAGCCACAATTTGTTACTCATTCCTTATTAACATAATCAAACCAGGTTTACAAAGGAGTCGGACACAGAACACACCTTGAACTGACGTCTTTATTCATGGGAGGAATAATTAATTCATTGCACTCCACGACCACATTTCATTAAGTTTCACTGTGAAATCTATTTAATAAAGATGTAATACAAAAAACGTTGAGCAAAAGGTCACCAGGCGACTGTATTTGGAAACGTCCTCACAAACAAAAAAGAAAACATGGCGGGCAAAAGTATTCGAGTCAACTCAGCAAAAAGAATTTAATACTGAAAATAGGTAACACAGGACAAGGATAAAAGATCTTCCCAATATGAGAAATTTCAGTATCTTGCTTTAAGTACTTTTGGTTATTTGTACTTGGCAAAAAAAAAAAAAAAAAAAAGTACCAACTTGTGACACATGGCAAGAAAAAGCAGTTAAATGTAAAGAAAAAAAACAAAAAAGTCAGACTTAAAGAAGCGCTTTGCTAGCAACTAATTGTTAAATCTCAATCACGTATTTACATCTATCCACTAGAATACAAAACAAAAAGAAATGTGGGGGGGAAGAGAGTTCATTTGGCTCACATCACTTAATACAGTCAAGCTTTAGGTGTGTGGATTTACAAAGGAGTGCTGAAGTCAAAAACCTAGGCGTGGGTTTGTTGGATCCAGTTGATGTGGTCAGACATCTGCCGATCTGGAATCGTTTATCGTCCTTACCTTAGCTATAACAAAAAAACAAAAACCAACTGCATCTCTCCAGACTACAGTAAACTTAGTTGACCCCTGAGTTTCTAATGCAAAACTAGTGTATGAAATACCTCATTACAGTGTTTCTTAGTGCAAGCCAGCAATATGCTCGATTAAACAGAGGTATATTAGGATAGCACCCAAGCTGACAAGATTCCCCAGAAACGGTTATTCTGCCAAATCACAACAAACACCACAGGAGGCGATGTTTTTCCTGTGTCCTTGTGAAAACCAGCAGTTCAAATGCTTGAATTTGTATTACATCTATAAACATGTTTTTCATAGAAAATATAAATAATATCCCTGAATGAAACAGATTCACAGCATTTTTTTTTTCTTGAGGACTCCAGTGCTACTACCATAACTTGGCCATCGAGTGTCCCAACCCGTCCGGTAAATGTCCATCTGCGGCTCCTGGACGCTCCTTTCATTCGCTGTCGCGATAACTCACGGTCCGCTTGCCTCGGTTCCGAGTGTTCACGCGCCTCGTCCTCTGCGGTTTGCTGTACGACTCGTCGCTGTCCTCCTCAGAGACGCGCCGATGGCGCCGTTGTCTGAGCTGGCGGCTCGCCGGCCGTTCAGCCCGTGCGCGACCCCTCCTCTTTGGACTGCTGTGGGACCCTGAGCTGGAAAAGGAGTTTTCAGAGGCTGAAAACATCTGCTCGCTTTCTGAACTGTCTGAACTGTGTTTGCTGCTGCTGTAGCTTTCCTTCCTTTTAGGCTTTGGCCGCCTCAGGTTTTTCCTTCCTCTGTTTGAACGAACATCCTCTTCCTCCTTCCGGGAATCAGAGTGGGATGAAGTGTCACTCTCTTTGCCATCGTGTGACTCTTGTTTGGATTCCCATTTAAAGCTCTTGGAGGAGCCTGACCTGCTGTTACTATTGCTCTTGTTTGGAGGCTCCTTCTGCCTGTCTTCCTCCTCGTCCTCGGAGTCTGAGGTGTAAATCCGTTTCCTCTTGGAAGTGACCTGATTCCTTCCTTCACTGGGAGAAATTCTCTTGGACACTCTCGTGTCATGCCTCTCTTCCCTCGACTCAAAGTCTCTTTTGTTGCCGTTTCTTTGCCTACGCTGGTTTTCTCCAGTCAAATCTTCCTCGGAAAGAGAGTTGTCAACTATGTATTTCTTTTTCGGCAGAGCTCGGAGGCTCAGCCGTCTGTTTGACGCGTCGTCGGAATGATCAGACTCTTCGTCTGACGATCCAGTGGAGCGTTTCCTCCTGGACTTCCTCTGGGGTTTGTACTCCTGCTCGGAACTCTCTGAGGCCGACGTGGTGCGAGGCCTTTTGCTTTTGTTTCTCGTTCTCCTCGCTTCAAGGTCAGATCCATCGCTGGAGGGACTTCCATCCATTGCTACGTTCTTCGCCCCTTTCTTCTGTGGGCTGGATCGTTTCCGAGGACCACTCAGCTCGTCTAATTCGGGACCATCCAGTATTTTAGTTGAGGCAGATTTTTGCTTGTCTTGGCTTTTTGATGCTGGAACTTTGCGTTTTTTCTTAGAGTCCCTTTGGATTGATTCTTTTTCATTCCTTCCATTTTGTTGTGGCCGCTTCTTGGCACGCTCCTCTTCATCGGAACTCAAAGATGCTTTCTTTCGCGTGGTTTGGTATTCATCGTCTTCCTCCTCCTCTTCACTTGCAATTCTACTTCTCCCAGCAGTGCTTCGAGACTTTTTGTGAGACAGAAGTACCTGGTCTTCCTCCTCCTTTGCAGTTTCTTCTTGCTCAGAGTTGCTCTCAGATCTATGTTTTCCGCTATGTCCGTTAACTTGGGACAAAGTATCTGTAAGAGGAAGCAAATAAGTTTTTGTAGTTATTTTTTTTAAAAGTTGGGCAACGGATTAAAAAACATGAAGCTATGTAGCAAAAAGGGAGGAAAAAATGTAATCTTACCATTTCCCCTCGTTTTGGCTGTGTGTTTCGTTTTCTTCTGTTTGACGGACTTGTTAACTCCATTCTGTTTAACCTGGGAGGAGGATGAAACGTCACTCCCAGTGCCATCTTCCTCCCCCATGGACTCACTGTCAGACTCCTGAGAATTCTGGGAACCTAGAAATGTTTTAGGGTGACAAAACAGTAAAGCTCTATCCATACTTAGTCCAAAGAGGTTCTTAACTTTAAAGTCTTTCCCCACCTTCAGTCGACAATTCTCCGTCCGACTCGGAGCTGCTCCGGATCACGGCAGTGCGTTTGCCGATACGAGCTGTGTGGCGGAGCCGGCTGCTGCTTCTTCTTGGCCTCCTCTCTTCCTCTTCATAGTCTTCATCGGATGCCCCCAGGAGCTTTATTTTACTGACAGCAGCCCTCGCCGTCTTTCTCTTGAGCAACCTGGGAACGGTCACCTCCTCTTCCCTGTCCGAGTCATGGGAGGAGGCTCCGTCAGAGTTGCGGTCACGGCGCCTTTCCCGACGAGACGCCCTGCCGCTGTGGCCGTTCATTTCCGCTCGGCCTTCTGAAAAAGAGCCATTCAGAACATCAGAGGCCAGATTTTACATTTTAGCCCTCTTTAATGATTCAAAATCTGTCTATGTTTTTTTCAGAGCAGAGAAGTAATTGTAAAAATACAGTTTTCTGACACAGTGAGAGTCTTTGGAGAAAGGCTTTTAGTTGCACTACCATATATGGAAAGATGACATGTTGTCTGGAACAGCATAGTTTAACAGCCCAGACACATTTGTCATTGATGCTTGAGTTAGGTGTTATGTATTCTTTCATGCTTTGTTACATATTTGTCAACCTCAGACGTGTAAGAATATAAAAATCATAAACAGACAGCCTGATGTTGACTGGAAAGATTTCAAAATCATGGCATCTGCTCTTTATTTATTCTTTATTCTGGACTGACTGTGAGAACGAAGAGAGCGAACAGCGTTTCACCTGCTCTAGTTCTGTCTCTAGCAGCTCTGTTTCTGGTCTGCCGTGTCCTCCTGCTGGGATAGTGATGGTCTGAGGACTTGGACGAAACATCTCCATCTTCTTCCTCCTCGCCTTCACTCTCACATTCCTCCTCTTCATCATCATCTTCACTGTCACTCTTGGCAGCTAGCCACAAGAACATTTTCAAAGTCAATTCGTTTAATACACGACTCCAGGAGGACACGTTTTTTTTTTGTGTTATCAGGTTAAGGTTTATTTCTGACCTTTTTTCTTCTTGGAAGTATTGCTTCTTGTAACCCTGGCTTTGTGTCTGCTTGGATGGCGCTTTGAAGATGCCGGACGCGTCTCCTCGTCCTCTGAATCACTCTGTTCATTCTCGCTTTCAGACTCTGAAAAAGTGCACAGATGAATCCAGTGACTTCCCCATCAATGTGGAAAGAAAAAAGAAAAAAAAGTTGTGGTCGTTTGAAAACGTTTTTCCAAGTTGAACTTTTACTTTGTGTTCTAGAAGCGTCAAGAGTAGAAAATAATACCAAACTGCTCTGATATTGTTTTGGGTGAACAGTGAGGGTCACGTTGGTCTCAGGCAGTATACACACACACACACACACACACACACACCAGTGTTTATTCAAAAAAATACCTTTACAAATGCTACCACAAAAAAATCCTGTTCATATCACCTGCTATTATAAAACCGACGAGAAGGATAACTTTGCCTGTACCTGCCGTAGATGAGGCAGCTTTGGAACCGGAGTCGTCCTCTGAGGAGTTTCGACCGGAGCTTCTGCCTAGGCTCCGCCTCGCTCTCTCGGGAACAGACACTTTGGCTGAGGTAGATTTCGTTACGGACTTTGACTCCAATTTTTCCTGAGTTCTAACTGTGGGCTTTTTGTGACTGCTGGGGGGAAAGGGAGGAGAAAACATTCAATAGTTGGACACCTGACTGTTAAAGTAACCACAAAATGAGAAAAACTATTGCTTGCTTTTGCAGTAGGATGTACTTCAAGTTTGAACCGCTGCATACTTTGACTCTTGCTTCTGCCTTTGTAGCAGCCTTATTTTATCAGACTGCACATTTTTTTAGGCCGTCCACTTTTTATGAACGTCCTATTTTTACCTAATATTTTTTAGACTTATTTTACCCATTTTATAATGCATTCAAATAAATGGTTATAAGGGGTGCAACAATACACATTTGTACCAAAAATCAGTAGTCTCAAGTAGGTACAGATACATGCCAAACAAACACAGGGTTGTTTTTAATACCTGAACACATGCAGGATGTTTATGTGTGGTAGAAGACAATACCAAGTTCAGCAGCTCAACTTTAAAAAGTGACATCAAAACAAGAAAGACTCTCAGCTATCACTAAACTGTACTATTCAGGAACAATAAGGTTTCTGATGCAGCTATAGTGGAGATAGACAGATGGACCGAAGCAGGCAGAACTTTTTAACAGAAATAAGGTACATAGCTTGCTCTGAACATCAAACTGAATGTAATCATCACTAGTAGCAATACTAAAATGCTGCAAAGTATGACAGACAGGACAACACACTGGTACTCTGTAATGATTTCCAAACAGCTGTGCTTTTATGCTGCATTCGAGTACATCCGGTACACTGGATTGTCTAAATTTCAAAACAACTTCAAAGTGAGTGGCTATACCCACCTATCTTTTATTAATGTTGATGTTTTAATGCTATTAATAATGAAAAAAATAAATAATCAAATCTCAGGTTTGTTCTATAGTAGCCACTTTTATTGTTTTTTCTGTTGATTGAAGCAAATCCAAAACGTACCAAACTGTTCCTTTAGAAATAGAAGTATTACTTAAATAGTATTCCGTTTGTATTTTTGCTATTGAACCATGATCTACATGCCAGTTGAAAATGGGCAAAATAAATAGAAAATCATTGAGAGGGGAATCAACAAAAAAGTAAACAGACTGTAACAAGACAGAACTGATGGCCGATTTAAATGCGCAGCATTCAGAAACGTAGCATACCACATTGAATTTATGAAACAGCTAACCACAGGCGAGGCAAGACGAACCTTGTTGTGGCGGAGGACTGATCCTGCTGCTGCATCTTCTTGCGAAATCTCTGACTGCGACGGAGCCTGTCGCTGCTTTTGACAGCGGTTTTGTACTCCGATATGATTGTTCTGATCTGCTCCTCGAAGAAGGCAGAGAGTCGCAAGGTCATGCTGTAAATCTATAAAGGAGGCAAAGGGCGCATCGAGTTAAAAAAAGAAATCACAGAAGACTCAGTGAAGTTATCTCAAATTTGATGCCCGACGAGATTAACACTCCCCTCCTTAAACAGTAATTATCCCCTACCTTGGAGCGTTTGTTGGGCGTGTAAGCCTTAGCATTGGCAAATATCAAGCGCGTGTCTTTGCACAGCTCTATAGGGTTTTCATAGCGATCTTCATCCAGGGTCCTTTTCACTGTGCCAAAGTCCATTGGAGCATCAATAATGTCAAGGTAATCCTAGGTACATAAGCAAGACACGCCTTAGAGCTCCAGACATGGCGTACACGGCTTAAAATAAAACATGAGGCCGTTCTGAGTTGCTGTTTCAGCTGATGTGTTCACTTACAGGATAGTTCTCAGGATCCACAGGCTGTCTAAATGGTTCTGAGTCTTCGCAATCAAATATATAGTTGACCAGGTGCCTACAATGTTCCTTCCAGGCATCTGGATCTTGCAACACCTCCACTGAGTGCTGCAGAGTTTTAAAAACAAAATTAAGAAAAAAAGCACAGGTCAGAGACTTCATGATATCTCTTATTTTCTAGAGATGGTCTCAGAAATTAGCTTGGGTACCAGAAACAATCATTTTTGCCCTCGACCAGCCCAGATTGGCCTTCAGCCAGCCGCGAACCTCAAAATGTATCTTTCCAAACAATAAACCAAGAACTGCTAGGTCAAACTGATCTCAACATTCCTCAGAGTGGAAGTTGTTATGGTAAGAAAAAGACTCAAAATTAGCTCTTTTAGTACCAGTGAGCTATTTCCGAATGAACTCACAAGAAGCACAAAAAGGTGCAAGAAGCTACTTAAAAAATAAAAAAAATGTTGCCCTTTATTTGGGCTGCAACTTTTAAATGGTGTGAGACAAATTTGCAGAACTGAACTGATCGGTCATGAAAAAGGCTGAATTAGGAAACGTTAGCCTTTTGGAAAACCAACCGTTAAGGTAGAGAACCACTTACTCTACACCAAATACATGGAATAGTAATGCTTAGAGTGCTAATTATGCTAATATCCGAACTTAGAGTTTTAGAGGCGTGCTCAAAATGTGAATTTTAACTACTTCTTTGTCATAAAACATCTGTTTAACAGCAGAGCTGTGGAAGGCCGACGACGCGCTCTCTCGGAAACAGGGTAACTGACTAAATGATTGATCGCAACAGAAAGGCTTCTTAAGGCTCTTTTATAGCTACAATGAATGAATAAGTGATTCAGCAATCCAACTCATAACCATAAACCAGAGCTCTCTTTCACCAATGTATTAACTTGGGATTTATTCTGAATATAAAATGAAGAAAACATGACCATGTTATGTATTTTGAGGTGTGAAAAAGGGTCTGTATTTTACTGGAAACATTATATAGTTATGGTAGTAAAATTTTCAATGTATCCAGAAAGTAAAACGTCTTCTAGTTACGTAAATGACTTAAACAAATAATTCGAATCAACTAAAAACTGTATTTGAGGGTCAGAGCTTTAGAAAAGAAAGGGACAAGAAACCAGAAACAGAATCTCTGATCAGTGCATCGACATAGCGATGTATTCTGTTCTGGATGGTGCCGGTGTTAATGTTTCTTTTTTGTTCTCATTTACCTGACGCAATCTGTGTCCAGAGGATGTACCTGGTGCTTCCGCCTCTTCTTCCTGCGGAGAACAATCACATCACGAGTCATTTCGATGTAATCGATGACGATCATAGATTCAAATTTCAAGATCAAAAATAATATGGAAAACAAGCCAACAATAAATACAATGTGATTCAATTTACTGAGGAATTAAAGCTGCTGCAACTCTAAGTGACTATCTTTTTCATCATCTCGAGTCTGCTCAAACATTTATATAAACAGTAGTTAAAGGTCTCAACTTCTCTTATTTCTACTTGCATGCAAATGCAATCTTGCAAAGTGTTTTGATGGGAAACACTGCCAACAATGTCTAAAAACACACAGAATGGTGTAAAAACAAAACAAAACAAAAGAACACACAAAAAACGGCTCAGGTGTCCGTGTGCCAAAAATGCAGCCAACATCAACCCTTTTAAACAAGACCAGATGAGACCTGCAGCGCTTAAACAACTTCAACAATTATTCCTGCTTGAAGACTTGCCTCATCGTCTTCATCCATTTCCTCCACAGCATTGTAAATCTCCAGGATATCTCTGCAGCTTGGATTACTAAAAGAAAAAAGAAAGAAAAGAAACAATATATGGAGCTCATAATTTCTATATTACTACACGATGTGTCACTTGTTACTATTCAAAAACCACTAACTGAGGAACATGCGACAAATCTTACTTGACAAATTTCTGGAGGACGCTTGAGATGATTTTTGCAGAGTGAGCAATCTTGCTTCTTGGCTCATTGAAAGTGCGGGCATTATGTGCAATATACCTGGCTTCCCAAACTAATGCAGAGAGGCGCCTGTGAAGGATAGAGGGGGAGGTTATCCAACTAAGTACAAATCCTAATTTATTCAGATTTCAATAGATGGAGACAGAATAAGACTCTCAGTCACAACCTTCGTTGATTACGAGGTGGATGGAGATGAGGAAAAAATGACCGGAGGAGCCTACCTGTAGAATCTGTTGATGAGCCGCAGTCTGATTGTGCCCAGATCGGTGGGATAGGCAATCACGGTGCAGTAGGTGGGATACTGGACTAAGTCCACTGGACCAGAAAACGGAGCTGCAATCTCTGCATAAAAAAAAGAAAGAAAAAAGCTGATTAATACTACGACTAAGAAGGCGGTTTAATAAGCCGACAAAGAACAGAGAGGCTGACATTTCATCTCCTTTGGCCTACCCACCGAGAGTAATGAGCTGTTCGATACCAGCGATGATGCGTTCACACTCCTCATCCCTGCTCCTCTCTCCCCACTCCCCTGGCACGGGTTTATACATCAGTTCTTTCATCTCCTCGGCTGTCGCGGGGATGCCTCCTCCATCTGTGTCGGGCGGCTGGGCTGCAAAAAACGAGCAGAGACAAACACCGAAATTTACCACCAGGAGCCACAAGCAAAAATGTGCAAACAGGCGACTTCCTTAAGATATATTGAGCTGGTATTACCGTCCTCCTGGATAGGTTCCACGTCCCACGGACTCAGTTTTTCTGTCTCTCCATTGTCCCATCTATTGAAAACAAAACCATCACTGCAGAAATTAACACCATTTATCTGCTTTTGAAAAACAAACAAAACCTCCCACTATAAGACCAGTGTGTTGGAAAATTACAGATCTTTTCCTGGTTTCTGGCACTTAGAAAATAGTTACGTAGAATAGGGTCAGGTTTAATTAGAAGGGTGAAAAAAAAGGCAACATCAGAATTTGCAAACAAAGTTGAAAAATCCAACATATCTTGAAGCCTAGATATTATTCTAGGATTTTTAACTTTCAGAAACAAATGAAATGTATTTAAAAAAGACAGAAGAATCAGTAAAATTAAAATAAAAGAAAACGTCTTATGTTGCTTATAGTCGACTGGCAACCCCCCAAAAAAAAGAATGATTAATTTCCCACCCATTATCAGTACTACTACTACTTAACCATTAAAAATGTCAACATAATACATTATTATTATGCTTTGATTTGACATGACAGCACTTATTTTTCCCACCTGACTTTGAAGCATTGAAAGAGGCTATCTGGATATTCTGGCTGGTAGGGCTCCTGACAGACGATGGTCCCAAACCACCAGGCATCGTCTATCACTGAGCGAAACCTGTCGTCTACCAGAGAACAAGGAGGAAACAATTGTAAAAATTCCAGGCATACCTAAATAATAACAGTAACTGGTAACATTTGCCTCCTAACTTTAACTTCATTAAAAACATTCATCTAAAAAGAAGAACGGGCTGACTCACTTGGTTGCCAGTTTCGACGGAGCGCCTCATCATAATTTTGCCTCAACACCAGAAAGTCGATCACATCTGGCATGTCATGGTACCTGCAGAGAAATATAATTATCAGTAAAATAAACGGAGACAGAATTCAGAAAGCGCGTCATCACATTCGCCTTTACAATCATACAACTAATGTGTGTTCATCAAATTAAACAGGGGCTGCCTACTTGATAGAAAATGACTTGTCTGTGATTTTCTTGGTGCCGTGGTCAATAAGGGTCAGCTTCAGACAGCAGAGCGTTGGTGGGCAAACTTCATATTTAATTCCAGTGATCTTCACAAACTCTTGGTCCTAAGGAACATGAGACATTTCATTTGATTTGCACTTAATCGATTCTTCTTAACTTTTAGTTCAGTGACTTTAGTGAGACATGGACACAATTGGGTGACTTTTTTTTTGCTCTGAACACAATTTCTTAAGGGTTATACCCGCAGCTCCATTTTTTTCCACGGCTGTTTTTCCAGGTTGATGGGATAAAGCTCACTTCGACTCACTGCCTCAACGTAGGCTTCGTGGCCCTGACGGAAGTAGATCACCTGAGGGAAACAGAAGATTTAATGTTGATGAAGTAACTTTCTACTGTGAATGGAAAAGCTTTCCTTCCAACTCCGACTGAAAGGAACAAATATGTATCGCAAGGTATGTAATCCAAGCTATCAACTCTTAAAAAGCAGAACCTTGAAAGTATTTATTCCTTTCCATTTTTGGAATTTGCGACAGGCAAAGGAAGGAGGTAGTCTGGTCAGATGAGACCAAAATGTGACTCTCTACCCTAAGTGCAAACTACTAACATTTCACATCACCCTCAATGCACTATCCCTACAGTCAAGCAGGGGGATGGCAGCATGATGCTGAGGGGATGCTCTTCAGCAGCGAAAAATGCATCCAGATTAAATGCATTTGGATTTAGGGTTGCAACATGATCAAATGTAAGTAAGTGCAAAGCGGGACGGCATACTTTTGTAAGTCTTATAAAAAAAAAAACACCAAAATAATTTGTCAACTTATGCAAGAAAACACAATTACTTTCTTTTTACCAGTAACTATTCCATAAACAGTAACACCATATTATATCAGTATATAATAATTATGTGGGAAATTACAAAACTAGAAATCATAAAAGGTGAAGATGGTACTGAAAAGCATCGTTAAAAAAGGTTGCATACCTCATCGCCCATCTGCGGAACAAAAGGAGATTTCCTGGGGATGACGTCGGTGATCCACGCTGACGGCCTGAACTCATTTGACACTTCTCTGTTAATAGATGGTCTCGGCTTTGGATGCTGATTGGGGCACAACAGGTGAACTATTTAGATATTTTGTGAACTTGTGTTCTCCGAAACACAATCTAAAACAGCATCGAGCAAAATGTTAATCAATCAAATTGTATTTGTAGAGCACTTTTCATGATTAAATCAGCACAAAGTGCTTTACATGATAAAAACAGAAAATTAACAAAGAAAGCACATTTAAAGCAAAATCGATCATACACAACCGGTTAAACTCACAGCACACACAAGACAAAAACACACCCTGTCCCCCATGCCTTCACTGCAAAAACACGGCTCAATCCGTTCCTATCTCTTTAAGTGAACAAACAATAAAAATAAACATCTAGAATGATAGCACTGTGAGAAAGCAATATTTGGGAGATCCCTCCACACTGGAATCCACCCCACAGCCACAGAAGAGTCACCACAGGGACCGCCACGAAAATATTGATAAACTCACCCGGGGTGACTTGGCTTTGGCTTTTTTGGCTTTTTCTTTGCTTTTCTTCACAGGTTTTTCCTCCTCCTCACTTTGGTGCTTCTCCTCCTCTTCCTCGTTGTCTTCCTCCTCCTCTTCCTCGGAGCTGCTGAGTCTGTGCCTCACTCGTTTACGTGATGACAGCGGGGTGGAGGGCTGCAGGTTAATGCCAGCATCTGCTGTCCAGTCTGAGTACTCGCTGGAGGTATGGCTGCCCAATCAGAAAATTTAAAACGCGGTTTAATCAAGCGCCACTGACCAGAGAAGCTTCAGAGCTCCATCGGAGATGACTACTGTTTTTTATAACATTATAGAAAAATATTCTCCTCGTACTTAGAGCTGTCACTGTTCCACTCTTCCTCATCATTGGAAGAGTCCAGTTCACTGCCATCCAATTCATTGTCCTGGGAAGAAAAGGGAAAATGGCTCAAAAATAAACTGGAACAACAGGGATATGTGTGTCATCTATACACACTCACAGGAACTACCTCAGAGTGTATATCTGAACTAGCAGTCTCCTCGCCTTCTTCACATGAGAACTCAATCAATTCTGTGGAACCTCTGCGGCCATGAGCCCGCTTTGCAGTGGAGGGTTCCTCGTCCGATTCATCCTGAGGATAAATTGGACCGAGTCAGAACCAGATGGACTATGGGTAATAAGGCAAGATCAATTCTAACATGGGTTCATCTCAGTTAAAAAAAAAAAGAAAAGAAAAAGAAAAAAAGGTAAGGGATCAATAAAAATGTACATATTTTTTCACACAGCATTATATGCCACGTTAACGTCTATTACTTTTGATCATTAGGGCTTATAGCTAACGAAAACTAAAAATTCAGGTTCTCAGAAAATGTTAGTATTACACATGAGAAATAATAATCACAGATTGTAATGCAGAGATATTATGTCACCAGACTGCTGACTTGACAATTATGCAGCCGCAAAAGATAATTGATCAATAAGCAGCTGTCCAAAAGATATATTTAACAAATAGAAAAATATTTTACAAACTGTATGTGATAAATCTTAATATACAAGTTTAAAGTTTTGAATTTAAAAATGAAATTGCTGAGATGTTGTTCACATGTTCACCAACAAAGGAATAGGAAACGTACCCGACAGCTGCCATAGATAATTCTTCTCTTCTTCGTGTTGTAAAGGAGAACCTCCTCATCTCCTCTGGCTACGCGAACATCCTCCTGGTCCCTGAAACATTTTTCCATAGCTTTTATTTTGAGAAATTGAACAAAAGGGGTAACAGAATTTTTATTAAATACCATTAAAATATGGTTTCCAGCAGGTGGATATTTTTTGATAAAAATTCTCTACTTATGTTGATATTGTTTACTTTACACAGATAACGAGAATATTCTGTATTAGGCTAAATTAAAATTTTCTTAAAATCAATTTTCTAACAAAGATTATAAACTAAGTATCCTCAACTTAAGTATGAGTCTACATTTCAAGTCGTAGCTGCCCTGAGTCACCAAGAAGACCTATTATAAAGTAGTATTTAAAGCACTCCCACAGTCCCATGAAGCCGAAGTGTGGGAGTATTTTAGCTAGAAATGTTCTACCTGTAGTTGCTGGCTCCCAGCTCAGGTACCACCACCCTGCGTCTCCAGGCCTGCAGGTCTCTTTCTGTGGCCATCTGACTACGAGGAGCGTTTTGGTGCATCTGCCTTACGCCCTCCACTTGTCCGCTTCGTCTCAGGCCCACATTAGGTGGTGACTGCACGTCTGCTCGGTCATTCACAGAGACTGTGGTGAAAAGGGGAGGTGATGGGGCAAAATACATGAAACAAAATTCAAGCACACTGGCATATAACAACGCAGAGGAATATGGCGGCTACCTCTGCGTGGAGTACTTGGTGCTGGTGCCAACAACAGGCCTTCTGGTCTAGCTTCAGGACCTGGTGCTGCGTCTGTCCCGAGGTGGTTCTGTCGGTCCTGTTGTTGCTGCAGCTGTCGGATAGCCTCGTCTAGAAGGCTGCTGCGTCTCAGTGAAACCTCCTCGGGTTCCGCCGTCTGCTGGCTGATCACCTGCTCCACCACTTCTCCGTCGCCTGGATAGAAGATGGAGAAGGATCAGGAGGGCACCGTGGAGAGTGCCCTCATGTGAAGCTTACTTGCATTATTAGAAGTAGAGAAAACATTCAAATACACGCTTCTGTAAACTGTGTTCTCTAAGGCTCCAGATTGTTGAACTCCAGCCTTACTTGTGGCTACGTATCCCAGCTGAGGAACCAGGTGCTCAGCAGCGATGTTCTCCCTCCCCGGGACAAGACGCTGGTATCTGGAAATAAGTCAAATTTTAAGCTTTATAGGGGAAAAAATAAATAAGTGGCAGCAGCAAAAGTTCTCAAACTTTTTTGTGGAATACAGTGGGGAAGTAGAAGCCAGCACCAGTTTTTTCAATCATGGTATCTGGAACAACACGCCTAAAATGTAAGGTTGTAGCAACAGAGGTCCTTGGTGTGTCCATCTACAACTCTGTGACTGAATGATTCTATGCTAAATTTGAAGGATTGCAAACTTATCGGGGGATGTTTGGACATTTTTCAGCTTGATCAGCACTGGCCAGTAGAAAAAAAAAGGGATAATCCAATGCATTCCTGATCAGTGAATACACAATACTAAGTGCTACACACTCTTCAGTGTGGATGCCGTTACTGACTGAAGACTACACAAAGCATAGCAATTTTCAAAATCAAAGACGGGTTTAATATAAAATACTGAGTATGAGAAGCTTATTTAAAAGCAAACTGTGTTTTCTGTGACATATTTGCCGCTCATTCAGGCTGTGAGTGAAGAAGAGAGTGCAAGAGTTTCAGCAGATACCGGAAAGGCTACAAGGAGTACAGAAATGTCCAAAAATTTGAGTTTTCAGTGGATCTGGATATGGATCGGGAAAGACAAGCAGGATCTAAATCAGAGGTGTACAAAGTCAATAATCCAAAGAGCCATGTTTAGTCTGCCCAATTAAATTTCATTTAGAGCCGCAAATGTTAGCCTACATGACTCTTAAAGAGACAACCAATAATTCTCGAAAAATATCATTGGTCGTTTTTTAAGAACCACGGTTTTATTTATATGAATATTTATATAGGCTTCAACCCAGTTACAAGAAAAAATTAAAATAAAAAAACCCCAATTCTGATTTCATTCTGTTGTGGAAATTCATTGCAATTATTCTAAGACAAAAAAAAAACTGCTAAAAACTTGTATTCATTATTATACCTATATTTTAAAATACTGTTTAAAAAAATAATTTTTAACTCAAGTTAATAAGAGCCCCTGTGGAAGGTCCAAAGAGCCACTTGCCTCAGAGCTGCAGGTTGCAGACCCCTGATGACTAATTGGAGGCCACTTTTTTAACAATGCTAACAGCACTAATCACTATCAGAAGGCTCAAAAGCCAGTTCATCAATGAGAACTTCGTAAACTGTTTGTTGTTTACTTTTACTAAAATCTTGTGTTACAGCAACTCTTTTACACAATGAGACATCGGATTTGCTCCAATTATAACCAGTTAATAAACACTCAAAGCAAGAAGGTTCTTATAAGGATCTTATATATCGTATTTTTAAAAGAAATTGGAATTGGCTTAAAATGGTATAAGATGATGAAAGTGAACTGAAATTGGTAACACATTTCTGAACAAGCTAAACGTTTTAATTACTAAAACAACATACAGAGACAATACTATGATTCCCGAATCCAGTTTTTGTTAAGATAATTAATATCCTTATATCCCAATATCCAAAAATTACAGTGTTCAGATAAAAAAAGAGCAGACAACAGAGACGTTAGAGCTGAGGTTCTTAAAAGTAAAGAGTAATACAAGCCAATCCAAGCAAAATTATGTATTTGTCCTTGATAATCTCAATTACCTGGGTGGATGGGGGTTTCCATCTACATCTACCAAGAACGGCGGGGGCATTAGGTGGGGGGCTTGCTGCGTCTGCTCATCCAACACAAAGCCGTTGCCATCTCGAATCAGTGGCCTGTAATCTGTGTGGAAGAACACCTGGTCTGGAAGCTGAGGAAACCAAAGGAAGGATCATTTTCAAAAAACGGATTCACTTTTCAGTTCTTGTCTTTTCAGCTTAATGTGCATTAAATGTTTTTTTTTCAATTACTACTTCTCTGTACCAAAACATGTATTAAATATTGGTCTTTCGAAAAAAAAAAAAAGACAAATCACAATAATTTTCTCCATCTATTTTTCTTGCCTTTTCATAGGGTTTTGAGCTGCCAAAGCCAAAGATGAGCAGATGGCCGTGCGAGTCTGTGCAAGCAAACCGCTGACCATCAGGAGTGAATTTGCAGTCGAATACGGCTCCATGACCCTGACCTTCAATCTGGAATAAGAAAAAAAACAACAAAGTACTTGCCGGGCAATCTTTATAAATGTTTTTTCCCCCTTTGTGTAAAAAATTAAAAAAATGTGTGAATAAACTAGATTAAAAAACACCACCATATTGATGCAAACGGTTGAAAGCACCAACAAACGATCTATTAAATCAATGCGTTGTCTTTCAGCCTGCCATCCTTTGTCATGATTAGCTTCGTGGTAAATTCTAAATAATGAAATTCTACTGCATTACTGTTCTGCTTCCTATTCTGTAAACATCCTATTCTGCGCAGAGTGTGTGTACCATGTTGAAGTAATGCCGCGTGTTTTTTCCTCGCTGCAGATCCCAGATGAAGACGTTCCCGTCGTGGCCAGCAGACAGGATGATCCTGGGATCAAAGGGGTGAGGTTCGAGGACAAACACCTCAGCTTCATGGCCCTGAGAACAACATCAACGGTGTTAAATCAATTCATTTGAGAGTGAAGACTGTCATAAACTGTGTCGTGTGTCTTCACTGAGCGAGACACTAATATTGAGCACACTTACTTTTAGGATATGTAGCAACTGTCCTGTGTAGGAGTTCCACACTTTGAGGAGATGGTTGTTAACTGCTGTGACGACTGTATTGTCATGGCGATCCCATGCAACCATGGTAACTTTGGGTTTGATGTAGCTTTCCTCTTCGTTTGTCGGCTCAGCACTAATGCATAAAAATGATAGTGAAAATTGGCACCAAAAACAGTTCAACTTACTAACACAAACACTTGCAGCTTGCGTCTAATGGTTATTTCGGAGTTATTTAAGCTGAGTTTCCTGAAAAAGATTGCTGCAATATCCATGCTGGGGCCTCTTTTTGTTTAACCCAAATACTTCTCTTATTCAGCTGCCCGCCTCTCCTTGCACATAACAGACATCTTTGCTGTATTGGAATTAGCCAGATTGGCAGAAAGCAATCTGGCTAATTGGTCAAAAAGTGAGTTTTATTTGACCTACTTCAGCTCTATGCATATTGGGATGCACCAGTCAATCAGAAAGAGATCACAGTTAGTCGGTTTTGCCTTAATCGGCTCTGATCACCTGGTCTAATAAAAGGAAAATTAGATTCTTCTCTACTGACTCCCAACAAAAGCATAGACAAAGACCATGAAGTTTGTCGCTTTTTTTTCTTCCTTTTTTTCCTTACTTCCAATCGATTTGAGTTTGGGAAGGTGTTTTGATGCATGAATGGATATATTCTTGTAATTCTTCGATTTTCTGTTGGATTTAAAACTACTGCTTCCATCAACTAGCTTGCAGGAGCAGAACATTTTTCATCTTATGTAGTACAGTTCTTAGTGATCAAAATCTGAAGCATCCAGTCGAATCAAAGAAAAACAGACAAAGCCTAATCGGTGAACCTCTAATTGAACCTGATCATTTTCCTTCTCCTGATAACTATGCTTTGCTTTGATGCTACCCAAGTTGTAGTTAGTCCATTTATATTTAAATGAGCATTTATGACATCACATTTGGCCATTAATACTGTAAATGCATGGAGGGGAAACCATGAAAAGCCTGTGACAAGTTTCCCCCCCCATTCTGATTCCTTCATTACATTATATTCCATAATTTTAAGCAAATTTAAGTGTTCTTCACTATCTGATGTAAAATCTTCACAACTTGAAAGCAACGATTTGCCCAACAGATGACAGAGCCATCTGACCAAATACATTTGGACAAAGGAATATTCAGTTTCCACCATAATCGTATTACACAATCAGTAGGCAATGATCAAAATGCCACAAAGAGAAATAAACGCTATTTGACTGCTAAATCAGCCCTTACCCAGGAAGGGTTGCCGACATGTTGAGTAAGATGCACCTCCAGCGCTGCCGCTGATGGAGCTTCCAGATTCGAGCGGTTCCATCTCGACTTCCACTTACAAACCTGAGACAGAAAACAGCTTCCTCTGAACAATTTGCACTCAGTACTGACTTACTACGATTAAACAGTAAATGCACATACCTTTCACCTGAGTGGCAAAACTGGATACTGTCCACTTTATCCTAAAAAAAAAAAAAAAAAAAGAGTATATATACAGACAGTGGTTATATTTGACAATGCGACCTCTTTGTCAGGTTCACATTACAAAGTGGTTTAAAAATGTTGTGAGGTTTGCTAACCGTGTGCTCATGGAGCTCTGATGTCTTCTCTGGACTCCCGCTTCCCAGGTAGTATATTCTAATGACATCATCTGTGCTTCCAGTTGCTAAGAACATCCCACCTGGAGATAAGATCATTAAGCAAGAAATTTAAAGTTCATAAAAGCTTACGAGTTGCCACTTATGAGAACTGCTGGGGAGGAAAACGTAGGTTCCACAACCCTCTAAACATTTGTTCATGCAACTAGAGTGTCAACCAAGGATGATCATCACCTGGACTGAATGAGGAGCACACAGTCTGGACCCCTGGCTTTGGCCGCTCTGTAAATTTATGTGGCCGGCCACTTTAGGGAGAACAGACAAACAAAAAAATGTTGGTTGAATTTACATGAACAGTGACAGCTAACTTTTACTGACGAGGAAGGACAAGTGTCAGAACAGACCAGAATCATCATGACACAAGCTGTCTCATCAGCATTCATGTGCCTACAGGCTCATCCACATGTCTGAGTTTTACACAGATCACTTTATGATTTTTCGGAGGTTTACTTCGTAAGTTTAGCAAATTTAAAACATCATATTCTCTATTTTAAAATGCGAATTAAAAATGAAAAAAACGAATTTTTCCATTCTTGTTTTTCCTAAGTGAAAGAGCTTCATTATCCCCACAAGATCTTTAAACAGGCACGATTCTTGAAATGAACGAACATGTTTTATTTTTCTACTTTAATCAGAATTTAAAAATGAAAAAGTTTTTAAAAAAGAGGCAACCGACACCATTTTTTTTCCCTTGTTAAAATATATAAATATAATACATGTTTTAGTAAATTACATTAAAATTGTTTAGTCAATATTACAACAATGAAAAAAACATTTTAATAGAAAATGTATTCAATAAAAACCACATAATCTAGATAGTTATACAAGAGTTAATGTTAAAACAAGTAGTTGCTTTTTTAATTCTTCCTTCTGAGAGCTTTCTTAATAAAAAAGAAGGAAGATGGTATTAACCTTAATAGTCATTTCTAAAATATACAACGGATTTTTCTTTAGAAACAGATTTTCACCTAAATTCTGTTTTAAAAAAAAGGCTTTGCTGACCTGAAGCTGATGTTGTTGACGTCCCACTGCCAGAAGCATACAGTAGCATCCGTTCCAGTGGACAGCATGTAACGTTTGGAGCCCTTGGCATAAGGGGAAAACTAAAAAGGAAAGAAATACGGGTCAGAACAGAGAATTACTCCCGTTTTTTTATGGGAGAAACTTGCTCAACAAAGAGAGTTGAATATTAACGTCCCACTAAGCCCTGCTAAGGCGAAACACAAACAGAAAAATCTGGCCTCAGGTCATCAGAGATGAGAACAGAGGTCATTTTACTTTCTGGTGTGATGAGCATCTCGTCTCATGAAATTCATAGACCTGACAAGAATAATCACCCACCTACCTAAAACATTTACCTTCATAATTATGAAGGTAAAAAAAGGCCTTCCTTTACTCACGAAAGATGTGGACCAATTCTTCTGCACTCTTTTAGGTTGTTACGGCAATAAAACTAGAGGAAGTGAAAGCTGAGGGGAACTGTTTGTCAAACACCACAAGTTCTCAACTGACCTGCTGTTTTCATTCAGGAAACGTATGTGTGGCATGTTAAAAAGGCTCTGCTCTCAGTTAAAGTTAAAAACAGGACAAAACAGGTTTAAATAAATCTCAAGCTGTGATAAATCGGGCGGTGTGGTGTCTGTGTTATTTGTGAAAGATCTTTTCATTTTGTAATGTGTTAACATCGCTGATAACACAAGCCAAGTTGGGGCTGATTTATCTGGTTGCAAATATTTGCTAAATATCATTAATTTACAAAGGTTTGCTCTGCCGATATGGCAAAAAAAACAAAACATTTTTTGTTACAGTAAGCAGCATCTACAAAAATGTATTTCCCTTTAAAAGATGAACAGCAACACGCAAGTGAGGTGCACTCTGGCTACCTTGGTTTTTTATTTTATTTTAAAAAAGGGCATAAAGGTGACGTATACACGAAATCACAATCTCTCTGCTTTGGCAGAATGTCAGCAAGTTCTTATCCTTAATCTAATATAGCTGAATCGCCCACCCCTGACCTGGAGGGAAATAAAAAAAACACTGCGTAGGCAGGATAGCTGCAGCAGCGATGCTAGAGAACAGTCGGAGTTACAAATAAATACATCTGAACAATAAGAAACAGTTTAGCAAAGCATCGGTATATAAATAATGTGTCAACTGGTTGAAGATTAAAATGTTTAACTAGACGATCGCACAGCATCTACAGACCAGGCTGCACTCTTCTGACAGAAGGAGAACAAGCAACAACACAACAGCAGACAAAGACCAGACTGAGTGCAAAAATAAAGGCACTGTGCCACGATTTATGTAACCATGAATAATGTAAACAGAAATGTAATTTTTAATTTAAGCCTAATTTTTTTAAACCGAAGTCTCTGTAGGTCTAAATCATTCTGGTATCTTAAAAAGACAGCACAAACCTTAAACATCCATAAATCAAAAAAATAACTTAAAACGTCTGAGCCTTCTGTTCTCAGATATTGTTTAGGGCAGCGGTCAGCGAGAGCCATTTTTGCCCCATGTCTAAATGATTAAAACCCGTTTAGAGCCACAAAACTTGTGACTTTCTGAAAAACATTGGTTTATAATTTTTTTTGTTATTTTAAAAGAACCACAATTATTTTTGCAGGTTTAAAAAAAAAAAAGAATAAAACCGTTGCAAAAAGAGGATGGAAACATTTTCTCTATGGGATGTTGATATTGGCAGAAAATGTGAATAGATGTAAAAAAGAAAAACAAAACATTGCTGGTGCTTATTTCTGCCATTCTGCTGTGGAAATTATTTGCGGTAATTCCATGAAAGAAAATTAAAAACTGCCAACACTTGCATGGGCTATTATATCTATGTTTAAAAACATTAGTAGCTTCTTTATAATTTTTTTGCCAAAATTGTTAAGAGACACTGTGGAAGTCCCAAAGAGCCACTTACAGCTGCTCCTTCTCAGTTTCAGGATTTCACTTTAGCCAGAACAACCATTTCAACTGAAGTAACTTTCACTGAGTCATCATACGGCATTTTGTACTGATAAAAAAGGTTCGGACCCATTTCGCCTTGTTCTTCTTCAGCTCTCACTGCTAACCCCATTCTCTGATGGAGCATGGCGCTATGGTCCAGGTGAGAATGTACAATTTCAACGAGAATAAACAGACCATTCTAACAGTAACGTAACACTTCTAATAGGGTAACGTTTTAAAAGTGTTACAAAACACCAACTAGATGTCGAAAATGTTTAGAAGCACATACCCTGCCCTCCTTTTATCTTTACAACAGGAGAAAGTCCCACATTGATAAATAACAGTATATTTTTATTGCAACCAATTTGTTTACCTGAAGGGAGGTAATGGATCCACTGTGCCCCTGCAGTACAGCCATAGGGGCACAGGTACGAAGGCACCACACACGGATGGTCTTGTCACAGCTTCCTGCAGCAATTAGCGTGTTCTCATAGTTGACGGCCAAGTCTGTGATTTCTGCAGAGTGTCCTCTCAGCGTTGAATGAAGCCTTCCGTCGAATGAGGACCAAATCTTCACCAAACAATCATCGGAGCCCTTTAAAGAGAATGGGTTGCTTTTGCTTTAGGACACGTCGTAAAAGGGAAAGACTTTACCAGCACAGGCCACAGCATATACATTAGAGATGTCCTGAGGAAAGCCCTTTTAAATGGTCCCAGATTAAACCTGACTTCTAATAGCTGTTGTTGGTGTGCTGCAGCCCAAATTCCAGACAGGTACTTCACGTAAAACTGGGTTTTCCTTAACGATTTACATCTTTTTAACCTTTAGACATGAGTTCATTGGATGCTGCAGCTGTATAAATGGAGCCAGATACAACCAGAAACATAGGGAGGGCCTACAGAAACTCCAGTTGGGACCAAATCTATTTTCCTGTCAACAACGGGTAGATTTAAAGAGTCGGAAGTGTCAGCGATGGGGATTTTATCTACATACCAATTAAATTTAATACAGTATGAGACTTGGACTTGTATTTGCTAATACCCATTCTCTCCTAATCAGAGAGAGAGAAAAAAAATCCTGTTTGGGACATCCCTAATACAGTCAGGACTACGAGAATCTTTCGGTTGTGACATGTGCTGAGTGGTCCCATCTTACTGTGAAGATCCTGAGGCCAGAGCGATCAAATGCGATGCAATACACAGCAGACAGATGTCCCAGGATGCGCCTGTGCAGACGCATGTGCTCATAGGTGCTGACAGGACTGATGGAGCTGAAGCGCTGCACTCCAGTCAGCTCCCTCCCTCGGTGTACCTTCACTGTTAATAAGACACACCAGAACACAGAGATGGAAAGTGTAAGATTTGAAGACCATGATGCACATTTTACATGAGCATGGGTGGAGACTATCAGAGGATCAAATTAAAAACAATAAAAGATGCACTTTTCTTAGTCAAACAAGTAGTTTGCCAGATAAAAACTCCATCGGTTCTGCAAACAGATACAGCTAGTTTGCATCTGTTGAGCTATTAAATGAATAAGAACCTCCAGACAGCTGATGACCCACTGAACTGATTGCATAGACTGAAGATATTCACAATGTAAGACCACATCATAGAGTAACAGAAAACATCAGTGGCATCAACTTGCAGTTTAGGATATCTCCTGAAAGTAGTGCATTATGCCTGCAAGCCAAACAGATCTTCACAGTCCAATTAAATGAACAAAATTCTGTTTACATACGTACTAAAATAGCATTGTTGTCAAACTAAAAGGCTTTTGTCGTTATAAATGATCAAGCCATAGCTTCAGGCCCCATGTTTTAACCAAACAACACACTGTGGCCCTAATGAATGTTACAGTAAGGTGTCCACAAAAACACAACATTAAAACAATGACAAATGCTAAAATATGTGCGTTAGAAAGTGCCGAGGGCAGCTAAGCGTAGGTTGTTTAAGGATAATTTGATCCAGCAGAAGCCACATTCTTAGGGCTGCTTAATGGTAATTCTATATCAACGCAACAGCCCAAATATCCCAGAGCTAAATATGTGCATCGCTTTTCTCACTGCAGGACATATTTCAGATAGGAAGCGCTCCTACAAACAGGTCTGACAAGAATCCATATGACAGGCACAGAACACAACTCCAACACTGCACAATGAAACAGGAAAGATTAGAAGCTCTGTAACATCAGGCAGCTCCACTACTTAATAAAACATGGCCAATTTTAAGTCATAATTAGGACCAACACTACACAGCAACCAATAAAGTTACCAATCTGGCTTAAATAACGGTAGACAAACTAAATGGCACTAAAATGAAGAGATCACCACAACATTCAAAAACTTCTAAGCACCACAAATAAAATAAAAAAACCAATGAATCCAAAAATCACAGCAGGTAAACATAACACCTCTAAGCAAATATGCTGATTCATTTTAGTCCCTACAACACAGGGACCTACCCTGATGCGGAGGTTGCTTCTGGTTCAAAGGCCTCTCTGGTGGTCGGCCCCGATGAAGGGCTGCATATGACGAAGCTTTGAGCTGTACGCTGTCGCAGTCTGAAAATCAGAAACAAAGACTTCACAAAGTGATTCTGCTTACTGCCAGATGAATGGGTGGAACAGATGTGTCAGTATCCTCTCTGACAACTGCACAAATGAAAAAAAAGAAGAAAAAACAACAAACTGCTGAACAATCTCTCTGTTTGAATAAACAAACTAAACTACTCATGCAGTCTAAAGTAACAAAAACCCATCTCACATTCCTGAACATAAAAATACACAAGGACGTAGTGGAGTGCAATATAAAAGGTATAAGGTAGAAAAGATATAAACATAGCCAAAGATAGAGATTTTGACTATACCGGCTGTTGCTGTTTTCCATTTAATGGAAAAGAAACCTGTCGAACATGAAGCCTTTTTCATTCAAATATGTGCAGGTAAATTTTTGTGCGATATTAAATTTATAAACAACAACAAATAACCAGGTAAACAGACAATTTTGAACTTTGTGTTTTCAAAACATTTAGCTTTAAATTTATTTTAAATATCTTCATCCTTATTTATGTTATGAGAATTCTTGTGCTGCATTTTTTTGGAAAAAGATTTGAATATTTTTCTAAATGCATTTTGCACACTGAATGATCTTTAAGTCTTTAAGTTGTTCTGCAATGTTACGGGAAAGTGAGAATGTTCATGTTCAACAGTCATTTTGACATATATAAAGAAAAGATCGCAATAGATATCCTTATCGCACATGCTTTCGATTATATCGCCATATAGACTTGAGGCCATATCGCCCCGCCCTACAAGGACGGTACCTTTTGCAGTACGAAGCATGGACTGCTTTCCAGACCCCAGGAGAGAGTGCACCCCTGGGACACACGATGGCAGCTCTCTGTCGAGGAGCGGTCCAATTTGCTTACATATCTGTAGCAAATGGTCAGGTGCAACATGTCTGTTGGCAGCAACCTGTCAGGGCAAACAAACCAAAAGCAGTGACTTGATATACTGAAAATAAACACTTTTGAAAAGACGATCGACAAAGAGATAAGAGTTGAAGACTGTTTTACTACATATATATTTTCATAATTCTGTTGAAGAGCTGCAACCTTGTCTGATCTATGAGGAGGTCACCTTACCAGAGCACACGGAGTCGGTTGGGGACTATCTGCATAAAATGTGTGTAGTTAATTGTTGAAATACAATATATTTCTTCAGCTCCTCTTTAGATGAACCCCTTTTTCACTGTTGTGCGATATTACCAACACCTGTATACAGCTTTATCCATCCGAAGCTAGTTAGTGGTAGTAGTGCAAGTTTTGTTTCTTTTTATTCAGTTGTTAATTTATATAACACCAATTCATAATAAATGTCACCCTAAGGCACTTTACAATACAAAACAAATCCAATTTCTATGAAAATATCAAATAAAAAGTATCCAAAACAAATCCAATCCTACAATTCAGATTACAGTTCATTGACATGTAACACAAAGAGGTAAAAACAAACCCAGCTGATTGCATGAAGTTATTCATAAAATTTCAGCTAACTCTGCTTTCAAAGAGTCTCTCAAGCCCTTTCTTGGTTTTGAGTATGGACCTGGCATCATTTGATTCAAAAGACTATCATTTCAAAAAGGAGATTAAACAAGATCCCGATGAAATAGCTGATTTATCACTAAATCAGTAGAAAGCAATGGTGTCTACGTGGATTATTTATTTGAAGCTTCTTGTTAGCATTGCTATCAAAGCCATTTCCTGCCAACATGTGCAGCACATTGGCATGGATATTTGGCTGTGGATCTATAGCGATGTTTATAACTTTGTTTTAACTTCTTACTGCATTGTTTATCTATAGTTTTAGTACATCCATAAGATTTGTTTGAATCATACTGTACCAATTTTATTTATAAAGCGCACCAAAAAAGCGGCTTGAGAGCCAACCAAGGTGCTGTTCAATAGCAATGAAATAAATTATTTGAAATAAAATAAAAAAATCAAATATCCCAACATTTGAAACAATAAACCTTTTAACTTCTAATTTAAACTGCATTGCTAGATTTTCAATAATCCAAAAGCGTGATAACAAAAGCTCTCTCCGGCATTATAGACGTTTAATTTGCGCCATGTGTCTGCATTATAACAAATTGGGTATCAGACAAAGTATTTTTTCCATGCACTTCTCACCCCTTGTTCCTTGAGGCGTGGTTTCTATGCAAATATTCTCTTTCTTTAAAGGACCAATCACAGCGCAGATCACATGAAAAATAACGCAGAGACAAACAAACTCTGCTTGTGATTGGCTGAGAAAGCCGTCTCAGCAAAGCGACAAGCCGAGCAACCCACCCTAACTGCAATACGACAGCTGGTGCAAAAAAACCCATTAAACTCCGATCCTAATGCTGGTTTTTGCAGGGTCATTTAAAAGTTAACTATAAACAGTTTAGTTATCAGGAGCAAGTAGTGCTTTACGGTTCATTAAAAGTTATAGATACCGCATCAGCGGTCCAGATGGAAACAGAACAAAGACCGTAAACAAGCACAGAGTGCAGCCCCCCCTGTCACAAGACAATAACAAGCATCGGCAATGAACTTAAAAACAAAGTTAAATCTCACCACATCTTCGTATGTTCTGGGGTGTTCGTTTCCAAGCCAGTCCAATCGCCCGGGTAAGAGCTGCCGAAAACAGTTCGGTAAAGCCGAGTTATTTAAAAACTGAAGCAGGTACACACACAGATCTTAAAACCGGATGATGTCAAATGAATGGGACGTAACGGGGTATTAAAAAGTCCAGAGAGTTCACCAAGTTTATAAGCACAGAGTCAGCCTGCAGCGAAGCAGCTAGTTAGCAGTTACCTAGCAAGCGGAGACAACCAGAATACAGACCTGATATTCCTCGAGTTCACTTGCTAGGACCTGGGGAGGAATTAAAATGCAAACCAGATTAGGGTGCCTGCTCCTTAACTATTATCAAGTGCTCGTAAACTATGTCGAAATACAACAAAGTGTGCCAGTCAAAGCACGCCAGCTCACCTCAGCCGCTCTCCGACACGGACCCGTTGTTAGGAAACGAGAAATCAAGTAATAGAGCTCTGAAACGGAACAGTGAGTACATTAGCGGCCAGGGAACCAGCCCGATGATCAATTTGCACGCGCGATACTGATGTAAATCAAGCTATCAATTGGGGTTTACTTCTGCGGCTTACCCGACTCAAGGAGCGAAATGTTCCGACTTTTGGCCATGGAATCGGCCGTGATTTGGAGAGGTGGGACAATCTTCAGACCAACTTTGTGGCTAAAGAAAAACCTGATATATTTATTTAATTTCGGTTACACGTCGCTGACCCCCCTCCACGGTTGCTCCCGCTTTCTATTCAGCCTGTCTGCAGTCGCCATTGGAAGGATGAGGCCTCGGCGATACAACTTACTTCCGCCACGGCGGAGTAACACAGGAAAAAGGGGGCAGGGAGGGAGGAGACTCTCCGGCAACAAAAGACACCACCACACGTTAGCTTGGTGGCTAGCCGCACTTATATTGCCCCTGTATGAAAATATTCAACCGTATTCGACTAATTATCCATCTATATACAAAGAACAACATGCATTTTAAAATGCGTAAAAATACCGTGCTGTCAATATTACGCCCTCCCCCCGTGTTGGGGTAGCAAGGTCGTGAGTTCTGTATGTGACGTCACCGATAACGGTTGCCAGATCAATTTTTTTTTATTGTTAAAAAGTAGAGACTTAATACCGACAACTAAACCATGTAAATACAATGTGTTCCAAAATAAATGAATACAACGGGGGTTAGTATGCTGCAAGCTCTTTATTTTGTCATTAGCTTTGTATTTCTAAATTAGTCAATTTGAGTAATTCACTTCAGAAACTGAAACACATCCTGACACACATACTGATCTTGTCCTTTTCATGCAGGTTGCTGATTTGACAGTTGTCTATGGGATCAGAACAGTAGCACCTTGAAATGAAACTGAAAATAAATATTGGGATTGAAAATAAAAATTGGCATTGAAAAATATTATTGTAACTGAAAAGTAATTTTGAATCGGAAATAAATCTAGTGGAAAATTTTTGTATTGAAAGTGGATTTTTTTTTACAATGCCAATCCTTTTTTACAATGCCAATCTTTTTTTACAATGCCAATCTTTTTTTCCGTGCCATCTTTTTTTTGGCTTCATTTCAAGGTGATACTGTTCTGATCCCATAGTTGTCCAGCAGACAAGTCACTGACAGCCTGCAAGGCTCCACCAGGAGGCCAAGTTTGTTGTCAAACGAACTTGGCCTCTCACAGAGTGCTGTATGATGGGAAATAATACATGGAAAGTTGAATGAAGGAAAAATAGAACAAAAGATGCACAAGCCCCAGTGACAGCCACAGCTTTGAGAGCAAACCATGCTCCCTACGGACTGCAGCTGAAGTTGGTTTTTATTCCTTGACATATGGGATGTAACTGTCATATTGTTTGTGTTAAGCCATTGCTGAACAAAGAGAACATCAAACGCTGGATTGTTTCTCAATGCTTCAGAATCAGAAAGGTTTTATTGCCATATGTGTAAACAGGTTCACAACATCAGGAAATTGCTGCGGTACTTTGTGCAAACCAAAAAGATAAACACTTCTAACCATGCAATAAATATTAAGAATACAATGTGGTAAACAGATTAATATATACGAGCATTTTTTTAAACTTTATTCATATGCACAAGTGCAAAATCTCTACATGCATAGTACGTTTGTTAAATACACTTTACAAAATCAAGGTCTCAGAATCCAGAGGAAGAGTGGAGACTCACAGAATCCAGGTTGCCTGAGGTGAAGGACGACGTCTCTACAGCCAGTGATGATTTGGGGGGCCATGGAATTTTCTTGTTTGTGGTCCGCTGTAGCTTCTCAAGTTGAAAGTCATTGTAACCATCTACCAAGACATTTTAGACGAATTCATGCTGACAAACTTGAGGAAAAACGCAGATTTCAAAAATCTAACCTCACTGAGGATAGTGACAGTGGATTTAGTGGCATCTTTCAGTTTATGACCAGTTTAGGCACTGGTGGTTTTTCCTACTGAGCAACATGACAAGAATGAGAATCTGTGTCAAATGGCTAAAAATTGGACCCAGTTGGGAAAATTATACAAATCAAAACTAGTTTTGGAAGGCTCCCTGAAAGGCCTCCCCAAAGACTTAACCTCAGTCCTATAGATTATTACTTTAATATGGGGTGCATGCATGTAAAGCAATCGATGTAAATGAACTCAATTCAATTCAATTCTATTCAAAATTCAATTCAAAATTACTTTATTAATCCCAAAGGGAAATTAAATGTTGTTGTAACTCATTATGCAAGTTCCTTCAAAGATTTGTTGTAGATGCTGATGGCTGTGGGTAGGGATGATCTCTTGTAGCGCTCTGCAGATCTGAAGAAGCCTCTGACTGAAGACGCTCTGTAGGTGTATGACAGTCTGATGTAGAGGATACTCTGGATCTATGGCGTCTTCTTTTCAACCACTTCAGGGTTTTGTGGCTGTAGTTGAGGTATTATTTGAGCTTTTGTGATGTTAATCAGCTGCTGCCAGTTGTAAACCACCTTGTTGCCATGGTTATGCATCATAACAAATGTCCAAAAATAAAAAGTACCAGCAAAAATCCTTCCAGCTGCACAGCATTCAAAACCAGAGAGAACCGTTGTCCACAAAAACAATGTTTCTACCAAAAATGGAAGAATTAAAGTTTTAAAAAAGAAAAAAATATGAACCAAAGTAACAGATCATTAACAGATCATTCTAATTATCAAGTAACTCATCATTTATGTTAAGAAGAGTGATCAAATATCAATCCAGAATTATGGCATGACTCGTGGCTATAAAAAGGGAGCGGTTTCTAGACAACTTGCAAACAGATTTTTAATCAAATGACATTTATTTGTCCCTGAGAAAAGAACAACTTAATTGTCTCATGAAAGGCCAAAAATTATTACAACATTCTTTCTAATGATCACATGTAAACATCTGACCAGAACTGAACATGCGTGGAGATGCAACATAACAATTGTTTTGGCATGTTTTGAGGTGGGTGGTCTCTAATTTTAACTGTACTGAGCAGGTGGATTCAAGACATGTTTGATTCATAAAAAAACTCAGAAAAACAGTGAGTACGCCATGTTTGGTATTAAGAGTAGTCCACAGAAATTATCAGTTCAGAACAGCTTTAACAAATCAACAGTGTTTTCACACAAATCTATGTCTATTACTCAATAAACAACATGGTGGTCATGTTCAAAAATCTTTCTCAAAGGAGAAGAACTTCCGTTTGTACAAGAAACTGCATGCTTTGGTTTCATCATGGACCCCTTTCTTATAATTTAGAGATTATGTCACAATGTAGAAAATAATTAATTCCAACCAAATCAGATCATCACTACCAGACATTTCAGCCAGAATGTTTCTCCACTCCATCATAGAATACCCTGTCACCAATTGGTAAATATAACCACCATAAAGCTAATATGATCTCTGGGTTTTTTTGTTTGTTTTTAAAGGATTACAAGTATTAGAAAGTCTATCAAGCTTGCTTGTTCTGTTATAGAGATTCTACATGGAGTTGCTCCACCCCCTTAGTGGTTCATCATGTTAAGCTCAAGTATTCATGGTAAAGCAGAGTCTCAATGAAAGATTATTTATTACCTTGTAGATGTGGATCATTCAGTGAATTTATCAGTGGAGGGTAGAGAAACATGGAATTATATTCCAGGTGTAATAAGATAATGTACCTACCCCTTTAAGACATTTAACCCACCTCCAGCTATGCTTGAGAGCAGAATATGTGACAATGAATCCTACACTAATCTGTTTTAATGTTAACTAATGTTATATTTATGCTTTTTCTAATTTGTGCTGTGAATTAACTGTTCATATTGAATAGTGTTTCATAGAGAGTGCTTTTTCTAATTTGTATCTAACCTGCTGCAGACTACAGATGTAAAGTAACCCTTTGGCCAATTCTGGTATACTTACAGTACATTGTCCTAGTTAAATAAATAAAAATTATGAATGCAATTAAAGAATTTCCAATCAGTGGATACTTGTCGTTTTATATATAAATGACTAAAAAGACAGGAACACCAAACAGACAAATTAGTTTTATTGTACCTCCTTGATTTGATCAAGTCTGTGCTGAATACCTTGACCTGTAATAAGTGGTCAAAAGAGTGTAATTATTTTTCTGTTGTTAGATAATTTTGATTATCTTCTTTCACGGCATCATTCTGTCTTTTGTTTTTGAAGCCTTTTAATATACATATAGTTCCTGCAGAGGCTATTGACTGTTCTAC
The DNA here is from genome assembly GCA_963556495.2 of Valencia hispanica. Taxonomy (NCBI): domain Eukaryota; kingdom Metazoa; phylum Chordata; class Actinopteri; order Cyprinodontiformes; family Valenciidae; genus Valencia; species Valencia hispanica. Next base: position 41,351,062 of record OY747700.1, on the reverse strand, counting down.
AATTCAAGATAAAACAGCCAAAACAGTACAAGAGACTAAAATAAATGGTTGTAAGTAGGGGTGCACCGATCCGATATTAGGATCGGATATCGGCCGCCATACTGACAAAATAGCTGGATCGGGGACTGGAAAAATGAACAGATCCACTGGCCGATCCAATTTTTTTTCCGTCGCAGCAGAACTTATGTGTCAACGTCACGTGTGTCGCATGCTAGAAGCAACATGGAGCGAGCCAGAGGGTCGGCTATGTGGAGATATTTCACGCTTGCCAGTTCGTTGGCTGTTTTGCAATGTCTGTAAAGTAAATGTTTTGAGGGGAGGTGGTATTACTGCAAAGTACAACACTACCACTTTAATCAAGCCCATTCAGAAACACTATGCTAAGGAATATGCTGAATTCCTGCACCTCAGCAGAACAAAAGGAGCGGGGTTAAAAAGGAAAAAAGAAGTCTTAGTAAAGTCTGGTACCTTTAGTCTCTTCAAGTAAGGCATAAGGTGGAGGGCATACAGTTTATTAATTCAACAATTGTATCGGACCGGTATCGACAGATGCACAAAGCCCAGGCATCGGTATCAGGACTGAAAAAGTGGGATCGGTGCACCCCTAGTGGTAAGATGTTGTCAGTTGTAATATCCATACCCTGACTATACTATGCAGTGGACATCAGTGCTGAATACAGTGACTCTAAGATTAAAGTTTAGCTTTAATAGCCGATATGATTTTGAGACATTTATGTCTAGGCTCTAGACACCCCTCAGATGTTTCTGTCATGATTGCAAATACATTTTATTGGTATTTTTGTTTTTGAACAATACACAGCAGTGTCACGTTGGGAACTGATGCAATTCTAAAATGTTTTAGCAATAAAAACAAACTACTGATTAAAAAGCAATCCCCCAGCATGATGCTACCACCAACATGTTAAATTTGACGATGCCATCAAGTTGCCATCAGATTGATTTTCATTTAACCCCACCCAAAAAAAGCTAGTTTCTCAGTATACGGTGATTACATCCAATATGCATGAAACTTTTTCAAAAACGGTTAGGTCTCCAACAATAGTCATTCCATCTGAGATATGCATTACTGTGTTGGTAAATAGAGTTCCAATAATTAAAAAAAAGTTACATTTGTTATTACTAGAAAACAAAGGTGAACATTTGTACTCCTACAGTTTATTTTTTTGTGGTGGGTGAACTACTTCCAGCACAGAATAGATAGGTGTCAGTATTTGTGTTGACCTTGCAAGTTAAATAAGATGTCTGTAATATATCAGAACCTTCTACATCAGTCACAGAATGCAGTACACAAGCATTAAAGACAAACTTTACAGAAACAATCCTTTTAATTGGCATTTAATACCATCTATAATAAATGTATTTGAAAAGAGAAAATCCCAAAACCACAAAGACATCCTAACAGGATAAACAAACTCTAATCATGTCTCAACATTGTTCACTACTGTACCAGAAAATTACAAACATTTGTTTCTCATAGAAAAAAAAAAAAAAAAAAGGAAAAAAAAGTGAAAGCTGAGCACCAAAGTTCGAACAAAAAATAACGTCTTAGCTTCCAGAGCATTATCCCAATCACAGCATATCTATAACAGTATTTGTGATAAGGTCCCTCTAGATAAAACTCTCCCTCTCCTGAAACATGCATGATGTCACAAAAAAAGAACAAACACAATGACAGAAACGTTCCCTTCACAAAAGCTTTGGAAATTTAACAGATATTAAAGTATTTTAAAAATGCAATCACATCCATAAAAACAATGATGTCTTAAGAAAATAGCTGATAAAAATATTCTCTGCATTTTACAACAAAAAGGAGCACAGGGAACCATCACCACTACTCTGCTTCTTTCTCCTCTTCTTCAGCCTCATCTTCCTTCTCATCTGCCTGATCATCATCTGCTGCAGCAGTCTGTAGACGAATAAAGCAAAGATGTTTGGCAGTTTGTTCTTGCAATAAAACTAGAGAACCATTAGGTGGCAGTGGTAACGTACCTCCTCAGCTTTGGCCTCGCCGTTTTCTGCAGGAACTTCCTTCTCTGCCTGGGCTTCTTCTTTCTTCTCCTCAGCCTTGGTCTTTGCTGCCTCTTTTACCTTATTGGTCTTTGTTGCCTCTTTTACCTTATTGGCCTTCGGAGGGGCCTGGCAAACAATGAAAATGTTACTGCAATAGGAAAGAAAAACTAGATAGATGCCCCCCCCAAAAAAATGACACAGCTATAAATGGGTCTCTTTGGTTTACAAGGAAGGACTTTGGTGCAACAGCGTTACAAACACTACTGTTCACCAGAATCCATGAGTGGCTTCAGGAGCAACCAGACCAACCAGATTTCCAGACTAGAGGTAAGCGGTAGAGGTAAAATGTGCAGCAGGTTGTACTTAACCCCACAGAAATTACGATAGCAGCAGCAAAGAAAACCTGCAAGCAATTTCATCTTTAGTTCAGGTTTATTTCTTCAGTGAAGACAATTTAGAGAAAATGTAGCCGTAACATAGATGCCTAAACAACAAATAGAGTGGGCCGACATTTGTTTTAACTGTCACCGGGTCTCACCTGAGCATGCTCGGTCAATAACCAAGGAGGTCTGTGTAGACCGACAAAACGTCACCCTGTCCTGAGACCCACCCATTACCCTGATGCGACACAGGTTTGTAATTAAACAGTAGATAATTGTGGAAAGCAAGAATGCCTTGCATTGTGTAATGTTCCAGCAAAAACCAGAGGAAAAAGTGGAATAAAATGCCTGTTCAAACAGATCAGATAAGATTCTTTTAACAATTTAAAGATGTGAAAAGTGTGGGTGTTCACCTGGAGAGTGAACGCATTCTAAATTATTTTGTCTAACAGGTTTTGTTCCTTAATTGTCCTCTTTTTTTCCCCTTTAGCCCCATCTGGCTTCCTTAACCCTGCTGAAAAACATCCCCATAACATGATGCAGCCACTACCGTATTTTACTATTAAATTGCTTACCAAATAAATAACTTCTGAATGCAATTAGTTCTACTGGACCCCAACTGTGTTAACATGTGAACAACATTTTTGGCAGTCAACACATTACATTCTGACCCCTGTAGACCTACTGATGGTGCTATGCAACTTGGCTGTGTGCTCATTCGCATGTAAATTGGACAACTGTGACCTAAACCCGGTGTGAATGCCCATACTTAACGCCGTCTACATGCACCTGAATAACCCAGGATGCACGTTGATACCAGGTCTGAACAGGGGTGTAGAGATTCATGACCTCCCACGGTGCTGGTAGTGTGAAGAAGAAAAAAAAAGAAAAAGAAAGAAAGAAGGTTAACCAGGATTGGAAAGCTGTGTCTTTCCTACCTTTGTCTTCTCTGGCTGCGACTGTTCCTGGGTCTCTCTCTGTAATAAACGCAGAATTTAACATGAGATAAAATGCATTGCAATAGCAGAGCATACAAGCTGAACAGGGTCTGTAAAGCTCACCTCTGACAACCTTTGAGACTTTCGTCTTGGCTGAAAACAAACAAAAATTCCGAGTTAATTAAAATACTGATGAGGCGGGGGTCAGCCAGTTCTTTCAAAGTTGACAAACATTCCACATCCCCACAAAAAAAAGGATTATAAAGAAATCAATACATTTCATTGTGTAAAAAGCTACTGTTTGAAACTCCTCTCTTCACTGACAGAAAAAAAACTTTATTTACAAAACAGTAAGATAATACAATCTCTTGGGAAAGAAAACCCCTCTGTAAATCAAGTCATAGGGGAGTCTTGTTTATGTACAGTCTCTTCTGGCCTCCTGGGGGCAGAGATGAAATTTTGGCCCCACATAGCTCAATTTATGAAACCACATCTAAAATCTTTAAGACTACAAAGCAAGAGATGTAGGATTTAAACTCAAGTCCTACCGGTCACCACCGTGGTGTTTTTACTCACCTCTGCAGCAGCATCTGCATCAGAAGTTCCCTGTGTAAGAGAGGTGGAAATAAAAAAAAATAAAAAAAATTAAACAAGCATTGGACAACCATTCATGAGTGAGCTAAAGTGGGTGTGTGTGTGCTGGAAAAGGGGGATGGGTACCTCTCCCTCCCGCTAAATGATCGAGAACTTATGCAATCTGTAGGAAATGTGACAAGATTGGGGTAACGGATTTCGATGCACCATAGCCTACAAACATATATTTTAATGGTAAACCATATGTTTCTTTTTCCACTATGGGGTTTCAGATTCCCTCGAATCGGCCAGCTGTGTCGCTGTTCTGGGAGACATCAGCTGCTGCTCCGATGATCCATAAAGAAAGAGAATAAAAAAAAAAAGCAGTGCGCCTTGGGAGTGACGCGCACCATCTTAACAGTGAGCACAGTCAAAGGTTAATATTCCCAACAATGCAGGCGGTAAAACACGAGGAAAGCACGCGACATTTCACCGCTGCAACGTTCAAACTCAAACAATCTCAAGATGAGTCTAAAAATACCGAGGGATTCACGACTGAAATTCCTTGGAAGTCGCAACCTGTAGGCTTCCTCGACGGTATAGTTACACCCCTTTGTTTAAACCCAACACACACACACAGGGATTTTTTTCTTAAAGTAGCCAAGCAGTTTAGGAACCTGACTGAGCACGCATTGCTATCAGGATATATGGCTGCCCGTGCGGTCGTGTTTATCCCTGCGCCGAGTAAAAAGGCGCCACTTCCCCGACCTGAGCACATCCGACGTGGACTCCATGTAAACCCATTGGACACGGAGGACATTCATCCTGCTACATTCCACCTTCAAATACAAACTGCCTATACAATGCATACGACTAAAACACCTATTTCAGACATACACAAACATTATCCACACAATTACGCTTACCTTTTTCCTTCCCATTGTCGTTTTGTTTTTTTTGGCGAGATAGCTACAAGGAGCGGGGGAGAAAAAGCAACCTTTTTTTGTTCTGTGAGGGGAAAGACTGCAGGTCGGAAGCACACCTCAACCAGATACCTCCAGGGAAGTCTGTTAACGTTATATTTAAGGTCCAACCAGTATCAGAACTAGCTTTAACCGGATTGGATCCCTGGCGCCTTGTATGTTTTATCCGTTGTCCTACCAAACTACCAGGAACAGGGAATCTCCGCCCAGTGTTCCCAGTGATTGGCTTTAAGGTTCAGGCAGCATATTTTTGAAAGACAACATCTTTACCTGTTTGGGCAGGACGGTGTGCCAATCAACTATCACAGTTTAACCAAGAGCTGGGCACGAAGGGTGTGTACTATGGTAGAGAAAAAAATAAGCAAAGAAACAGCCATGAAACCACAGGCCTTACTGATTAGATAACATGGAAACCAAATCCTAAAAAAATGTCACAAAATCGACATACACCTGTATACAAAGCAGTCTCAATGGGGGGGATATGCCGCATCATTTTGTTAGGATTTAGCACGGGTATGTTTTCATTACTTTGTTTTTTTAAAGAACATTCTAGTTTGTTGGTGATTTTACATAAGCAGTCTAGCAGCTCCCCTGTAACAGTGAGCTGGCTAGCTGTAGAAGTAACACTGGGGGAAACATGGCGGCTGGCTGTGCGTGGTTCCTAGTGCTGGGCTCCGTGTTTCTCTGCAACCTCATGAAAATACTCCTGCCTACAATTTCCTCCTTTGTAAGTAAGGGGTTCTAGCTTGTCAATGTCAACTAAGAATGTAAGCGCTATTTCGTGTTTATATAATATTCTAATGTCTTTATAAACAGAAGGCTAAGCTAGCCGCCGCTAGCTTCACCTAGCTTAGCCTTTAACAAAGCTAATACCTTTAGCTTGTCGTGCTAAACAAAACAAGGCTCATCAGCTGCTGGAGGGTGGGGTTTTTACCACAACCCGATCAAGTTACGACACATTCAAAGCAAGAAAAATTTAGTCTCATAACATTTAGGCAGCTAGCTGTTTTGTATAATCATCTGCATTTAGCCTTAGCCACTTTGCTAATCATAGATCGCTAAATTAAAGCTTTTCAGAACTGTCTCCTGGATTATATTGTAGTTAATTTACAATACTTTGCAACCACTACACCTTTTTCCCCTTTTGCTTCATGTTATGTCTGTAAATGTATGTAGTCAATAAAAATGAATTCTCAGCCAGTGAGTTATCATGGCTGCTTACTTGTCACACATTTTCTATTGATTATCGGGAAAGAACAGTCTGACTTTAAAAACCTTTAAACCCATGGTTCACTAACTATGGTACAGGTGCTATTGGTGGTACTTGGGGGTGCTTTTAGTAGCTAATACACAGATGAAATTTATGTAGAATAGGTCTGCAATCTTTACAATCCAAAGAGCCATTTTTGTCCACTTAAATAAAACTGGTTTACAGCTGCAAAAATTACCTGATCTAATTGTTTAAAAATGATATCTTAAAATTTTTGGAAGTATTAATTCGTTGACATTTGTTGTAATTTTTAAAGAACCACCCTTTTATTTCTATTTTCAAGCATTAAAAAAACATAAAACCTTTGCAAAAAGAGGATTGGATGTTAATATTTTTGGAAAATTATGTTAAGCATCTGGTTTCCAAGAAGAAAAAAAAATCTTAAAATATTACTGGTACTTTTAGTTTCATTCTGTTGTCAAAATTAAATGCAATTTCATGAAAAAACAGTTAAAACCTGTATTTATTACTATATCTATATTTAGAAACATTAGTTGTTTCTTTTTTAAGCTAGAGTTAATAAGAGCCTTTTTTGAAGGTCCAAAATGCCTCTTGTAGCAGACCTCTGATATAGAGGAACAAGTGCTTTTGGCAGGTTCTTCTGTCAAAGTCAAAACTAGGATATAGGTATTACATCCAACTCCAGTTCTAAGAAGAAACACCAATGGGATTTGCCAATTGATATTCTTAGCTTGTCTTTTTTCATACCTATATTTGAAACTTGTGCAAATACATTAGCTGCCTAAGGCCAAGATTTCATAAAAAGAATTGTAAATTCTTTATCTCACATTTTTAGGATTTTATTATTTAATAAAAGAAGCAAACTAAAACTACTTTTAATGCTAAATGTTCTCTGTTGTCGGTTTTAATAGTAAAAATATCTCATTCTAACGTGGCGAAGGTGACCTAGCTGAATAAAACAGCTGTTGGATGGACATTTCTTATAGCAATATAATTAAGCAATAAATAGTGGGAATGTTTCAAAGTTAACTTACTGCTCTGCCAGATGAAATAGTTATCTTCAGCCTGTTTCAAAAGACACACCGAGGCGGCTTAATAAATTCAAAATTTAATTCAAAAGGTGTTGTTGTAGCTCATACAATTAATTATTAAGGAGTAATCAGGGTAATACTGCCGCTACGGTGCGTCCTTTGAATGCGCCGCAGCGGCATGACGAGGCGAGAATATTGTGCCATTCATGCCTCCAAGCTTGTTAGTAGTATTACCGCAACACAGGACTTGACCACTTATGAATGACCAAAGCCTGATGCCGCCTCCGCTTTGTGGCGACATTGATTTTTGAAAGAGGCTTTTGACTTCTCTATTTCAGAATTAAGATGAGACTCATAAGAAATCAACATCCTTCCACTAATCAAGCAGCTCCAAAAGATCAGGTTTTTTTTGCCTTATTTAACATTTTGTTAAGTTATAAAAGGCTGTCAAAGTGGCCGTATTTGAAAAACCTAGTATGTACTGAGGTGGTACTTGTTAGACTGTCCTTCATGAAGCAATTCCCCCACAGTAAAAACCCAGATCTCCAGTGTGCTCAGTAATGCTGTTTTTTTTCTCTTTCTTTTAAGCTGACAAAGATGGTGCAGAAAGATGCAGAGCAGGAGAGTGAGATGAGGACGGAAATCCAGCAGATGAAGAAGGAGCAGTCCTCCATCAGCATGATGGATGAGTTTGCAAGATATGCCAGGCTGGAGCGCAAAATTAACAAAACTACAGATAAGCTTAAAACACATGGTAAGATGAAAACCAACACACATGTTCACCAATTCAAGAGGTACTGTGCAAAAGTTTTAGGCAGGTGTGAAAAAAATGCTGTAAACAAAGAATGCTTTCAAAAATATGATTGTTTATTTTTTTAAATCAATTTACAAAATGCAAAGTAGCAAGCAAAAGAAAAATCTAAATCAAATCAGTATTTGGTGTTACTACCTTTTGCCTTCAAACCAGCATTAATTCTTATTACACTTGCACAAAGTCAGGGATTTTGTAGGATTATAGTCAGGTGTTTGATCAACCAATTATACCAAACAGGTGCTAATGATCATCAATGTCACATGTAGGTTGAAGCACAGTCATTAACTGAAACAGAAACAGCTGTGTAGGAGGTTTAAAACGCAGTGAAGAACAGACAAACTCTGCTACCAAGATGAGGTTGTGGAAGATAGTTTCATGTCATGTCATGGCAAGATTGAGCACAGCCACAAGACACAAGGTAATTTTACTCCATCAGCAAGCTCTCTCCCAGACAAAGATTTCAAAGCAGACTGGGGTTTCTAGATGTGCTGTTCAAGCTCTTTTGAAGAAGCACAAAGAAATGGGCAACGTTGAGGATCGTAGACACAGTGGTCGGCCAAGGGATCTTAGTGCAGCAGATGAAAGACAGATCAAACTGATTACCCTTCAAAATCGGAAGATGTCCAGCAGTGCCATCAGCTCAGACCTGGTAGAATCTAGTGGGACCCAGGTACAACCATTTACTGTCCAGAGAAATCTGGCCAGAAGTGGTCTTCTTGGAAGAGTTGCAGCCAAAAAGCCATACCTCCGACATGGAAACAAGGCCAAGAGACTCAAGTATACACAAACCATAGGAACTGGGGTGCAGAACAATGGCGGCAGGTGCTCTGGACTGATGAGTCAAAATTTTAAATATTTGTCTGTAGCACAAGGCATTTTGTTCATTGAAGGGCGGGAGAGCAGTACAATAATAAGTGTCTGCATGAAACAGTGAAGCATGGTGGAGGTTCCTTGAATGTTTGGGGCTGCATTTCTGCAAATAGAGTTGGAGATTTAGTTAGTATTAATGGTGTTCTCAATGCTGAGAAATACAGGCAGATACTTATCCATCATGCAATACCATCAGAGAGGCGTATGATTGGCCCCGAAGTTATTCTGCTGCAGGACAACACCCCTAAACATACAGCCAAAGACATTAAGAACTATCTTCAGTGTAAAGAAAAAGAAGTAGTCCTGGAAGTGATGGTACGGCCCCCACAGAGCCCTGATCTCAACATTGTGTGTCTAGAATTACACAAAGAGACAGAAGGATGTGAGGAAGCCTACATCCACAGAAGATCTGTGGTTAGTTCTCCAAGATGTTTGGAACAACCTACCTGCTGAGTTCCTTCAAAAACAGTGTGCAAAGTGTACCTAGAAGAATTTATGCTTTTTTGAAGTCAAATGGTGGTCACACCAAATATTGATTTGATTTAGATTTCTCTTTTGTTCATTCACTGCCTTTTGTTGATTTATAAAAAAAAAACATCTAACACTTCCATTCTTAAAGCACTCTTTGTCTACAGTATTTTCTCACACCTGCCTAAAACTTTTGCACAGTACTGTACTTCATACTTAAAGAATAGCAAGTAAGTATGGAGGGAAAACATCTCTGTGTGTCTGTGATACTTGATTTGGAACTTGTGTCATCCTGTTTGTAGCTTTGGGTATTTGTACGTGTAAAACATGAGCTTTAAACCGTGAAATATATATAATATAATTAATTTGTGTGTAACTTCGGGTACTTGCAATTGTATGTTCCAATGTACACACAGATATAAAGCAGTTATGAGTACAAAATACTCATACACGCACAATTTCAAATTACAGCAACTTAAACCTCACTACAAATTCAAAACGGCTCCTATGCATGCAACTCGTTAAATACATATGCACCAATCACCTGATACACACAGAAAACACCACATTTAAGCATAGATCAGAGTTACAAGTGCATGAGGGGGTTTGAGACTCATGTCACGCCTCCAGTGGCGCAGTTGGTAGCACTGTTGCCTTGCAGCAAGAAGGTCCTGGGTTTGAATCCCAGCCTGGGGTCTTTTTGCATCGAGTTTGCATTTTCTCCCTGTGCATGCATGGGTTCTCTCCGGGTACTCCGGTTTCCTCCCACAGTCCAAAAACATGACTGTTAGGCGAATTGGTTTCTCTAAATTGCCCTTAGGTATGAGTGTGTGTGTGTGTGTGTGTGTGTGCATGGTTGTTTGTCCTGTATGTCTCTGTGTTGCCCTGCGATGGACTGGCGACCTGTCCAGGGTGTACCCTGCCTCTCGCCCCTTGACCGCTGGAGTTAGGCACCAGCCCCCCCGCAATCCTGCATTAGGATGGACGGGTATAGAAAATGGATGGATGGACAATAATTTCCAAACTAATAGATTGGGCAAATTCAGATTAAGTTTTTAAAAGCATTTATTCAAGTTGAGCATTTCTGATTCAATCTGAATAATGCAAATTCCAATAAAACTTCTGAAAATTCATTTTCTGATGGCATAAAGTTCTCCCCATACATATATATTTAAACAATTTTCTAATTTTAAAAGTAAGTGTTGGTCTGTGTTAGAACTAACGGGATGGTGTGATATTTTTTATCCCCACAGACAAACGTCTTTTCCACTTCAGCAACAAGTTTAGGGGGAAAGTGGTAACAAAACTCAGATGACCCAGCAGTCAACCAGCATTTAAACGCATCATGTACACATAAATCTAGAGGCGTGAAATGTGTCTCAATACCCCTCGAGCACTTGTAACCCTTATCTGTGCCTAAATATGATTTTTGTCTGTGTATCAGGTGATTGGTGCAGACGAATTTAACCATTTGTATGCGTAGGAGCTGTTTTGAATTCGAGGTTAGTTTCAAGTTTGTGTAATTTGAAATTGTGCGTGTGTAAATGTATTTTGTACTCATAACTTCTTGATATTTGTGTGTACGTTTGAAAACACAATTGCAAGTTGCCCACAAAATGTATTGTACGGTTTAAAAATCATGTTTTACACATACAAATACCCAAAGCTACACACAAACACGCTGACACAAGTTACAAAGATGTTTTGAGTATATTTTCTCTCCATAGGGAAGCTTTTTAGTAGTTAGCAAAATGTGACATGTGCTTTATATTTATTAGTCTCAGTACAGCTTAGGTTAGAAACTCATTTGATAGAATCCACTCTTATTTATTATATTAGTGATATTTATTAGTTGAAATATCTATACATCCATTTCTGTTCACTTCACTGTAATACACCAATTTGTGCGGATTTATCTCAAAAATCCCGATTATCAAAGGGGCTATATGCAACTTTCCCCCCAAAATAAACCTACAAATAGCCTTTTTATTTGACCATTTATCACTCAAGCATCTCCTGATGAGCAGACTGACACCTTGTCAGCTCACAGTGGGTGCACCTATAAGGCTGTATCCAATTTTTTCTATTTTCTGTCAGGGTCCGATTTTCCCGCGCTGTCTGTTGATGTGACGTCAAGCGCGTTGATGTTAAATGTTTCAGATCACTCTGCCACCACCGCTAGTCAGCACTCACAAGCAGTTCAATGGATTGTGCGAATACACAGAAGAGACCCAGGACAACTCTGACACCAACAGTAACTCCACATCAGACTAAGAAAGTTAAACCCCTGACAAGTGCCCGAAAAAGATAGAAGATTGAGAGCGACCGGCGTAAGAGCGAAAGGAAAAGCAGTTCCGTTTTTGGCCACATGGGGTCAGTCGCGAGTTTAAATTTCAGAAAATTGCATATAGCCCCTTTAACTTTGAGGTGAAAAAGACCAAGGGGTATGAATCATTTTTCGGACACCGCTTATAAACCCTTGCATATACCCTATTTAACTTTTTCGCAATTTGGAAACAGAAAACCAACATATTTTCAAACAGCATTAATTTGACTCAAAAGGGGGGCGTGCTCAGTGTGTCACAGCTGTTTAGATCTGCAGCAACAGGCTCAGCTGCAGGAAGTGCCTGGAGGTTTGATGTTTACTAAGTGATTGCTAGGAGCAACAGCTGCCTGTTGTCCTTTACAGACAACCTCAGAACTATCTCAGAAACAAACTAGAAGTACATTTGTCTGGACAAATATGTAATATTTGTACAACTGCTAAATTGATGAGTGTGATTGTGTAGTATCGTGGTATAATGAATATGTTTTTATGTACTCTGTTGCAAGAGTGTTAAATTCTCTCCATTTACTCTCTGATTGTCTGAAATACATTATTTGACTATTTCAGATAAAAGTCACCCATAGTGGGGTTAGATCACTATCCACATATTAATATCACTTTATTTTGTATGAATACCACAAATGATTGGATTAATAGATGTTTATTTTATTTACTCTTGCAGTGCAGTCAAGAACCGCTCAACAAGCCAAAATGAAATGGGTTGTGAACATTGTCTTTTACATACTGCAGGTAGGTGGACAGTACAAACAGAAACCTAAATATATCTGCAAGTTATATAAAAACGGCAATGCTCTAGCTGCTCTGGGCCACTTGACATATCTAAACATAAAGACTTGATTAGAGAATAAATACAACCAGCTGTATATTGTAGGAACTATTTATAATTTCAAATGTGCGTTACGTTTTGTCTACAGGCTGCTCTTATGGTCTCATTGATATGGAAGTACTACTCTGATCCAGTGACGGTGGTCCCCAGTAAATGGATCACCCCTGTGGAGCGACTAGTGGCTTTCCCAACAGGCGTGGCAGGTAGTCAGTCTGCTTTTCATGTTGTATCCAATACAAGAGAATCCAAACACACACAGAACAGTTTTATTAATGATGTACACTCCTAGATGAGTAGCTAGTGAAAAGTTGCTGTAAAGCAAATTTTATACATCAATTGATAACGGTCGATAATCGGTTTCAAGATGTTCCGGAGTCAGCCATGACTGACTATGGAACTACAGAACGCACCAGCAAGAGGCTCCATTGTTATGAACCAAAGTCTGTGTTTCCTCAATAATAATTTACACTTTGGATCAGATGACATTTGAGTCTTTCAGTTTATAAATTTCTCTGCCGAGGGAGCTTCAGAAAAGCTGGTGTATGTGATGTTACCCAGTGAAGGGAGAGGGAATAAAGCCTGCAAATGAAAGGTTTTAACAATGGCCACAAGGAAACTTGTTTACCAGACGACACGGTCACATTCATTTTATTTATTAAGCCAACGAGGGACTGGCTTACCAAGAACACTCCTACAGAGTTTCAGATGTTTTCCAAAGTTACAATAGCTAAACCTGCTGCTGTTGATAATGTTTCTGATAAATTTGAGATAATGGTACTCCCAAGGTTGGCTTCCATTAAATGCTCAACTTTACAACAGAACCCGTTTAAATAATGTTTTAGTGGATGTATTGGCACATTCTTTGTATTCCGACCAATCCGCTGCTCAGTTGGGGCGAATTCAGTTCTGAAATACAGAGCTGTTCTTGTCTTACAGGTGGCGTGGGAATCACTTGCTGGCTGGTGGTTTGCAACAAAGTAATCACACTGGGTCTCAACGCCATCAGCTAGAGAACGCTGCTGCAATTCAGAAACTTCTGCTCTTCTTGAAAACGAATGCTTCGTTTGGTGGCTAACACGAGGAAAAAGCTGCTTTGCAACTACAGTATTAATTTATTGTTATTGTAACTTTGTTTTCTGTTTTTGCTGAATTAATGTTTTGATTTCTTACCAATTGGATAAAAATGTGTTTTAAATTGTGACATTTTCTTTTTAATAAAACATTAAAAAGGAACTTAGTATATTTATTTTAACTTTTCCAAATAGGGAAATATCCAGTGAAAACAACTTGGGTAGTTTTTGTTCAGTCATTGTAAAAAAGAAAACAATGGTCTAAATATTCTTATACACATTCTGATATTTGGCATTTTTAAAACTTTCAAAATTGCTTTCATCACCACAATGAGATTTTATTAATAAAAATGGCAGCAAGATCCCATAGACAGTTCAACGGTTCCACCGTGTCCGCTCTGCTGTAACTACTTATGCAAGTTCTGAAGTCACCTTTTAGAAGTGTGCATTAATTTTTCTTTGACATTGTTTCATTCAAATTTGTTTCCAAGTCATTGGCCCCTTTAATTTCATCCCGTTTCCTTCTGCTAACAGCTGTAAAGCTTCTAAAGCCTGGTGGTCTTGGCTCTGTACTGGGCTCTCCTCTTGGTTTTTTTCCAAATAGCTTTTCTCAGACTTTTCTCTTTGACGCCTGAAAAAACACATTTTACATCAACTTTTACATTTGTTTCACTTTTATTCTCTTAACTACCCTGTTTACATCCTGCACCATGCTTACCTCTATATGACTCGTCCTCTTGGTGATCATCCTCTAATGCTGTGTTTTCACAAATGTTCTTCTCTGGACTTTGAGTAAGACTCTTGCACTTGTAATGATGCTAAAATGAGAGTCAAACAGGATTTGGATGTTCAGGGGAACTTTAAATGGGCACTGCAGATACCTAAAATATCAAATTGCCTTGATAACATTCAGCATAAATCAACAAATTCAATGAAACTGAGTTTGACATACCTGAGCAGATACAAAACTTGATAAAAACTCATTTCACAGGATCCTGGTTTTCAAGACTCCTCATATGCCAAAACATCTCTCTTCCAAAGACCTGGTGGTGTGTGGACCAATCCGTCCGTCTGTACCATTTTATCCTCTCTACCTACAATTATGAGTTACAGGCAGCTAATGTATGACTAACCTCTTTCAAAGTAGTTTATTTTTGCACATTACCTTTTTTGTTGGGTCTTTTAACTGTGCTGTGGTAGTAAATATTATGTTTCTGTACTTCTTTCTCTTTGCGCTATTTCAGGAAAAACAAAAGATGTGTATTATATAACCATAGTCTTATAATACAGGAGTATCTCAGCAAACAGAATCAGAAAGTTATGTCAGTTATTCAATTTAAAAAGTGAAACCAGACTCTCACAGAGTGGTGGTTGCTATATAGTGGTTATGTTTTGTAATTTTTATTTGTTAATTTGGAGAATTAGGATTTGCAGTTACCCGAAGCACCATTTAGTTTTCTCAGAAAGTTGGAATATTACACAAAACCAAATAAAACAAAGGTTTTTTTTCATACCCAAAAGTTCTTATGGCTTACACAATGTGCTGCGTTTACATGCAGTAAGAGAAAACCGATATATTGCCTTATACTGATTAAGAATGAACTCTTAATCCGGCTAATACACCAAGATAGTGCTAGAAAGCTGAATTTCTCTGCATGTAAACGGCATCCATCCCAGCTTAGTCGAGCTATTACCAGCCTGGAACCCATCCGAAAGTTATGAGACCGCAGAAGCGGGAATAACCACACCGTACGACAACAACACAGCAGCAATGAGTGTAACACAATCAACCAGTACAGTATTTACCAAATGTACTGTGCTGAAGCGTTGTTATTGTCCATTTCTTCGCTCATTTTGCATATCCTGCTTTTACTCCCATCTGCTTCACTATCGCTACCCTGATGAAGGCCAACACGAAAGAGCGCCTTTCGCCACCTATCGTCGCAGAGTCGAATGCACTTCATTCAATAATTGGATTTTCTGATTGACATATAGAAGGAGATGAAAGACTCCCAATATGATTAAGGTATTAGCCCGATTATTACCATAGCTCCATTTAGATGTGCATGTAAACGTACTGACTGAATCCATCCACAAGGGGGAGGGATAAGCAACAAAAGCTGATTGGTAAATAAGCTAGGTGTTCAGAGTGATGCATTTAAGAATATTTAAGGAAAGCTTTATGGAATTCAAATAGGTGGACTGTGCACAAACAGAGATAATCTCAACCTAGAGAGGATTGTGTCCTTCGGAGAGATTCATAAGCAGTGGACTGCAGCTGGAGCCCCGCACAGACGGATCAAGGACATTAGTTATACCTTTTGAATCCATGTGTTAAGCCTCTGGAACCAGATGCAACACCAGAAGCTTCAGAAGGAGTGGATAGGCACAGAATCCAAATAGCTTGAGGTCCAGAAGTTGCCACAGTGACAGTTTGGGAGCCATGTCATCTGATTGTGTTGGTCCACTGTGTTTGTCAAGTCCAAAGTCAGAGCAGCAGTCTGCCAGAGGGTTTTAGAACACTTCATGCTTCCTTCTGCTGATAAGCTTCATAGAGATGATGGTTTTGTTTTCCAGCAGTACTCTGTACTGTACCTTCCCGGATTGCCAAGGGTTCCAGTACCCGCTTTTATGACCACGGTATCATTGTGATTGACTGATCAGCGAACTCGCCTGAATTAAACCTCATTGAGAAACTATTAGTAATACCTATCTGTCGTTTCATGCTAACCTGGAGTTCTCTGGTTAGCTGATGGATGTGCTCTTGCAGACAAGTGGATGTGTTTCGTGCCCCTCTGATCTTTCTTTGTTCCGAGTCTATTTGGCGTTTGAATGATTCCCGGTGCAACTCCAGACTTCTCTCCATGTTCTAAAATACAGGGAAACGAAAAGAAATGCAAAGCTGCACAAAATAAAAGGGTTATGCTTTAGGAATAAAAAATGTATTTTGATCATGGGTAATGAACTTTGAGGTAGGCCAGGGTTGTCAAATTCACTTTCATTTCGTGGCCACACCAACACCAAGAATGTCCTCAAAGAGCCGGTTGTGGCAGAATGTAATGAACGAACTGTAAAAATCTTAACAAGATAGCTATCTCTGCATTCGACGAGTACTTCTTAAAATTAAATAGTATTGAATATCTTTTCACTTTGATGTAATTTGGCACTAAAGCGGAATCAAATGACTGAATCCCCTCTTCACCTTGCTATCAAGTTTGGCAAAGACCCGGGGTGTTTCTCAATGCCAAGGAACCTCGCCTTGATGCCTTGGTCCCGCCCCGGTTGCCTAGGAGACACGTCATCATGGACCGCCAAGGCGTGTTCCAATGTTCATGTGCTACCGAGGCGTCTGTCCTCCGTTTGTCTGCCGTTTAACTAACTGACCGAGGATACATGGGAGGTTCCTTGATGCCTTTCCCAGAATACATCGCAGTATTTTCGAAGTTGCAGCTTCGGTTGCTAGCAGGTACTAACTAGCTTTCACATTTGATTTAACCAATATATACACAATTAAAAAAGTAAAACTCTCGTTATACATCTATATTGAAACTTATACGTATAAAATATAACGATAGGCGGGACGTAAACAGAGCGCATAAGAAAAAGGCGGGCCCTAGGCAGCCGCGGTGACGTGATGCAAGTCTGTTCCATTTAACAGTTTTCTTCAACCAAGGAAGGACAGTGTCCTCGTAAGCAAGGCGCCTTGCCTACCGAGGCATTGCCTGGGTAGGCAAGGCGCCTTGACATTGAGAAACACCCCTGGTAACGAGCCATTTATTTGATTCAGCTGTGTTTGAGCAGGGATGCATCTTAAACCGGCAGGACATCAGATCTCGAGGACCGGGGTTGGAGACCCCTGCTCTAGAGGACCACATAAATCGTTATAGAGGGCCGGATTTGGCTCATGGGCCTTGAGTTTGATGCGCGAAGTAGGCTATATTCCAGCAATTCCCTGAAGCCTGCATACTATGACCCTTCGGACCTGTAGCCGCCTGTCCTTCTCCTCCAGCTGTGTCGTGGCCCTGGCCAGCCTGAGGGTGAGTGCCTCCCTCTCCAGCAGACTCTGGTCCTGGCTGAGCTGCTGCAGGTGATGCAGAGCGTCCTTCGTGCTGAGCAGCTTTCTTTCCGCGGCCTGCAGCTGCCTGGCCAGGTTGTCACGGCACACGCGGGTTTCACGGAGCAAACTCTGAAGAGCTTTGGTTTCATTGTCATGCTTGGCTAAAATCTGGAAACGAGAGGAGAACCAACATGATTTCATGCGTGTTCTGGGGATGCAGGAATTCTCTCTAGAGTTTGAGTCATATTTGAACAGAGTATGTTTACTGTCCGTCTCCAGATCTGAGCATAGGCCATCCTTAACTAATGGAAGTGTTACAGCAGGAGCCTGATGAGATGAAATGATCACCCAACCTGGTGGATGCTGTCTCCTGGTTCTCTGAAGTGCTGCTGCGCCACCATGTGGCGATGCTGGGCTTTCTTCAGCAGTTTGTTCTCAGCCTTGGCTTCACCCAGCTGTTGCTGCAGATCCCAAACCTGGCTCTTCAGCACCCAGATGCAGTTAGTGTTGGCAGACTGGTTCCATGGCTTTGAACTCTGTGGGGGCCTAATTGGAGGCAACTTCAGGATTTCACTCTTAATCTTCTGCTTCTGGACCCCTTGAGCTTGAAGCGAAAAAGTACATTCCTTTGGTTATTACAAATTGGGTTGCATCTTAAAATATTTCTATCTGTAGCCAATTACATCCTGCATAATATTACCTTTAATGTATCCAGATTGCTTTGATCCTTGCAGTTTGACTGATGGCTGCTCATCTGGAGTTCTGTCAGCTCTCTCCTCATGGTCAGATGGATACTCGGGGCCATCAGAACCACAGCAGGGACTGGACCACCTGGAGGTGTTGGTGCAGCAGCTCCCTGTATCACGATCCCCCTCCTCCATATAACTTTAAGAAGAATTTGCAATTTTGCATTATAAAATATCAAGTAGGCTAGGGGATTTTTTCCCCCCAATCAAAACCGGAAACACAACTCTGCTTAGTAAATCAATCTATGCTAAATGAATTTCTTTGTTATCTTATCTTATCTGAATAAATGTTTAATGCCAAACAGGATTGTTACGGATTGAAAACCGCGGTCGTCATGGTACCGGCTGCGGAACTCATAACGACGCTGAAGTTGGCATCTCATTCGAAATTGATTAAAGGCCTATTCCGCCACATTCAATGAGTTCTGTCTACCTTTAAAGCACCCTAATTTAAAATCTAAAACAGGTAAAATGATCAAACATGACCTGGATTATTTTACATTTAGAGATTATAAACAGTTTATGATTTGTTACATTTTTATTACATTTATGAAAACAGAAAACCTGTTTTTATTGTTATTTCTTCGCTTCTCCACCATGATTAAAAGTACAATACATAGTCAGATCAAACCTGGACAGAATTATTCTACAGTGGTAGCGGGGTGATTACTGTTAAGGTACAGCAAGGTTTAAAAAAATGCAAAAATAGTCAGTCAAACAGTATCGTAAACATTTGAACTAGGGCTACTTTTAATAATATGCCAGGGAAAGGGCTGGAGAGAGCAGAATTATCTTGTTGCTGCACACTGCTTGTCAGATGGCCAAAAGAACTCCTTTTCCCCCTGGCATACAAGAATGGGAATTGGCTGTTTGGAACTGTTTCTGGTCTGAATAAAGAACAGACAGTCATGGTGTGAAAATTTGTGAAACTGGAGGGACACCACTCCTCAAAGTAACGCTGTTTTAACGCTACTGCTTAAGCATATAGATCTGAACAATAACCAGCTGATATCAGTTGATTATTTTTATTGTGACCCATATTGAACAGAGTAGCAAAAAAGAGCTAATATTGTTCACAATAAGCAGGTAAACGATACATTTAGCCAAATTTAGAAATCTATTCAAAATTAGACTAATGGTGCGTTCCAGTTGACCTCGGAACTAGTTTTCCCGAGATAAGTTCTACCCCGTTCTATTTGTCTTGTTATGGTGCGTTCTATTTGTCCACGGAAATCGGTTTTCAAGTCGGTTTCCCGAATTACGAACCGGAAGTAGCAAATAGAACGCCCCCGAGGTCGTCAACTCGTCGAGGCTCAGAGGATCCCGAGTTCAGTTCCAAAATGGCTACCACGAGCATCACACATAAGTAAACATTGTGGTTTTCTACTACTTTAAGCACTTTTGTCTTTGTTGTAACCAAATGTAGAAGTCGTACACATAGCAGTGTATACGGTTACTTATAGGCATGTTGCTACAGTCTTATTACGTGCTAAATACCGCCTAAGAAGTTATTTTGTAGCTTGTGCAGTTTAAATTGGCTAGAGACGCTTCATGTTGCTATGACAACAATGCCGAGTCTTGAGCTATGGAATTTTCTTTTAAACAGCGGTTAAAACATTAATAGACTACAATCAAATAAGATGAAACATGAACTTACATTCTCCGCTTGCTATCATCTTCTTCCATATTTTGATGATGAACCACAAACTTTGATATTAGCTCTCTGTACTCTTTCAGAGCTAGCGCAACAGCGAGTTTCCTGGAGGCATCCATCTTTTCTCTGACCAGTCGTGTTGTGTGCAAAACAGAACTCAAAAACCCGCTGTAACCTGTTTTCCAACACGGATGTGACGTCACTCTCGAGTTGCAAGTCGCACTTACAAGACAAATATAACGGGGCGTTATGTGTGATGCTTGTGGTAGCCATTTTGGAACTGAACTCGGGGTCCTCTGAGCCTCGACGAGTTGATGACCTGTATATACGACCTCGGGGGCGTTCTATTTGCAACTTCCGGTTCGTATTTCTGGAAACCGACTTGCAAACCGAGTTCGGTGGACAAATAGAACGCACCAGTAGCCGGAAATGACGCAATTAATGAACTCGTTTTTCTGAGCTGCGAGCTCGTAAGTTTCAGAGGACCCCTAGATTCCATATTTAAAAATGGCTGCGTCCGGTAGGCCTACTACTTGTCGTCTTTATTTTTTTTCTCATTTATAGGCTCTGTTTTCATTCTGTTTGCTATGTAAGTAGCACCGAGTAGTTGTTATTGTTATCGATAATTACGTTGTTGCAAATATGAAAACTTGCAAACATTGCTGCCAAAATTGGTGTTTATGGTTTTTATTGTTATTGGTGTGTATGTTTTTACATTTGAGTTGTTATTTTTTCGGGTTGTATAACTGTAAAAGGTCATGCGCATTGATGCGTCCATTCTTTCCGAGTTGGTTCAGCTCATAGACTGTATGGTTCAGCTGGAACGCAAAACGAGCTCATTGCGTCATTTCCGGGTCGGAAATTCCGAGTTCTGAGGACAACTGGAACGCACCATCTAAATAAAAGCCCTTTAACGGTACCAAATCTGATACTAACTTCAGCGTAAAAACTCGAAGCTGTTTTTTCAACGTTTAGCAACAAAATAAAACGATAAATTCCCTAACGCTATAGGCCTACAGGCCAGACCAACGTTGGAGTCAACATTTACCGTTTAGTTTACTTTTCTCGTGTGCTTAAATAAAAAAAACGTTACTGTTAAAACGTTTATGTTAACTTTAAGTCTAAAAAAAAGTTTTTATATGGCCTTTTAACAAGTTAAATATTAAATAGACAGCCTCGTTAAATAAAATGAAAAGTTTAATGTTAAAAACGAGCACTTGTCTCCCACTCCCGCAGCACTGGTCGCTGCTATTTCCGTCCTCCTCCGCATGGACTTGCAAACCAACTTGTCTTCCATTCTCTGCAGCGACAGACAGTTGAAGCTGCCAATCAGTATGCGACGCTGCGTCCCAATGGGGCCAACTAACCAACCCCTCTCTAATGGAGCCCGGAGACAAAAATAACTCCAGCAATCTGTGTCAGTGTGTGTGTGTGTGTGTGTGTGTAATCTGACTGTTATTTCCCCGTCCGGAGTGCGCTCTAATAATAGAGCAGGCAGACTGCTCCTTTAAGGCCCTTCTTGTTGCACAGCCACCTCTACAACATAGTTTCTTGTAGGCTAAAAAATGGTAATTAAAGTATTTCTCGCCTCTTCCTCTGGATCTACAGCGGTAAGTTTTCACTCAGTGTGACTGATTTTAACTTTGGGTCGAGCTTTGCAGGGTGAACTCAATAAACCGAACAGGAGCTGTCCACTCACTCTGACTTTAATGGGTTAATTCTATAAATTAATGCTACTTGCTTTCTCATATGACTATTTGCTCTTTGAGCAAGTTAAATTGGCTGCATTTGTGATCAGATTTATTTCTGATGAGTGATCTTGTGTAAATGTCTTGCAAGTAGATGCGATTCAACAGGCGGAGCCTTCCAGAACAGGGGCTTCCTACACTTTTTCATGTCAGAGCCTGGGGGTTTCTGTTTCAGACCTCAGAAATGGTCCCAGTGTACGTTTTAAGGCCCCTTTTGCTCTGTGTTTGTTGCCTTACTTCTAGGAATCACTGATCATGTACTAGATGGAGTGATTACTAATGAGGGGATGGTAAATGTATATTCTAGATCTTCTCTTGGCCAGGACTAATGATCAGTTTGAGGGGCTTTTAAGTACAACTAGCCCCGCTTTCTCACAACAGTTAGAAAAATAAATTATGTTTCCGTCAGACTGGTTGTTTAATGTTATCTTCACTACCTATAATCATATAATATTGCATCATTGCATCCTTTTACCCTTATATTACATTACGTTACCTTTTAAAGTATTGTAGACAACACCATTTCTTGTAAATTCACCAGCACAGACGTTCTCCCTGTTATTTCTTATAGCTCAACATTCATGATTAAATCCTTTGTAAATAGTTGTGTGGCTTGTGCGAGTTACAGACTTGTAATTTAACACTCCTTTAAAATGGTACATATTCTAGATAGAACAAAAGAATGAAAAAAAATGCTGCACGGTCTGAAATGACAGTACACAAATACTTATACACCTTAACTGTTCCACATTTTGTCACATTAGAACAACAAACTTTATTTTATTTTGTTGGGATCTTGTGTGATAGACTAACACAAAGTAGTGCTTAGTTTTTAAGTGGGAGTAAAAAGGTTTTTAAATACTTTACAAATGGCAATCTGAAAAGTGTGGCATGCAATTGTATTCAATTCCCCTGAGTTTCCCTGAATTCCCCTCCGGGATTGTTCTTCTGCTGGAAAGTGAACCTCCTCCCCAGACTCACATCATTTGCAGCCTCTTAACTGGTTTTCTTCCAATATTGTCCTGTATTTAGCTCCATCTATCCTTCAATCAACTGTCATCAGCTTCTTTGTCTATGCTAAAGAAATGCATCCTCCCAAGATGATGCTGCCACCCTCATGTTTTATGATAGGGATGGTGTGTCCAGGTGGTGTTCAGTATAAGTTTCCTCCCACAGTTACCAATTTTTATGCAGACCAAAAAGTTAATCTTCCTATATGAACCCAGGATTTCTGTAGCTTCTTCAGAGTTTTTTCTTGGTTGCTTCTAATTCTCTTTTTGCCAGACCTGTCAGTTTAGGTGAATACAAAAACAGTTGATTTTTGAGCTTTTCATTATTATGTTGACATCTGGTTTTAGCAGTGTATACTCTCTTTAGTGTTAAACACTGCGCCTTGGCAGGCAGCTGAAAAACAAACAACTTTACTGTAAAAAGGACTTTCAAAAACGAAAGTATAGGCAGAATCCAAAATAGTAATTCAAAAGAGGAACACAATAAAACAAGTTGGTGGTGATAAAATGACGATTAAGAGCTAACTGAGAAATATTTAAGATGGAGAGCTGGTTAGTGAACAAGTGAGCAGGTGGTTGATTAGAAACTGGATGCAGCTGTGAGGCAAATAGCTGAAGTTGAACTGAAGAAATAGGAAAAAAATGGCTGACAGAACACAGAGGGAACAATGGAGCAGAATATACATACGTATCAAATACTAAAGTACAAAATAAAAGCATTAGAAGTCTTAGAACTACAAAAAGAACTGAATATGAAAAAACAAAGGGTGAAAAAAGAAAGTAAAGCAAAATACAAACCAAAGCCCCAAAGGTTATGATTCATGGGCTGTTCATTTTTTTGTCCCTTCCAGATCAAAAAGAAGCAGCAAGATGTGATCGGCTTCCTGGAGGCTCTGAAAGTAGACTACACTGAGCTGGACATCGCCTGCAGCGAACAGAATCGCATGTGGATGAGGCAAAATGTCCCCGAGGAGAAGAAGCCCTTGAACGGCATCCCACTCCCTCCGCAGATTTTCAACGAGGAGAGCTACTGTGGGGTGAGCAAAGATGAGTCATAAATTATGTTAGCACGTGTGGCATCACAGAAAAAAAAAATATCTTAACATAACTGTGTAATTGTTTAACAGAAAAAGTTTAAAAATGCTCATTTTTTTCTGCAGGATTATGACACATTCTTTGATGCCAAGGAGGACAACACGGTGTACTCCTTCCTTGGGTTGCCACCTCCTCCCGGCTCAAAGGTTAGACCTGTTTTGAGCTTTTCTTTGCATATTCTTCTGCCAAGCAAATGCTAGCATTGTTTACCTAATTGAACGGTTACTTCTGTGTAATTAAGCTCATGAGATGATGGTGATGCAAGTTTTGTCATTGCGGTCTGCCTATTAGCTGTGTGATTTATAGCACACGAGAGGAAAAGAAAAACACTTCCAGCAACACTACCAGGCCACAACAAAGCGAAGAGTACTTACATCCGTGTTTTCTATAAAGCTGGACATCTGCAGCAGTTTTTCAGTTATCTAAATGAGATATTTGCTTCATAGATTAGAATTCATACAGTTACAACATAACGATGTGTAAGCTCAATCTTTATAAAGTTTTCTAAATTTTCGAACACTTGCCTTTCTTCGAAAATCTTTGTTTCATTTAAAAAATAAATGTTGGTGTTCAACAATTTGGGGTCTTAATATTGTATTTTTCAGTTTTTACTGTTGTAAGGCATCGATTGTTTTCATTAGATAATAGGTCTGAACTGCTGAGCACTGTGACTGTTTTATAAGAGGCAGAACTGCTGAAGTATAATGTGGTGTGTTATTGTCTTGCTGTAGTAGGCTTAGTGAGTACTTATCTGTTAAAGAGAAGCTCAAAAAGATACAACTCCTAGCAAAAATATTGAACTTTTTTACCCTCTGTTTTATTACGACCAGAATCTTGTGCATATTTTATTGGGATTTTACGGAGCAGGCAAACACAAAGTAGCACACTATTGGATATAGAAAAATGAGACATGGTTTTAAAAAATGTTCACAAATAAAAGTCTGAAAAGTGCAGTGTGGATATATATTCATTCCCCTTTACTCAAATACCCCTAAATCATCTCCAGTGCAACCAATTGCCTTGAGATGTCCACACATCACAGCACATCAACTCATCCAGGAGGTCACAAAAGAATCCAGAACATCTAAAGATTTGCTGTAATTAATTGGGAATTTTGCTTTCTCACAGAAAATCCTAAAGGAGAATCTCCAGCCATTTATTCATGACTTTAAGCTCAAATGCGCTCCGGTTATGCGGTGGGATAATGAAACAAGTCCACCTAGGAATGACTAAAAATAAATAAAGTGATTGAGTTGCCTAGTTATAGTCTAGACTTGCATCTGGGTGAGAGCAAAGAAGAGTTGGCCAAAATTCCTCCGCAGTGATATAAAAGACTGACTGCCATTTCTCGCAAATGCAACTGGGGGCAATGCCTCTTTCACACAGAGTCCAAGTTGATTTGGAAATCTTTATTACCTTAATGAGTTAAATCAGTATTTGAACATTATTTATGTTTTCTCAGATTATCTTTGATATTAAAAATCGTCTAATGAACTAAAACATGTAGTGTGACGAAAAGCAAAACTAGAAGAAGAAGAATAATGAAAACAAGTGGAGGTATATACAGAACAATCCTAGAGGAAAACCTGTTAAAAGCTGCAAAAGACCTGAGACTGGCAATGTCGGTTTACCTTCCAGCTGGACAACAACCCTCAACTGTGTAGCGCTTTTTCAGCCAGAGAACCACAAAGCGCTTTGCACTACATTCAGTCATTCACCCATTCACACGCCGATGGTGACAAGCTACTACATTGTAGCCACGGGTGCCCTGGGGCACACTGACAGAAGCGAGGCTGCCGGACACAGGTGCCACCTGGCCCTCTGACCACCACCAGCAGGCAAAGCAGGTGAAGTGTCTTGCCCAAGAACACAACGACTGAGACGGACAGACCTGGGATTCGAACTGGCAACCCACCGATTACGGGACGAATTCCTACCACCTGTCCACCGGTACTCAAAATATAATCAGATCTCAAAGATTGCAGGTGTAATTGTAGTGAAAGGTGGTTCTACAAGAAATTAACCCAACGAGGCCAAGATACAAATGCGTGCTGCACTTTTCAGATTTTTATTTATAGAAAATTTTGACTTTGAGATCACTAGTCACGTCTTGCACTCTTATGCTGCTTTTAATACCAGAACACAGATGGTATTTTTAAAATATAAAATGGACACTATAATTTCATAAAAAACCTTCATGTTTGAAATCTGCTGTCTTTGATTCACTGCGATCGACTTGTGTTAAACCTCCCTGATGCAGGAAGCATTGCAAGCAGAGAAGGAGCACATTATGCAAAACGGAACCCATGCGGAGGAAAACCCAGACGACTCAGTAGTAAAGCCGACTATACGTTTTCATTTTCCCATCATGCTTTTTTATATAACTACCTCCTTGTCCTCCTCATCTTCTATAACTTAATAACTCCCTTTCCATCCATTACTGATGAACTTGAACAGGGTCCTAATCCCTCTATGGCTGCAAATTCCCACCCATGACATCGCCTAATGTTAGGATTGCATGAGACTTTAGGTCGCAGAATATTAGTCTTTTTTCAACTCAGATTTTTTCACTTCCCTCTCTTTAATGGATTGCTGGATGACCTTTTCGGAAGACTAACCTCTCCAGCTGAGGAGTGTGCCATTTTGATCCTATTGAAACTGTCTTTTTTTTCCCTATTCCCTGTTTTTATTGTTTTACATTTGATTACATGTCTTGATCGCTTATTTCACCTCTTAGAAGCATAATGGGGATGCACTAGGAGAGGAGGAGGGACAGGCAGATGATGAGGAAGAAGAAGAGGGTGGAGGACCAGATGATGAAGCCACCGAGCTAGAAACATCAAGGGGAGAGGACCTGGCAGAGGAGGAGGAAAAGGAGGCAGTCAAAGAAACAGATGAGGTCACAGAAGACACAGTAATTGCCACATAACTGAAGTTCAGCCCCTCATCAGTTTTCCACCGCCATAACACCGGAGTGTTTTTAATGCCCTCTCTTTCCCGTGTCTTCATTTTATGTTGACGTTAACTTCCTCTTTTTATTTAACATTTACCCGCCATCGTCCTTGTACTTTACGGCACCTCATCCGTTAGTTTCTCCCTCCACTAACAAGCAAAGGACTTAAATCACTCTACAGCATCAATGGACTCCTAATACCCAATACTGTTTTTTCTTCTTTTACAGGTTTGTTTTTGTGCTATTTTCTTATTTCACGTTGCCACGTAGCTTGATGTTACAGTTCATAATAACCTGCTAAATCATCCACTATTAACTGTTCTGATTAAGGTGTGTCAGGAAAATCCTAAACCCAGCCCACTCTAATTTATTTCATGATGTTAATCCGTGGATGCTGATGTTTCCAAGTATTGATGCACTTTATGTACGCTGTGTGAAAACTCAGAGCTCTCTACCTGTCTCTTGTTTTAGGAGGCACAAGAGGAAGAGGATGAAGAGCAAGTACGTTTTTTTATTTATTATTATTAACAGGAAACTACAGTTTACGCTTAAAACAGTAGTGTTTTGGGGTTTTGTAAAATATACATTCTTTGTTCAGGTTTCTTGGCTCTTTAGAAGTCATTTAAATTATGCTTTGCTCGTTCTCATTCTCATCATAATGTCATTACTACTTCCTGAACATTGATTACACAAAGTGTATTGATATATATATATATATATATATATATCTATATTGCATCAGGGCCTCTGGTTTCTTCTTTAACAGAAGCATGGCAATCTACAGGCAAGGCTCACCTACAGTGAATGCATTATGTGAGCACATTAGTAATTTAAAAGGATTTGGTTTAAAACTGTCAGAAATCTCATTTTTCAATTTTATTGAAGGATTTTATTTCAGGTAATGCATACACACAATGTCTCTTAATATGGATTAAGTTGTTGCTTTATAAAAATGTTTTAAATTCTTAGCAGTTCGTTTTGAACCTGTGTTCCTGCCTGTCATCACCACTCCACCTGCTTGTAACTGTGAAAGTGGGACTTGAACGGTTGCTAACATGAGCTGCACATGTGGGTTTCCTGGTAATTTTGATCCATCCATCCATCCATCCATCCATCCATCCATCCATCCATCCATCCATCCATCCATCCATCCATCCATCCTCTATACCTCCTATTCTATGCAGGGTTGTGGGGGCTCTAGTGCCTATCTCCAGCAATCATTGGGCGAGAGAAGGGGTACACCCTGGACAGGTCACCAGTCCATCGCAGGGCAGCACAGACACACAACCATGCACGTACACACTCATACCTACGGGCAATTTAGGAAGACCAAATAACCTAACAGTCATGATTTTGGACTGTGGGAACAAGCCAGAGTGCCCAGAGGGAACTCACGCATGCACAGGGAGAACATGCAAACTCCATGCAGAAAGACCCCAGGCCAGGAGTCCACTAGCTCAGGGAGACGGTAATGTCTCAATGATGCTCAGTTGGTACTACGTGATCCAAAATGTCCAGAGAAATGATCTCCCACACCATTAAAGTACCACCACCAGGTTTGACTGTAGGTACAAAGAAGGATAGATCCATGCTTTAAAACTCCAACGCTACCACCTGAATGCTTCAGCTGAAAGCAAGACTCTA
Organism: Valencia hispanica; assembly: GCA_963556495.2. Classification (NCBI taxonomy): domain Eukaryota; kingdom Metazoa; phylum Chordata; class Actinopteri; order Cyprinodontiformes; family Valenciidae; genus Valencia; species Valencia hispanica. The sequence continues at coordinate 41,322,593 of OY747700.1, read as the reverse complement.
TTTAACCAGGCAACATTTTATAATCTGTCATGGTGACACCCAATCTGGTCTTCTGCTGCTGGAGCCCATCTGCTTTAAAGTTTGACATGTTGTGCAATTAGAGAAGGGATTCCATTTTCCCTGGTTGTGGCAATTGGTTGTTTTAGCTCCTGCTCACTTTCTATCCTCTTAAACCAGTCTGCCCATTCCCCTATAACCTCAACAAGCCATTTTTTTGTACTTGCAAATGCTGCTCACTGGATGTTTTTTCTCTCTCTTTGGGACCATTCACCGTAAACCCTAGAACTGGTTGTGCATATATCAGCAGTTTCTGAAATACTCAGACCAGCCCATCTGTCAGCAACAGCCATGGTTCATTCAGAGTCATTTAAATCCTCTTTCTTCACATTCTGATGCTCAATTTGAACTTCAAGAAGTTGTCTTCACCTCACAACATTTGTTTTCAGATCTTTTTCCTTCAGTATCTGTTCCTGGATCCTCTGGATGAAATGTATTTGATGTTTTTTTTTTTATACAAGGAACAGTCTTGTTGGAGTATATCCTAAAGGTTATACGCCACATCTATCCAATAGCCGTAATCTCTGATCAGGATGAGGGACTGCGGAAAACTCAAGATTCAGTGCTGTCGGTTTTCCTTCCATAACAAGCTAAACATTCCTTTAATTAGCATCTTATGATCAAATAAATCTGCCTATAATGTCTTATAAATGGATCGACCATGATCTTGATTAATTAAATGGGATTGAATTGCATTATTTGAATGAATTTAGACTGAGTTAGACTGTACATCATTTGATATAAATTGGACCTGTTTACCTTGTAAAGTGTCTTGAAATGTTTGGCGCTACATAAATAAACTGACTGAACTTAAATAAATTTAGGTTAGTTAGTTGGTTAGTTTTATTGTGAGAAACATGGTAAGACTGAATGATTTGAAAATGTTGCTACTAATACCCAATTGTTACTCTTTGTATTCAAACAGATGTTTTGTGTGCATTAGCTGACTGACTAACTCATTACATCCAACATTTCAGAACAGAGATGTTCCAGACCATCCGTTACCTGCTTGATATCACATATTTAAAGCATTCTCTACCCCTCTTCCTACCATTGTGTTACTCATGCACATGAGTGCCATATGCCTGTTGTCTGCTTTTTTGCTTTATTGTCCATCTCCTGTTCGTTTGCTCCCTATAGGAGGAAGAGGATTTGCACTCACAGGTAAACTGTGCTTCAGTGATCTTATGCGGTTTGGTAGATCATCCACGGTTCCTCCCTGTAGCCATCAGCCTTGTCTGTTTGATGGTGTTCAGATGAGACAATTCCACAATGTTTAGGGTGGGATGCGAGGGATGTTCTTTTGTTGCTCTTACTCATCGTTAAACTCTTCACTTCCTCACATCAACTCTATGCCTCACTGTCAATGTGTTCCCTTTCAGCTAACATCGTAATTTCCTCCTAGCTGTAGCTGCATCCTGATACCATCAAATGTCCCCTTTTGCTTTCTTTTCCACAGACGTCCTTCTAGTGCATGCATGTGCTACTCTTTTGCTCCCCACACAGCTTTCTGACCTGCTATATGTTATTTCTTTTAGGAGGAAGAAGAGCTACAACAGCTTGAGGTAGATTAATATATTTATATATATATTTTACCTTTCTCCAGCCTACCTGAATTTCCCTCTTATTGCACCCCTTGACGTCTCCTGCTACAGCAGCCTGCGCATTTATCGTCACCCCTGGTGAAGATGTGTATAAAGCCTTAAAATAAACTTGTCTTTTATAACTGTGGCATCATTTTAGATATTTAGGTTTCTTTATCTAACAAAAGTAACAGTGATACTTTTCTAGGATTAAATTAAATCGGATAGATTACTGCAACAGCATCCTCACAGGTCTGCCTAAAAAGTAAATCAGACAGCTGCAGCTGACCCAGAATGCTGCTGCTCGTGTTCCTCACTAGAACCAGGAAAGTAGAGCACATCACCCCAGTTCTAAAGTCCTTACACGGGCTCCCTGTAGCTCAGAGAATAGACTTCAAAATACTTTTACTAGTGAATCATTGAATCATTGAATCATTGAATGGCCTATCGCCAAAGTATGTTGATGATCTGTTGTCACCATACCAACCCCCCAGACCACTCAGGTCTTCCAACTGTAGTCTACTAATCATCCCCAGAATTAGAACCAAGCATGGAGAAGCAGCTATCAGTTTCTATGTTCCACTTATCTGGAACAAACTTCCAGGCCACTTTAAAAGCTGCTGAAACACAGAGTTCCTTTAAATCCATCTGTTTAGAGCTGCCTTTGAGTAATGTTTTAATGTGTCATATGTTTTGTGTGTGTTTATGCTTTATACAGTGGCTTGCAAAATTATTCGGCCCCCTTGAACTTTTCCACATTTTGTCACATTACAGCCACAAACATTAATCAGTTTTATTGGAATTCCACATGAAAGACCAATACAAAGTGGTGTACATGTGAGAAGTGGAACAAAAATCATACATGATTCCAAACATTTTTTACAAATAAATAACTGAAAAGTGGGGTGTGCGTAATTATTTAGCCCCCTGAGTCAATACTTTGTAGAACCACCTTTTGCTGCTATTACAGCTGCCAGTCTTTTAGGGTATGTCTCTACCAACTTTGCACATCTAGAGACTGAAATTCTTGCCCATTCTTCTTTGGAAAACAGCTCCATTTCTCAATAACTTTATCCCTGACCTGTCTGGTGTGTTCTTTGGACTTCATGGTGTTGTTGCTCCCAACATTCTCTTAGACAACCTCTGAGGCCGTCACAGGGCAGCTGTATTTGTACTGACATTAGATTACACACAGGTGCCTATACATCTTTCTTTTCCAAAAGAACAACACTTTTATTTGTGTGAGAGAGAGAGAGAGAGAGAGAGAGAGAGAGAGAGAGAGAGAGAGAGAGAGAGAGAGAGAGAGAGAGAGAGAGAGAGAGAGAGAGAGAGAGAGAGAGAGAGAGAGAGAGAGAGAGAGAGAGAGAGAGAGAGAGAGAGAGAGAGAGAGAGAGATCTCCTCTCTTCAGCTCAACCCATAGGATATAGGTCCAGAGACTGAGATGCCAGTAGAGAAAGGCAAGTTCTATGTCTGGGGAACCTCTTCTGTGTGGATTTCAATTTCTGTGTTGAATCACTATGCAACTGAAAGATCCAGTCATGACCCATTTTTAGCCTTCTGGGGAGTCCACCAGATCTTTATTTAAATTGTGCTATTTTGAAAGAATTCATGATGCCACTCCAACAAGGTTCCCTGGGCCTTTAGAAGAGGCCTTCTTAATGTTATATTTTTGCTGCATAGATGTTCTCAGATTAAATGACAAATGTGTCCCAAAAAAAAAAGATTTTGGTGCAGCAGTAAAACACAAAATTATTTCAAGGCTTTTCATACATCTTTACTGGGGATACCAATAAATGTGTAGAATGCAATGTACAATGTATTTCTTTCTGTTAGCTTATCAAAAACATTCCATTAAGTTTCATGTTCAAAACGAGTGAAACAAAGTTTGAGAGGCAGTGTTACATCTATGATAATACACTGAATAATTAGAATCAAGCAAATGACACGGCAACAGTGCTACATTGAGCCACATATAAAGATTTCCACCTGTCTTTGCATTGTACTTATTTAAATGAATGGAAATTGTTAAAATGTCATGTTTAGTAACTCTTATAAGCCACCAATAGAGGGCTTTGTATCATTATGTGATAACGGATGACCTGTTATAGTAGATCACATTTTTGTTTACCCTTTTCTTTCTGCAGTGCCTTACATTGTGATTTTCATATTTCTACCACACACTTCAATATATTTTACTAGGACCTTATGGTAGACCAACACAGTGTAGCAAGGTGGAAGGTGGAAGGAAAATACATGAAGTTCAACATTTTCTAATAACAAAAAATCTAAAAAGTGTTATGCCCCTTTGATACCCCTAAATAAAATACAATGCAGGCAATTAGCTTCCGAAGTCATCCTCATTTATGACTTTTTTCTTTTATCTCACATTTACTGTGTGTGCTACTTTGTCGCTCTGTAAAATAAAATAAAAATACAATGTATAGATGTAAAGGGAAATGATGTTAAAGGGGTATGAACATTTCTGCAAGACCCTGTAGGTTCCAAATGACAGTGGACTTTCATGAGTTTTTAATACAATCCCTTTTAGAGAATATTTCTTAGCATAGTTGGGTAGTCTGGAGTTTTTATAGTGGGTCCAGAGCAATGAGCTTTGGGAAATAGCAGATTGTGTTCAGGCCTCTTTTTAACCATGGTTGTGTCTGTCAGGCTACACGTAGGAAGACCCCCTCACCCCGAATAAAGGTTTTATGCCTTGTTCCAAATACAAAAATTTTGAATGAACTCATTGTTCTCATGTAGACAGATAATCTATTACTTCAGCCATCCTCAGTGTCCATGCTTGAGGAAGTAATGTTGAATTTTGAAGTCAAGGTTGGTGTGAAATCTTTGACCTGCCAAGTTAAACTTTTGATCTCAGCAGGTGTTTCTGTTGATTTTCCTTGGTGCTTCTGACTACAAATAGGGTGCAGTCAGTTTACAGTGACATCCCACCACAATAGACAGTAAAGTACATTCTGCATCATTTTAGAAAGCATCGCAGTCCAATGTCTGTTGCTGGAGAGTAGTTTTTATCATTCAAAATGCCGGGTGGAAAATGCTCTGCTCTTTTTCAACATTCCAGTCTGAGCTTCCTTTGCTTCACTGCTTTGCACCTTCCTTTCTGTCTCTGTCCCACCTCCCCTGCAGGACCAAGATGAACAGGGCAGTGAGGTAGTCTCGCTGTGGTTTGTGGCGTCACGCCTTTTAGACTCCGCAGACCTTAGTATTTCTTCTTTTGTCTTTATGTATTTGTGTGTTGCATGCTACTTTTATCATAGTTTTCCATTGAGGTGTCTAATGGTTTGCAGCATGATTCATGTATTTACCTTAATTCTTAAGGTGGAATAAGTGTAGTGATGGAAACAGCAAAGCTAGGTGGCTCAATATTTCCCTGCTTATTGATATCTCAAAGTTTAATTCATTCCTCTTGATTTCATCTTCTGTAGGAAGAAGAAGAAGAAGAGGCAGAGTTGCAAGAGGTATATGTTTGGATTACTTCCCTCCCTGCTTGGCACAGTGTGAATTATACTGGAGATTTGGAGTTTTTTGCATAATTGGATCACAAACAAAACTAAAACTATTGTTTCTCCCCAAGTCAGCTGTATGTCATGCAGTTAGGTACACAAAGCACAAATGTGGAGTGTTGCAGCAGGTCCTTATTTATGAGCAGTACTTCAGGGATGACACAACACAATATGTGCTCAGTGATGTAGAGACCTGCAAAAATATCCACAGAGGCACTTTCTTCTGGTCTGCCAGGATGTCTTACCTTCTTGTTTTTATGAACAAGTCAGGCATTTTTAAAATGGGTTTTGCATCTGCCTGAGTGCTAAGGACAGTAACGCAGATGTGTTTTTTTTTTTTTTGGTTGAATGCACCGACTTGACAGGATCTTCTTTTTTTGCAAGAAGTCATTACCTCTTCCTTTCTTTGCTAAGAAAGCTCCAAACAAAGTGGACGTCACAAGTCTTACAGGAGATTGAGCACACAGTGTTTGGAGAACAGCAAAGAGGAAAGGTTTTATGCTAGACAATCCACTGGATGCCAGCTGCTGCCTAAAATCCTTCCCTCTTGATTAGAACGGTTTTTATAGTTGATTCCATGTCAGTAACAGCGGCTGTCATTGGTAAACACTCTCTGGTTACGTCTTCACCATTTTTAGCCCTCTGACTCTGCAACCACTAACAAGTGAAGGCCCCCCCGTCTCCTTCCCTTTGGAACATGATATTATGCCCACACATCTTTCTCTTTTTTAATAATTTGTCAAAGGGAAAAGAAAAATAGTTGGAAAAAACCAAGGTACTATTGCTATTGTTTTTTTTTTTAAAAAGTCTTGTTTTTTCCATGTTAGGAACAAGGTGTAGTATCTTGAGAGACTTTTTGCAGTTTTATGGGACAGATGAATGTGAGTGGAGAGCCACAAAAAAAGACTGTTGAATGGAGTCTCTGTTGTCTTTTTTAATCTAAAAAAAAACATGACCTCTTTGAGCCATACAGCACCTGCCAGAAACATTCATACTTTCTTAAACTTTTACATTAGGGTCATCACTTTACAACCTTAATGTGTTTTATTTAGATTTCATGTGATAGATCAGCACAAAGTAGTGTACTTGTATTCAAACCCATCTACACTGATACCCTTAAATGAAAGTCAGGGCAAACAAATTACCTTCAAAAGTCATCTTACTAGTGAATAGAGTCCAACTGTGTGTTATTCACTCTCAGTATGAGTGCGGCTGTTCTGTGAAGCCCTCTGAAGTTTGTTAGAGCACATTAGAGAACAAACAGCATCCGGAACACTAAAGAACATAGCAGAAAGGTCATGGATAAAGTAGTGTGGAGAAGTTTAGTGTGTAAAACAATGTGCCAAACTATGAGCATCTCACAGAGCACTAGCCTGAAATGGGAAGAGTATAACACTACTGCAAGCCTGCTAAGACACTGCTTACCACTTAAACTGATTTGTCTGACAAATAGTGCATTGCTCAAAAATCAATGAAAAGAACCATAGTAACTCTGGACAAGCCCGAAAGTGCCACTGTTAAGGTGAAAGAATTATTGAAACTTTTTTGGGCATCAACCTAAACTGACAAGTTGGGAAAGAAGAGCATTAACCAGAGAAGTGCCAAACGGCCCATGGCTCCAGAGGAGCTGCAAAGATCCACAGATTGAGTGAGAAAAGCTGTTGACAGGAGAGCTATAAGCTATGCACTCCACAAATCTAACCTTTGTAAAAGAGTGACAAGAAGACCGTCATTGTTGGCATATCGCAATAACAAGTCCCATGTAAAGTTTGCCAAAACATGTTGAAGAAGGTGCTCTTTTCAGATAAGACTGATCTTGAGCTTTTATGTGGTGGTAGCATCATGCTACAGGTATACTTCTGTTCTTCTCTTCTGTGGACACAGAAAGTTTGGGTTCATGGGAAGGTGGAACAAAACACAGGAAGGTCCTTGAAGAACATGTGCTAGAGGTGGCAAATCTTTTTGTTATTCCTGGGTGGGGGGGGGGGGGGGGGTGGTGCAATACTACAATAGAGTGGATTGAGCAAATGAGCAATGAGCAAAGCTGGTAGAAATATTCCCCAGGAATCTTGCAGCTGTAACTTCAGAGAAATGTGGTTCAACAAAGTATTGACTTGGAAGAGGTTGATACAAGTGCGTGCCACACTTTTTGGATTTTTGTTTGTAAAATGTGTTAAGAACCAGTAATACTTTTAGTTTCACTACTTTGTATCAGTCTATGACCAAAAATGAGGTTTGTGGTTGTAATGTGACAAAATATGAGACAGTTTAAGAGGCATTAATACGTTTGCAAGCCGCTTTATCTCCTTACAGTAGGGTTAACCCTGGCAGCTGAAGTGGAGTTTACAAAGAAATGACAGACTCTGTGTCACTGGGACTTTTTGAGTCTTCTATAAATATTATATTTACCATTTAAAAATATTTGGAAAATGCTGATGTATTCTTACATGTTTTAGAGGAGTGTTTGAGGACACATCTTCCTGCCATCTTTCACCGATTTGTGTTGATGTTGCATACCAAAAACCCTATTTTTTGTTTGTTTTTACTAGGCAGACGAGAAGGCTGAGTAGCTACAGTGATGTCAAGATGAAGACCATCTACAGTCCTGGTAAAGCACTTTACTGATTGATTATAGAGTCTGTGTTCCACCACCGGAGGGCAGTACAGCATCATAGGAATTGATGAACCAGTGAACTGCTTTTCATTTCATTTGGCATTTATTTTAACCACATTAAATAAAACCCCCTTTTTTGACCCTGCTCTTCTAAAAAAAGCAAAAGCAAAATTACACTTATAAACCAACCTGCCACAGTTGCAGCAGCACATAAGATCTCAGCAGTACAGTGGCATGTTTTTACTATTAAAATGTTTCAGACTTTACATTAAAACTCAGAAGAAACTTACATTTTTACCTAATTGTCTTAGTGCAGTTATTGCTTTGCTCCAAGTTGCCTCAGTACTTATAGGAGTTTAAAGACTGGATCCGGAACACTGCAGCAGCCTATTAGGAGGGGACCGCCTCAACTGGCTCCATCTGTAATCAGCTTCAATGAGCATACTGTGCCTGGAGATCAGACAGAGGCACAAAAAAAACATCTCACACTTCCCATTTTTAGTCTCTTAGGGAGTGGTAAAGAGTATGATGATCATGATGGTGATCATGATGGTTGTGATGATAATCATCCTAATCTTTAAAGCCCATCTTCTGCTACCGCTCTGCATGTTTGGGCTGCAGGAAAAGCTAAGGAAAAGGCAGCAGGTCTCCCGTCTTTCTCCTCCCTTTGGCTGTCTCTCCACCCTCTGTCACGCCTTGTTAGAAGAAGCTGCTAAGAGAGCTTTCAGATGTGGCCCCGGAGGAGCGGGCACGCAGGGTGGCGCAGGCTCAGAAGTGGCGGCATGGTCAGACCACTGGAAAATGTGTGACCTCGTTTTTCTTCTGTTTGTCTATTTACCAGCCTGAAGGAGCCGCCTGTTCCATCTCTGCATAAGTCCTGACGTTTGTCCCACCCTCCCCCTCAAACTTGTCGGACAGCAACTCCACCTAGCAAGTGCTGCACTGGACCCTTCTGGAAACCCATCAGTCATGTGCTTGACCCATGCACCACCTAAAACAGTCATTCTCACTGCAATTTTGACTTCAGTGTTATATTTCGTTTATACGAACACATGCCTTAATGAAACAGTGCAGAAGAGCAGAATGGTGTTTGTAATTAGCAGCGTTTGTAAAATGCTGGTTTCTTCTTAACCACATTTCTCATGTTTTACTTTTAGCAATTCTTGTTCTCTAACCTTAGAAGGAAGTGACATTTAAAAAGAAATTGTGTTCATTACAGTGTGGCTCCCTGGCTCTCTCTCTTGTAAATGTTCTATTTTATTCCAGTGTTGTGCCTTACTTACTCCTTTTATCAGCTGGATATTTTAAGACACTTTTATTGCCCCCACAAGGAAAAATCAAATGCTGCAAGATTCAGACTATCTACCATTTTTACAAGTACCTCTATCCGTACTGCTGACTAATCAAGGCACTTTGTTGAACAAAGAGTATAACATGTAACTAAGACATGGATACAACAAATAAATTAAAAATAAACTATTTTAGACTAATAAAAGCCTCCTGTTTTACTTTGAGTTCTTAAATCAGTGGTTCTTTTTATACCACTATGTTTTCATAGTACCACCATAGTGACACACAGTTATTATTGTACTACAAGACATAGACTGTCTTTATTTGATGTTTTACGTCACAACGATAAAGAAAAAAACATGGCGCTGAATGATTGGTTGAAAGATGCAATTTTTGTACATGTTCAATTTGTACACAGAAGTTGAATTTTAGTCTTTATTTGCACTTTTAAGTTTCATCACATTAATGCTTTAGCACACAACTTACTATACAACCGCTTTGCATGCTGATGTTTTGAAAAGCAACTGCTAAGTTAGGCTTAACATTAGGATATTAAAGAGATTTTGGGGAACTTAAAGTCCTGTCATGTGCTTGAACTATGTGTCACTCTGTTGATCCGCTTCTGATGTGAAAAGCTTGTCTATGCTGAGACTAATGGGGTATAATTCACAGTGCTCTGCTACTTCATGACTGGGTCCATTACTTTTCTTCCTATAAAAGGTTCAACTACACATCTGGAAATGAAATGTCGGGGATCTATGATCTCCATCAAGGGGCTGGAGTAAAACGCAAAATTTGACATGCTTGGGGATACTGAAGTAAATGCAAAACTGTGAGCAAATGCTATGCCTCTAAAATCTTAGAAAAGCTTCACGGGACGGACTACTACTGATGGTATTTAGTATTGCAAATAATAAAAAAGATTTGGTCATTCGAAAAACTAGAAAGGCACTCGGAGAGTGGAGGCCTCCTCCAAGGCAGCTCAGTCTCCCCTCACACCAATATTGTGATCTTATTCTTACTTTTTTAGATTTATTGACCATGAAAACATACCTTTAGCAGCTGAGTTCACACTGATATTATTAGTTTGGTAGTTATTCACGAAAATCACTTTTCTGGCAATGGTGGTCTTCTTCTGGATCTAGCTCCATAGTTTTTGAAGATACATGAAATCCATTAGCACACTTCAGATTCATCTTTGTCTATATTTTGGTGTTTGTTGAATGTCTATACCTTAATTTGTTCCCTTGCATTTATGAAAACTCGAAATGTCCCCTATTTTTTCTAGATCTGAGTGACAGTATCCAGGATTTTGGCAGGAACCAAATCAATCTTTGTTATCTTGCAGAACCTGTTGGGAAGTTATCCTGTATTTTTTTACTAAGCCCTCTGGCTGTTTATTGTTGAGCTACATGTGCAAATGCTGAAAACAGTCCTATCTCCCAATGATAAAGAATTCATAAAAAAATTCTTGGATCCAGACACTAATCTGGAACACCCCCAAATTCTAATCACTTGTTCCTGGTCCCATTGCAGACTTTTACTGAAAATTTCATCGAAATCTACCTATAACCTTTTGAGTTATGCTGCTAACAAACAAACAAACCCTGGCGAAAACATAACCTCCTTGGTGGGGGTAAAACCCCATCAAGACAACCTTAAAACCATTACCAGCCAGTGCTTAATGTTGTGGTTAAGTCTTACTGTGTTTAGTTTGCAGGTTCGCTCTATCCATGCCTGGGTTATGGGTACTCTGGTTGATTAGAAATTCTAAATTGACCCTAGGTGTTACTGTGTGCTTATTATCTGTGTTGTAAAAGGTTGCTCGCTGGAGATTGGCAAGTGGCCTCCTGCTGTGTCCCATCACAGGATAGAGGTGGTATGGAGGATAAGTGAATGAATAAAAAAATACTATAATTAAATCAAAACAGGCAGAGAAATATGCACGGTAATAATCCACAACATCAGCATTGGTAAGATCTGTTTTGGGTAAAAGTTGTAAAAAATGTAGAATAAGTGTGTCAAATCTCAGTACTATTAATAAGTATATATATATATATATATATATATATATATATATATATATATATATATATGACCTTTTGGTGGATCAGAATTTAAGTTATATAAAAAAAGTTTATAACTAATTATAACTTTTATAATGTTATTTGAAACGAAACTATAATGGTTATGTACAGTGTCTTGCAAAACTTTGCAGTTTGTCACATTACAGCCACCATTTTAATGGAACCAACACAGTTAATAAATGTGAAATAAGAAACATAATAAAAGTGTCTTTTTTGTTGCCAATAAAAATATACAAAGGTTGGTGTTCATTTGTATTCACCCCCTTTACTCTGATGCCCCTAAACAAAACACTGTTCAACCAATGGCTTTCAGAATTCACCTTATAAGTAAGTTGTTTATAAACTCAGCAAAAAAAAGAAACGTCCCTTTTTCAGGACTGTGTATTTCAACAATATTGTTGTAAAAATCTAAATAACTTTACAGATCTTCATTGTAAAGGGTTTAAACAATGTTTTCCATGCATGTTCAATTAACCATAATCAATTAATTAACATGCACCTGTGGAATGGTCGTTAAGACCTTAACAGCTTACAGAAAGTAGGCATTTAAGGTCACAGTTCTAAAAATGCAGGACACTAAAGACACTTGTCTACCGACTGTGAAAAACACCCAAAGAAAGATGCCCAGGGTCCCTGCTCATCTGCGTGAACGTGCATTGGACATGCTGCAGGGAGGCATGAGGACTGCTGATGTGGCTAGGGCAATAAATTGCCATGTCCGCACTGTGAGACGCCTAAGACAGCGCTACAGGGAGACAGGAAGGACAGCTGATCATCCTCGCAGTGGAAGACCATGTGTAACAACACCTGCACAGGATCGGTACATCCGAATATCACACCTGCGTGACAGGAACAGGATGGCCACAACAACTGGCCGAGTCACACCAGGAACACACAATCCCTCCATCAGTGCTCAGACTGTCCGCAATAGGCTGAGAGAGGCTGGACTGAGGGCTTGTAGGGCTGTTGTAAGGCAGGTCCTTACCAGACATCACCAGCAACAACGCCGCCTTTGGGCACAAACCCACCTTCGCTGGACCAGACAGGAGTGGCAAAAAGTGCTCTTCACCGATGAGTCACGGTTTTGTCTCACCAGGGGTGATGGACGGATTCATGTTTATCGTCGAAGGAATGAGCGTTACACCAAGGCCTGTAACCTGGAGCGGGATCGATTTGGAGGTGGGGGGTCCGTCATGGTCTGGGGCGGTATATCACATCACCATCGGACTGAGCTTGTTGTCATTGCAGGCAATCTCAATGCCTTGCGGTACAGGGCAGACATCCTCCTCCCTCATGTGGTACCCTTTATGCATGCTCATCCGGACATGATCCTCCAGCAGGACAATGCCACCAGCCATACTGCTCGTTCTGTGCGTGAGTTTCTGCATGACACCAATGTCAGTGTTCTGCCATGGCCAGCGAAGAGCCCAGATCGCAATCCCATTGAGCCCGTCTGGGACCTGTTGGATCGCAGGGTGAGGGCTAGGGCCATTCCCACCAGAAATGTCCAGGAACTTGCAAGTGCCTTGGTGGAAGAGTGGGATAACATCTCACAGCAAGAACTGACAAATCTGGTCCAGTCCATGAGGAGGAGATGCACTGCAGTACTTCAAGCAGCTGGTGGCCACACCAGATACTGACTGGTACTTTTGATTTTGAGCCTCCCTTCATTCAAGGACACATTATTCTATTTCTGTTAGTCACATGTCTGGGAAACATTTTCAGTTTATGTCGTATGGTGTTGACTCTTTTAGTGTTCATACAAATATTTACACACATTAAGTTTACTGAAAGTAAAAACAGTTGAAAGTCAGAGGACATTTCTTTTTTTGCTAAGTTTAGATGTCAGGGATGAAGGTGTGGGCCTGTTTAGATTATTAAACAATGCCCCAAGCTTTTAACATATCACAGAGTTATGTTTAATCAATCATGTGAAAAAAGAACATGTAAGAACTGCAATACTACAGAGCGACAGCCGTCCGCCTAATCTGACAGGCAGAACAAGGGGAGCATTATTCTGAGAAGCATCTCTGGAGGAGCTGCAGAGATCACCTGCCCTGGTAGAAGAATCTATTGACAGAACTGCTATTAGTCATCATCCACTCAACAGATCCAGCTCGTCATGATTTGGCGTGGAAGGAGGGCCCAGATGCAGTGAGTTTGTGGATGAAAAAAGACAGTTTAATGAGAAAAAATAAAAAAGGTTAATTTACATGGAAACACAAGGAACACACGGAAAATAATGATACGGAAAAATAGAGAGGATCCAGCTAGGTGTGACTGAAGGTGAACTGCTTAAGAGAAGTTTTATTTTTTTAATTTATATGTTTGGGTTTTTAAGCTACTTTTGACCAAAAAATTTACAAACAATTTAGTCATCCCATATATTCTAATTGTTCGATCAAGTATATGCTATGACATCCCAGCTGTAACATATACTTAATTGAACAAATGAAAAAATAACATCCAGACTTTATATTAGGTATTAAATGAGAGGCCTGACAACTCTGGACCCCCAGCAATTGCCTTTGCAAGTTTGCAAAATCTGTCTCTGGCATAAACACTTTCACACAAGCATCTAAATCAACTGACTCAAAATCAAGTACTATCAGTGGATATTGTTTGCAGTCTCTATGTGTGTGTGAGTTTGTGTGTGTGTGTGTGTATCATGGGACAAAGTTCCCAGAGCTCGGTAATGTTTAACAGAACAGTTTTGGATGATATCACCGAACACCCGATATGAAGAAGAAATAGCATGGTTGAAATGCGTCCTCTTTGTGTGTGTTTTTTTCCCAGGAACACCAGACTGAGGTAGGATAAAGGAAAAAGGCAACGTTTATGAATCTTCATTGTGCACTTATGCTGTAATTTTATTGTGGAAATGTAGCTTTTAGCCCGTTGGGAAATAACTTAGAAACAGAGATGCAGTGCATAGGATCGCAATAGGGCTTGATGGTGTGGTTTCGGTTAAATTGTGCATTTTTCAGTGTGTAATAATACTGTGACTTGAATTTAAAGTAACTGTAAATGATGTAGGTTCACTTACCAACATTGCAAATGGTGCATACCATTGGTAATTTGACATGAAAAGATTGTTTGCATAGCTTGGTTATCAACAGGAAGAGAGAAGAATAAATGCAGTAGCGAGTGCAGAAAGTTCGTTCTCAGGTTTCACATGACATTCTTTTAGGGAAAAAGATGATATGTTAGTATTTACTTTTATAACATAGGAATATACATTTGCAGAAGGGCAAGTTTGCAATATTTAAAGTAAATATAAAGTAATATATTTAGTAAAGCAAATCGTGAAAGAAAATAGTGGAAGATATATATATTTTTCTATTTAACATAAAAGCACTTTAGGTGGTTTATGTAAAGACTGCTCACAATAAAGAGTAAATAAACACAATGTAGTCAAAATTCTGTTCTAATACGATTATAATACTCTAATACTTGTTTATGTATTAAACAAAATTTCTTCAAAAATATCCGAATGAAGAGAAGAATACTTCAAAACTGCCCAGTTACCTCCTGTAGCACATATGTCATTGTTGTCTTTGGATGTTTTAGAAAAAAAAGTGGCAAAAACAACCAGGCCATCAGACAAAATATTGTTTTCAACTTTAACATTGATGAAAAAAAAATGGCATTAGATGCATATAATTCTTGTAAATTAAAATAAGTTGTCATAACCTGTTTCTGTATATCTGTGAAAAGAAAGGCTGTTTTCTAAGAAAACATCAGTCACTAGTGACAGTTTTGATATCATTAGTCATTTTATGAAACAGTGACTGTGTCTTGGGAAGGCCCTTCGGGAAATAAATAGGCCCACAGTATCACTGAACATTTCCCATACTTCTCGTTGGATATTAAAAATACTTCAAATGTATCCAATGTTTTATGCCAGAGCTACCTGGAGTGTTGATTACTAAAAAGCTCAGTCTTAATGATCTAATGAAAGTGCACAGTTCTAGTCAAAACCCCAGTGCCATTTTTAAAACCACATATGGTTAATTTTGTGATTGTAGAACAGAAAGGCATTAAGATAACACTAATTGTTACTGCGTAAGTTCTTCATCCAGCCTGGTTTGAAACAGGTCCAGCAGTTTTAAACTTTGTGGTTATAGCTCTGACTGTAGGAATGAACACGTTTAGTGAGCAGCTATCATAGCCATTTTCCGACTTATGAATATCCACACACATCTACCTCAATTGAATGACTTGTTCTCTTGTCCTTTCCATTTTGACGAGTTGCTAAGAGAAATTAGTCTCTGTGTCACAATTCCTTTTCCCTCAGAGAAACAGGAAACCAATTGAAAGTTCCCATAAACTGATTAATTATTGATTTTAAAAAGAGAAGTATAAATGAAAATAAAGGCTTCACTTGCATATGTTTTGTGGGCATTTTTTGAGGTGCCAACAAGTGTGAAACCATAAACTAGTGTTTAAGTATTGCACAATAAGAGATCAGTTTCTTTCTGCACATCTTTTTCAGGGGTACAAAAAGTGTAGGGGGTTGAAAGGTACTGTTCACGTTATGCTCAGTTTTGACCCAAACAGTTTTGACCCTTGATAGAAAATAAAAATAGTTCCTTTAAGTTGAGGATTGTTACATACAGATTTTCAATAACCAAACATTTTTCATGCATTGTTGTGGCCTGTGATGTGAATGTTGGATTTTAATCCTTATCCCCTAATGGTGGTTACACAACAAGCTACACTGCTTTTTCACCATGTCTGTAATCCAAACTTTTCTTTTCTTAGCAAATTCAGCATGTTACTCATGTTGTGAGTGAGAAAGATCTGCAGCTAGATTCTTCAATGTGAAGCTTCAAGACCACTCATACTGGGTTATCTAACATTTTGATGAGAAAGGCCTTTTTACGAGTTTCATCATCAGGTTTACCTTAGATCAAATGGATGCTGTCTGTAAAAATCCCCACCTCTTAACCTGTTGTATTTAAATTAGTCTGGCTTCAAAAGTTATCTTTATTTCACATTTATTCTGCAGTAAAAATTTAACCAGAGCCTGGAAACATCAGAAGCACTGAAATAAGGTGTTGGGAGTTAATGCAGTAGAACTGGTGAACTGAACAAATACTGAACTTTTATCCAACCATTCAAAGTAAAAATAGAGATGCTAATGATTATTGAAATTACCCTAAAAGATTTGCATTGCCACAGCTTTGCCATGTAATATATCAAAAGACCAGTCATATAATCTTCTTCAGATGCAATTTCAAAAAAAGTTTAAACAATGCGTGAAAGAAATTTAAAGCTCAAGCAGTGTTTGCTGCAAAGTAAATCTCTTAATAATGCATTCATAAACCCAAAGCAGGAAATCCCTGAATTACTTTATTGATTAAACATGTGCCAAATGCATCACTAAAACATGTATTAGAAATAGCTAACTAGAAAACAATATAGAAAGAACTGAGCCAAAAAGGGAAGCTCTCGATTTGCTGGTTTGTTTGGATTCTAACCCTCATCTATGGTCGTGAGATATGGATCCTAACTGAAAGAACGAAAACCCAGGTAAGTGCCTAATATCAGCTTCCCCTGTAGAGCCAGTGGACTAAAGTGATGAGGCAAGAGCTTTGTAATCTGGGAGAGTTTGGGGCAGAGCCGCTGTTCTTTTGCATCAAAAGTAGAAGGGATTTGGCCCTTCGATCAGGAGGTCTTCTAAATGCTTCTCTATGGAGGCTTTCTTGCTGCTACCTTGATTCCCTACTCCATACGTGTCGCTTTTATAGAGGGATGTCTCGGGATGGATGTATGGATGTTGAAATCACAAAACAAAATATTTGCCACTGCCAAAGTGGCCATAACTGTAGTTCCTTTTTGATGCATGAAAACTAGATGCTTTTCAAAAAGATGCAAGCTAAAAAAGAATCATAAAATATTGTGGTTTGAAGTGAACTACATGTTTTTAATCTAAACACATTAAGATATATCCCTATGGTGGCAATCTGATGGATGTTTGAGCTCAATCTATTATTCTCTGCTGTATTTAGTCATGTTGGACAGGTGTAGCTTTAGTATTAGAGCTAGATCTTGGAGGCCAAGTGCAATTTTGTTTTCCAGCAGATGCTGATGTAATAACCAGTGTTGGGAGTAACGCGTCACAAAAGTAATTAATTACTGTAATGCATTGATTTTTGCTGTATCGCGGTAATGTAAGGCATTACTGGGGGAAAAAAATTAATATTTTACTCGGTACAAATATCAGTAACGCGCGTTACAATGCATTGTTAACCCGGAATAAAGTGGTAGGTTTTCTTTTTCTTCATACAAATTCGCCAAAATCACCGCGAGATCAGCAGAGGAGAAACGTCCCCGCAAAATGTTTCACTTCCTGTAGTCAGACAGAGCAGAGATGAGTGAGCCTGCAGCTGATCTAACATCGGATAGTACATTCTCCAGATGCGATTGTTCCTTGTATTGCACCATGAACCATCACTGTGGCTATTGTATCTTACTGTTTTTAACCACAATCTAAGCTCAGTCGGATTCCAAATCACCTTCTACTGGATGTGTAATAAGCTAATTGAGCATCATGAGCTACATTTAGATTTCCAAATCCATATTTGCATTTTATTTTGGTGAGAGTAACTTAAAAGTAATGCAATAGTAGTGTAATGCCTTACATTTTAAATACAGTAATATTGTAATGTAACAAATTACTTTGAAATTACAGCAACAAGTAATAAATAATGC
Source organism: Valencia hispanica (assembly GCA_963556495.2). NCBI lineage: Eukaryota > Metazoa > Chordata > Actinopteri > Cyprinodontiformes > Valenciidae > Valencia > Valencia hispanica. The sequence goes on along the minus strand of OY747700.1, from coordinate 41,304,720 downwards.
ATTACAGTTTTGAAGTAACTTGCCCAACACTGGTAATGAGCAGACATTTTAAAGGACTGTAATGGTATTGCTGGTCCCTGATGTTGCCTTTGTGTATAAGAGTGGGACTTCTTTCATGAAAAACCCTGCTGGCACAGATTATTAAAAACAGTGAAGTGTGAAGCAGCTGCTCATTGTTTGTTTGTGACTGTGCCAAACTCATTTACTTTAGAGGCATTATGCAAATATAGTTCTTGCAGATGTTAAGGCAAGAACAGTCTGGACTGTGAAGCAGGCATTATGAGAGCAGCTACTGTGTGAACCTCTTTAGACGAGCATGCATTTAATGGCCCCAATGTTTTTATCTTTATATAATAAAGAACATAACATGAAAACTTGTTTAAAATCCCACCTGATAGTTCTTGGTGAAACATTCAATGAACTAATCTGACAGATGTTTTGTGATGATTCCTTCTTCCATCTAGTTTTGTGATACTTCTCACCTCAGAAAAGTTAACCTGAACTGAATGTTAGGATACGAATCAATGCTCTTTAAAGGTTTGGGAGCAGATTTCACCCCACTAGTGTTTTTATTGCTACAACCTATGAGACTATACCTGGTGCAACAGTGCTGCAAAACAAAAAGTATGTACCCCCGTTCTAGTTTTCTTCTGTTTTTTGCGTCTTGTCAGACTTGAAATGTTTCAGATTAAAGAAAACAATGAATGTAAGACAAAGATAACCTGAGTAAATACAAAAGAAGTTTTCAAATTATTAATTTATTCATGAAGAAAGGTGTCCAAACCAACCAAAAATATACTTGCCCCCCCTTGTTAAAACTATTAAAATGAAGATAAACATTAGCTTAAATAATAATGGATTGCATTTATATAGCGCTTTCTGAGGCCCTCGAAGAACTTTACAACTCATATATTCATTCACCCTCACATACTGGTGGAAGCAAGCTATGATTGCAGCCACAGCTGCACTGGGGCAGTCTGACATAAGCAAGGCTGCCATTTTGCACCATCAGCCCCTCTTGCCAACACCAGAAGGCAAGGTAGTTGAAGTGTCTTGCCCAAGGACACAACGGCATGTAGCAGGCGGAAGCCAGAATCAAACCCACGGTTGCAGGGGGCAGGTCTGAAACCTTTACCACTGAGCCACAGCAGCCCTGATTACTGCCTGGCCTGTAGAATCGAGCACTCACTTAAATACATGCTGCCTAATAACATGAAGTAGCCCATAAGATTTTAAAAAACACTCATGGCCCTTTGTAAAACAATTCAAAAACAGATGCAATGTTATATTTGTGTGGTGCATATAATTAGTGACTGTTTTTTGTGTGTCTTTTTATAGGTTTCTCTGCCATTGAACAGTTGACAGACTGGACTGACATATAAAACATGGACATTATTCCACTGTTAGTGCTTGTTCTTTCATGGCAGACTGAAGGTGAGGGTTCATGTCCAGGTAACACTTCTTGTTTAATCAGAGATTTTCCACGGAAGTCAGTTACTTTTATTGTTTTACAAATTTCAGCGATGTGGTATTACTACTTGCATGACCTTACAGAGTTTGTGCAGGGTTTTTATCACCTATCTGCACTTCATAAATTATTTATTCTTACACTCGGGCTCACATATTGCATATCTGCCCTTGGTTTCAGTGGCATAGGAAAACACAGTGTGAACACCTTACCACAACTTTAACGATGTGGCATCCATAATTTGATTACCAGCTAAGCCAGGCTATCACAGTGTTTTTGCCACAATCTTAGTGGTGTCTTTTACATGGCATGGATCCAGCACGTGTGTGACTGTGACTCAGTTATTGTGTGTTTGACCCAATAATGACGTTAGTAAACATTAGTGCTGTCTGAACTGACGAAGATTCATTTAGCTGGGCATTCTGCATGCTCTTCTGCACTTATACATAGTTAAAATATCATTGGCAGATGGTCAGTTTATCCATAGAATAAAAAAGGAGACTGTGAAGCTACAGCAAAAGGAACATATCCTTTATTGAAGAGGCAGAACACAGGGAATTCCACACCCTTCATCAACATACATGCCCTATTCAGTATAGAAAAGTTAGAAAATAGGCAAATGTAGTCATTGGCAGGCTTTGATCGTTTGGTCACTAACCCAACATCTGAACAAAAACAGATCTCCTCATTAATTTTTTTGGTTTTCATTTTAACAGAAGAAAGTGTCATATATGCTAACCCCAACATTCCCAAGACCAACTTTCTCAAACAAATGGCTAATTCACAGCTCTGCAAGCAGGATGTACATGTAGGAGGCAGTACAGTTAGCTCTCCACATTAAATCTGCTTTTTAATGTGTGATCATTACGGTTCGTTAATGAGAAATATTACTTTGTGTCCTTCAGGTGAAATAAAATGAAATAAAGTAGACTAGGGTCTTGGTGATCTTTATGGAGTAAATAAAAAGCGTATACCATTATCTAGAGGTGACTATTCCATTTATCTCAAAGCAAAACACCAGTTAAAGATTTCTTTGTAAAATAGTAGATACTTTCAAATGTTTACAATAATGCATCTTAGAGAACCGGATTGTGTCTTATGCAGTCAGAACGCAGATGAAGCTGACCCCTGCAAGCCTGACTGTTGTTCGAGGAGACGAGGCCAAATTCTCCTGCAGCACCTCCAACACTGCTTGGACTGTTATGACGTGGCTGCTGGGGGAAAGACCAGTACTAACTATCTCCAAGCAGGGCGGTGTTCTTCCTACTGTCAACCCAAACGTGACGGCTGTTAAATGCTCCAACTCAAAGATTGACTGCTGGGAGTTTACCCTGAGGAGCACAGAGAGGAACAGCCAAGGACAAGTTACTTGTGATCTGCAGCTCGTTGACAGAAGGAGAGCAGAGCTGTTTGTTCAAGGTGGGCTCATTCATATGTGTGCATGTCAGTGTCAGGGTAGAAATGTCCCACTCCTATTGGGATTTGAGCATTCACTTTTTCCTTAAAATATAGAAAGTTTTAATATCAAAATCACAGCTAAACATTTTTTTGCCATCTCCTTAAGCTGTGACCAAAGGAACTATATACAGTCCCTTGCTATGGTTTACATACTTATTGAAACGTGTCACATTTTACACCAACACAAAATAGCATATAAATGTAAATTGGAAATGTAAAAATTACACTTTGCTTTTAAACTTGCTTTCTTTTTCTTTTTATTGTACATATACAAAGTCTGGATGGAAAGCATGTGTGAACATCAATTTCCAGCCTTTCCATTAGTTTTGAGCTTGGATTTGGCCATTATAACAGGAAAATACATTTAAAACCACTCCAATGTTGATCTGGTTGTATGTTTAGGATTCTGCTTGTTTAAAGATAAACTTGAGTTCCAGTCAAAAATTTTTTGCAACCTCTTAACGGGGTTTTTTTCAGGGTTGTCCTGTATTTAGCTCCACCCACGTTCCTACAAACTCCAACCAGGTTCGCTGTTACCAGGTTCATCCTAATAGCATGATGCTGCCACCACCATGTTTAACCATAAGGATGGTGTAATTCAAGGTATAGTTATTACGTTACAATGACTCAAAATGAGTTCTATGAAGGCTAAAAAACTCCAGTTCCAGTCTCATCCTACCAGGATCCTTACGTTTGCTGTGTTTCCTGTGTGCCACAAATTCTAAAAAAACATTTATCGTTTTTCTTCTACTTCACAATTATACACTACTTTACATTGGTTGATCACAGAAAATCCCAATAAAACCTATTGATTGTTGTTATTGTAGCATGATAAAACGTGAAAAACTTCAAGGGATATGAACACTATTTCAGACACCGTATTTCTGCATGTGTTATGTATAATCAGTGCATCCCCATTTTTATGAAAATTTAAGTGTTCTCCCAAGGATATTCTGGCAAACAAAAGTGTGAGCACAGAAACCCACACATGTACACACCATTCAAAGAAAACAAGCAGATGGCAAGTTGTCTCAAAAAAAAAACAGCTCCATGTAAGAGAGTGCAGAAACACACTGAATTTAACCTTGATGAAGCCCAAAGCAGCATGGGTAAAAACAGAGGTAAAAGAAGGGACACGGCAGAAGTTCTGCAGCAGCTTTAATTTGGTCCGCCCACACATTTCCTGCTTCAATAAAAGACAAAGGAAGCGGCATAGCATTCAACTTGCACTTCTTAAATCCCTTTCTTTGAACTCACATTGAAGCTTGGAAGAAGCCTTTAGTTTTCTGAGAAGGCAGCTGAACATGCATGGAGAGGATCAATCATCGAGTGTGGGGGAAATTATTAGGGCCTGTGTGGTGGAGTGAAGTTGGCCCGACATGTTTGATGGTTTCTGTGACAACGGCTTAATGGCAGTGTGGGTGGGGGTAGGGAATTGATTGGACTGCCGTTATAAATACAAGTTGGAAATGGATAGACTGCATGCCAGTCGGATGAGGCAGCAGAGCAGGATTTACAGCCTCCACCTACAGCCAATCTCCTCTCCTCTCCTTCATTTTGTGGATCTTATACAAACGTTAAGCCTGAGGTTGTGAGATAATTTAAGATTCAGGACTTGATGAGGACTGCTAGTTCTCCAGCATTCAGAAGCTGCAGAGTGCTGCAGTATAATCTTGACTTGTGTGAGAATCTCTCATTTATCATGCTCCTACTTAAGGCAAAAATGTCACTTACTCAAAGAAATGGACCAGGTAAAAAATTATACTGGATGGAGAGGAGCTGAGAACAGGATAGGTTTTTCCTATTTTGATAAGAGAGATTATGCTGTTTCATTTTGGAACCAATTCAGGAATGTTACACTTTTTTCTACTCTTACTTTTCAGTTTTTAGTGACCAAATAGTCATAAATTATTTTGAATAACCCCCCAAAAAGTAAGAAGCACCCGACCCGGAAATTGCGTAATGAGCTCGTTTTGCATTCCAGCTGAACCAACTCGGAAAAAATGGACGCATGACCTTTTACAGTTTTATGCCACATACAATCATAAAAAATAACGCAAATGTAAGATTTTAAAAACCTTATTTAATTTGTAAAAAAACAAGTAATTTTGATGCTTTTTGGCATCAGGAAAATATTTGTCTGAATCTCTTTTCTGTAGTTAGCCCTCAACCCTATAAGTGGTGGGAGGTCTCAAATATCTCGGTGAAGCATGGGGAGGACAAGGGGGAATGGCTTAATTTCTTTTAACTATAATTAAAGGATCTTTAAATTTGATATTTCCATATTGTGACAGTCAGACTAATCATCATCATCATTTAGTCATAAGTTCTTATGGAGGACCAAAACACAACCAAGAGGCAGGCAAAATCAAGAAAAAAAATGCACAATGGAATAGGTAAAAAAAAAAAAGAAGATGCTTTCAAAGCTGCCGATAATATGGCCTCAACAAGGAGCAACTAGTGAGACAGAGGGTGGAAAGCTCTGTTCCTGGACTAAGGAAATGAGGTATATATGCTGGTAGGGTGATTGCTGAGACAAGAAACAGGTGAGACTAATTAACTGACTTAAAGCAGTTTAGAGACAAGAGACTACAAGCACCTGAGGGAGGCCGGCTATGGACAGTGATTCAATGGTCATAAAAAGAAAACAAAGCAGATGGAAGCAGTGACTCATTATAGCCTGACTGTGCACAAAAGGGAACAGAAACATAAATCACAAGAACAAACTGAAATAAAGTTCAATAACTTCAAAACTCGAAACAAGAGTAACAAAACCAAAGCAAAGTCTTACAGAATATTAATCAAAATTGTTTGAAAATTGGTATAGTTAAAGTCCCTTGTTCAGAACCCTTTTTTCCATACAGTATGTTTGTGATTAATGAGAAAGTCATACAATGTATGAATTTTAAACATATGAAAGTAGATTTATTTTTCATGAGTGTACAATATGTGAACAACCAGAAAAAATATTGAATGCTGACGTCTTCTGCAGGATCAATAACTGCTTACATGACACACATAGGAATATTAAGACACATGTTTACTTAGTAGGAATCATTGAAACTGTCAGTCTCTCAAAGGAGTGCCCCATTCTTTAGTTTGAAATTTTACGACTACCTGACTGAAGAGCTAAAGAGTAGGGCAGGGGTAGGGATATCCTATAAAAAAAGATTCAGTCTTAGATTAAGGGAAGCGTGAAAACTGCAATGCACAGATCCTGGATGAAATCTGGAATTAAATATTCGATGTTGGTTACAATTTCTTAATATCTGAAATGTGGTCGAAGAAGGGACACACCCAAATTGTCATTCGCACAAGACCAGCCTATGGCTACATCAGGTTAAATTATTACTCGATACTTGATTCTGCAGGGTTTGTTTGGATCAGTCAAGCTTTTATTATAACGTATATTTACATTTACAGTAACTGCATTTAAAATGAGTGCTCAGGAAAAAAAAGAGCATGGCATCATCTCCTGCACTGAGTCAAGGAAAAAAAAAACCCAATGACCCACTGCTTCCAATATATTACGAAAAGAGCCCCCGCCGCTGCCAGTGCCACAAATCCCCACTGACACGTGGCGCCATTAACAGTAGTGTATGTGAATCAGCCCCCTCCCCAGTCTGGATACAGAAGATCGCTATGGCTTGACATAGCCTTTGAATTAATCGTGCGTGCTGGCACGGCAAGTTAACAGTCAGCAACTTTGCTCTTGATTTGTTTACTGCGGACTCAAATATACAGAGCGAGTTGAGCCACACATTTACAGCGAGGCCCATTGACTCTGTGTACTCTTTACCACCACCCTCTGCTTTAATTGTTCTGTTTGAAAATTATATAAACGCGACTGCACATTGGCTGCTGCGTGTCTGGTCGCTAACTTGATCACAAATACGGTACATCAACACAAACTCCTCACTTGAGCAGATCAATATGACTGCATATGCTGTTGAATACAAGTGGGAGGCCTCTGATATAAATCAGAGACCTCCCTGAGGTAATATGGCTTGTAGAGGTATGGTAGATACGCAAGCTGGAATAGACTCTTACCCACTAAAGTGCATTCAGAGTAGGTGATGTGCACAGTTAATTTAACATGAACACAGTCACATACGAACTAACTCTGCATTTACAAGTTTTTGCAAAAAATGTAATGCCTTTTGATATTTTTCACTTTTTGTCATTTTGTTTTATTCTGATGTTATATGACAGACCAACACAAAGGAAAGACAGAAAGCAATTAGAAGTTCTGCTTTTAGTTTGCCACCAGACATGAAGGGGACATGAGTGGAAGGTGGTGCTCTAGTCGGATGAGCAATATCTACATGCAAATTACTGTCTCTGTCAGAGAACTAACACTGTATAATTCTGAATATGCCTTGGTGGTGGCAGCATCATGCTTTTGGGGATGCTTTAACAGTGATATGGCAAAGATAGTCAGAGTTGATGGGAGATAGATGGAGCTAAATACAGGGTTTTCCTGGAGTAAAACCTGTTTAAGCTGCAAAAAACTTAAAACTGGAGGAAAGGTTCACCTAAACATGTACAAGCACAATGGAATTGACTAGATCAAAGCTTATTCTTTGGCTAGAATGGCCCAGTCAAGGTCTAATTGAGAATCTGTGGTAGAACTTTGAAAAATTGTTTTTCACCAACATTGTCCATCCGTTCTGACTGATATTAAAATGTTCTGTAAAAACGATTTTGCAAAGCTGCTAGAGACATGCCTCAAGGTAATTGCACCTGTAATGCTATGAAAGACTGATCAACAGGGTTCTGACCTGGGGGTGGGGCCTGAATACATATTTGTAAACTCAAGTGTCCCTTTCTTTCCACTCCACAGTTATGCTTCTCTTGTGTTGGTCTTCTATGCATTTCCAAAAATCTAGAAAAATCTATGGTCACGATATGAAAAATTAAATGTGATAAAGATCAAGGTGTAGTAATACCTTTCTAAAGCATTTTGGATGTACATAATTTCAAATTTAATCTTAGAAGACAAGCTTGATCTGATTAGCATCAAATCCGAAATCAGCCAGATCCGTCCATCATGTGTTGTCAGTTAGACTGCTGGTTCCACGCCGACTATTATTCACTGGTGGCCATGTTTATGTCAGAGTAGCTAAAGTTCCAGTCCACACACATGTTCATACAATATCCATGACGAGAAATTAACACATCAAAAACATGTGGTATAAAAGGACATCAATGATTCACACAACGCATCTGAGGATTAAACCTAATCAATGCAGACAGGTCATTATGCATAGACAAACTACCAAAGCTCCTCTAATTATCTATCTGTCTATAGGAATTATCTGTTGCATCAACAGCCCTCCATTTTAGCAGACATCAGGCTTCACAGAGATACTGTTTCTCTCAGGGAGCTAAGTAGCTCATCTGGTGGCAGAAAAGGGGATGAAGGGGAATGGGTGGAATGGCATTCTTCAGCCAACTGAGACTCAGGGACCAGAACAGTCTCTCAGAGTGAATGGAATCAATCTTTTGTAAGGGAACAAGCCAAGCAAAGCGGTGATTCTCAGTTTGAAGTCAAGAAAGTTTGAACAAAATAAATGGAATATTCAAGTAAATATGAAGTGTACGCAAAATAATTGCCCTTTATTCAAGCATGTGAATACACTTATGTTTCTTACTGCAGAAAAGGGCAACGTGAGGGTCATTGGACAGAACCGGTTGGCATTTAAAGGAGAGTTGGTGCCGTTTCAGTGTCAGGCAGCAGGATGGTACCCTAAACCCTCTCTGCAATGGCAGGTGCATGACAAAAAGGTAAACACACAACACATATATACTTCTGTTTTTCTTAGTTTATGATACTTTGTGTGTAGCTCAAGTATTGCAGCAGTCAGCAGAGTGTTTTCTTTTCTGCAGTCTCTGGAATCATTTTCATAGAGGTGGGAATTCATTTCATCAGTTCATCTTGAGATTTAAGAGATGTCAGGATTTGGCAATCCTTTGACCTTGCTGTCAGTTCCTTCTGCAACCCTTTACATTTCTTTCTGTTTGAATGTTATCTGTAACTAACTTTCTCTTTGTTGATACAAATAGCATAAAATTCCACCTGGTTCTGTATTTTGAGGTGAACTTGGATTTCTCACTTTTTTTTCTCTTCAAGTCTTTCAAATGGATTTTGATCAGAACTGAGCAATCTGGGCCCATTTGAGCTTTTTTTGGGCCATCAGCTTCCATTTAAAATGTATGTTTTTACTACACTAGTAGTACATTCCATGCTTTTAGTATCCCTTCAGCTTTCATGTTCTGTTAACTTGCACTAAATGCATGTATTTTTTATGTACTGTAAATCAATTTTTTAGCACTTTGCACAAAAATTCAAATGGATCAGAACCAGTGTTGCTAAAAAGTTAATTTTACGGTTCCAGGCCTTTTTTGGATTTTTATTAGTTAAAAAAGTTCCATTTTCCAGCCACTTCCCAATGATGTGCTACTTTTATGTTGGTCTTACAAAAAATTTGTTGAATTTATGTTTTTAAAATAACATGTTTGAAAAACTTCAAGGGGAATGAATACTTTTGTAAGGCGCCTGCTACTGTCCTACTGTTTCTACTTTTGTTGCATTGTTTTTGCGGTTGTTTAGATCTTTCTATTAGTTATTTCCTTATATATTAGTTATTAGTTTATTAGTTATTTCCTTCCTTCCCTTATGCATTTAAGATGATTCTTTTTTGTCTAGTCTTCCTTTATGTTTCAAGCTTATATGTTTGCTTTTCTTCCTTGCCATTCTCGCTTCCTTACCCAGATGCGATGCATTTCCAATCTCTCTGCTCTCTCAAACCTCCATGTACTTTCACAACATAGTCCTCAGCTTTCTGTCTGTCATTCCTTACTCCCTCCTCAGAATTTAAACAGTTAAGATTCAGTCACACCTCGCTGGTCTGTTTACCCTAGAACTGTTCATGTCATTTGCTGTATTAGTTCCTGGATTCTGTTTATACCCTTTTACCACTAGCATGTCTGCACTTGGGTCCTCCCTGCTTCGCTGCACTATGGCAGCGCCGTAATTATTTTTTCGGAGAATGTGACCATTTTAGAGAAAAAAAGTGTCTCAGTAAACTGCTTTTAAGGGATTAAAAAGATTATATTATTGATCATTTATCCCACTGTAATTATTTTCGGTTAATAATTAATCTATCCTGCCAGGACCATTTTCCTAAATTATGTTGTGAACTGATTATTTAAACAGAGGTTAGCTTTTTATGACACAGTGACCACAATGTGCTCAAGGCTGTTACCTTCACTCTGCAGGTTTCGGATTTTTAACAAGCTAGACATCTTTTTGTGTTTTTGCAAAAAACATGCTGAGATTCATTTATTTTAATTGGATACTTGCGTGTAGACCAAATGTACCTTGGTTTAGCTGTGAAAAGGTCATGAGCATACAATCCATTGTTTTTCATCTTAATCTCCGTAATTGTTGGGACAAATCACACAGCAGAAAATCATTGTCTATTACCTAATTGCTTTTTTTTCTACAGTAAATGGGAAAAACATCCACAAAGACATTCAGAACATCCCGTCATGTATGTATCACTTCAATGTAAAGGGAGGTTTATTGCAATATTAGAATAAAGCCAACTGGTTGAAACTGGTCCATGCATTTGATACCTCAAGGTTGGACTACTTCTGTAATTCTTTACTATCAGGAAGTCCACAAAATGTAATTAAAAGCCTTCAGTTGATCCAAAATGCGACAGCAAGAGTTCTGATGAATATTAAAAAGAGAGATAGCCTTCCTTCATTGGCTCCCTGTTAAATCCAGAATATAATTTAAGATCCTCCTTCTTACATATAAAGCCCTTAATAATCAAGCTAAATCCTACATCACAAATCTGATCGTTCCATATTTTCCTAACAGAGCACTTTGCTCTCAGATTGCTCGTTTTCTGGTGGTTACTAGGATTTCTAAAAGTAGAATGGGACTTTTAAGGCCAGGCTTAAAACTTTCCTTTTTGATAAAGTTTACAGTTAGAGTAGCTTAGGTCATCCTGAGCTATCTCTGCAGTTATGCTGCTATAGGCTTAGACTGCTGGAGGACAGACTGACCACTTTTCTTCATTCTACTTTTCTCTTCTACTACTCTCCAGTTGCATTATTTGCTGTTATTTTGACTGTTAACTGTGTTTTCTCTCAGTGTTTTTCTCTCCATAGAAGCTACACCTGGTCTGGTATCCTGCTTAGCTGCAATGCCCTGTTGGACGGGGGGCATCCCAGTCACTGAGCATCCCCGTGTCCTGTTATCAACTTTTTACTTTCTTTAATATAGAAAGTACTCTTACATCAGTTCTTTTGTTCTTTCTGTGTTTCTGCCCTGTTTTCTCGAACCACCAGACGGTCGTGGCAGATGGCCGCTCGTACTGAGCCTGGTTCTGCTTGAGGTTTCTTCCTGTTAAAGGGGAGTTTTTCCTCTCCACTGTGGCTACATGCTTGCTCAGTATGAGGGATTGCTGTAGCTGGAGTCTGAATGAACAGGGCGCAACTGCCAGTCAATGACTCGATGTAATCTGGTGGGATTCCTTAAATAGAAAACTAACTAAAACTTTAAACTGATTGGAATGTTTGTATTATAGTGACTTTCTTGTAAAGTGCCCTGACATTACATCTGTTGTGAATCGGCGCTATATAAATAAACTGAATTGAATTGAAGGGGATATGCTTTGTAATATTTTATATGCAGCCATGTGTTTAACTAAAATGCTTTTATGTGACTAGGCAGTGTTACTGTTGCTGCAAATAGACAGATATACTCGTTTGTCCCTTTACTCTGGGTTCTCTAATTAGGAGATTTACTATGAAATCACTGTCAGAGCTTTCTGTAAAACATACAGTAGCCGACCTTGCAAAAATATTCATACCACTTGAACGTTTTCATATTTATAGAAACTTTATTATATTTTTTTAGGATTTCATGTGATAAACCAATACATACTGTAGTAGCTGATGATTGCGACATAAAAAGGAAAATCATGTCTGGTGTATTTAGGTTTAACGCGCTTTACACTGACAACCCTAAATAAAATCTAGAACAATCCCTTTCCTTCAAAAATCACCTAATTAGTAAAAAAAGGTTAGGCTGTATTTAATCTCAGTATAAATCCGGCTGTTCTGGGAACGCCTCAGAGATTTGTTATAGAAGACAAGAGAAAAAAATAACATCATGAACAACCTCAGAGAGGTCATGGATAAAAATGTGAAGAAGGTAAAAGCAGAGTGAGCTTAAAGCACCATATTACAAGCTTTGTGCAGCTCAAAGTGCTCTGCAAAATCCATAATCTAAAAATGGAAAGAGCACAACACCACTGCAAATCTATGAAGACATGGCTGTCTATCTAAAACTGACATGTTGAACCAGTAGAGCATTAATCAGAGAAGGAGCAAGAGGCACATAGTAACTCTGGATAAGCTGCAGAGATCCACAGCTCAGGTGGGAGAATCTGTGGTCAGTCCTGCCCTCCACAAATCTGGCCTTGACAAACGTGGCAAGATGAAGTGCTCGTCTCAAATGAGCGCAACATTGAACGTTCTTGGCAACATGCAAAAAAATATGTGGGGCAGAACCGTAATTCTAAAACAAGTTGATGGTGGTATCATCATGTTGTGGTGGATGATATTATTTAGTTCGGGCACAGGGATGTTGGTCAGAGTAATTGGGAAGATGGAAGGAGCTAAATACAGGGGAATCCTGGAAGGAAACTGGATAGTAGACAGTAATTTAAGAACAAAATCCAACTAAGAATCAGTGGTCGTTCATAAACATTGATGTGAACAAAGTCTCTAAATGAACTGGTCTATTGTACAAAGAAGAATGGATACAATTTCAGTCTACAAACATGGTGGAGACATACTCCAAAATACTTACAGCTGTGATTGCAGTGAAAAGTGGTTCTCCAAAGTATCGACTCTGGGGAGTTAAATAGACACCCCACTTTTAACCGTCTGGGGATTTTTTGTAGAAAATGTATAAAACAATGTATCCTTTAATTTTACTTTACCACCAGACATTGTCCTAACATCTTGTTGGCTTTATGTCAGACGGATTTTTCAGTTTTACTTTACAGTTAAAAACAACACAGATCTGTCAGGGTTAAGCCTGGATTATACTTCTCCGTCAACAAGTTTGCACTCACACGCAGACGCATTGACGGAGACGTTATCCGTTTATACTTCTCCGTCAGTGTATCAGTGTTGCAAAGCAATTCTCCGGCAGGAAAGCAGGGGGGGCAGATCTTTTCTGGCGGGTCTGTCTACTATTGCAGTGATGTTTCTGCAGCCTGCGGCCACCAGCATCGCCACTGCTGCTTTTTAAAGTCTTTTTCAAACGGACAAATCTGTCCTCCATTTTCCTCCATCACCTCCAATCCCAAGTTTCCTATGATTTCCTTCCAGGAGTTGAAAGTCAGCTGAGCGTCTTTCTCTTCCTTTAGTGAAGGGTTGAAAAATGTTCATATTTTCGGACGTCTTCTGCCAGACGTTCCTCAATTTGCTTCATGTCTGCTTCCGTGAGATTTTTCCACAATTCTGTCAACACCGGCGCTGTTGACAAATTTAAAGCAAGCAGCTTCAAGACGGAAATGATGGCTGTTGAGCTGACCAATCACAGGCGTGCGCTTTCCATTTCGTTCGACAGATAATTAGAAAATTGCGCTCTACTCCGTGCATCCTTGCGTAGGTCACGAAGAGACCTTGCGTCGACGGATAATGGCGTTGCGTCTATCCATTCCGATGTAGACGGAGAAGTATAAACTAGGCTTTACTCCCAGACTAATTAATTTAGATATTAAAAAAGTTTTGATCGGTCACAGTCTGTTTGATAACTAACATTGTTTTCTCTGGTTGACGGGGTTGAGGTGAGTCAGGATGAATACAACATCAGCACAGAGGAGAAGGAGAACCTCTTCACCGTTTCCAGTAACCTCAGCATCTCAGCAGAGAGAAGCTCTGTAGTGGGCTGTCTGGTCTCAGTGTCTGCCCTCAAAGCACCTCTGGAGAGCAGCATCAGTCTAACCGTGGGTGAGGCTTAGTTTTGAAAATGTTTTTAGCATTTTAAGAGATTTGTTCAGCATTTTAAGTGATTTGTTCCCCCTATTGCAAAGATTTGGGTTGGAATGTTTTTGAAGTGGTGTTGTGTAGAGTAGTTAGTGGCATTCAGTGTTTTATCTTTAGAGTTGTGTTAGTTCGGAAAATCCCAGCGAAGTTTATTATCAGTGAGCCAGGTTAATGGTTACTCAGTAAATCTTTTTAGAAACTCTGGCCAATGAAGATTTGTGTTTTCTCTATTTTAAGCGTTTGCGTGTGGACAGAAATAACCAGAGTTTTCAGCTCCGCAACATCACTTTCCGCGACAGAAAAGCTCCAACATCATTTGTGAGACCTGTTTTTACACTCAGAAACAGCGTTTATGCCCTAAGAGATGTGTTGGCATCATCGATTGTCCAAACGCTTTTTGTTTGCTTGTTTTTACAAGCTCAATTACTGCTGTATGTAGAAGTTAGAACATAGTAAGTTACTCTGAGTGAATAGGATTTGTGGTAACTACTGCCCCCTACAGGTTTGGCATGTCTTTGAATGTGCTTAACAACGCAATTATGCGGTTAGGTGTCGACGGATAATTTTTTTTAAAACAAGGCGGAGAGAATATTCTTTTTTTTTTTATGCCGGCTACGTGTGTACATGGTCTAAGTCCACCTTAACCTTGGATCTTTGTAAACGGCATCAGCAAAGGTGCAAAAAACAAAAAGTGAAATCCAAACAACATAACATTATTCTCATATTGTTTCATACTGTTTACTGTTTGAAAGATAAATAAAAGTTTAACCTTAAATATTTTAAATGCAATAAGCTTCCTTCAAAAAAATAAATAAAGCAGTGAAAAATACATTTCTTTAATTTCTTTCACTCGGGTTAAGTCAAGTTTGCAACCATTCCCACAGCCTTAAACATTAATGTCTGGTTTTATTATCTGCCGTTCTGCACCGAAACAGCATCAAAATCCCTCGGAATACTAAGAAACTTTCATTCTTAAAGTCAATTCATGTTCCAGTGGCCCCAAACATCAATGGTGTAAAAAAATACCATAAATAATTTAGCCCCCTAAAATCTTACTATGCTCCCTTTGCCTCCACAGATGGTCAGACCCAAAAATCCATGATTTACAATTGATTATTGCTCAAGTTTGCACAAACCGTGAGCTGTAGATAAATTTAAACTGAGATGGCTAAAACATAATGTTGAGAAAATTCAAGCGATCCGAAATGCTCCCTTCAGGAAACTTCACCCAAAAGTTCAACATAAATCAAGAAGTACTACTCAGCTACAAGAGCTTAATTTGTACCCTGCCAATCTGTTTTTACTGTGGAAGATGTGGTGGAAGCAGAGGGGTGTAAAAGAATGGACCCAATAAATTATCCTGGTTCCTAAAAAGATTCCCTCTGTTGAAAGGTTGAAACTTTTTTAGCCCGTCTAACCACTAGTTTTCCCCCTGTCCAAACTAGATTATACATATATTCTCTTTTCATGACTTATATAGCTTTATTCTAAAATCTGACCAATAGTAGATGTATTTTGGGATCAGGATTGAGGAACTGTGTGTCAAAGCAGATAAATAGAATCAATGTGTCAGGGGATCGCGTTGCAGCAAGGAACCGAACGCAGACACAGGTAAGAGAGCTGGTTATTTATTAGGATGACAATAACGACGACGATGATGATGATGGTGATGGTAGAACACCAGACTGACGGGAACGAGTAGGAAGGAGGGACAGCACCTGGTGACCTCAATGAACCGACAGGGAGAGAGAGACGTGAAGGGTATAATTACACAGAAGGGAATGAAGATCAGGTGTGGCAGATTGGAGACAGGTGCAATCGATAATTAGGACAAGGAACGAGCAGGGCAGAGTGCAGCGGTTCTGACACAATGTGTGCATACACAGACATTTTTTAGAAAGAAGGAAAATTGTAAACATTTCTCAAGGAAAGTGTCACGGTTTTCAAATATCTTATATTATGTCGACTCAAATGGCAATAAAAGTATTAAATTTATCTAATTTAAAGTGCTGTAATTTAACTTTAGTTCGACTCCCCCACTGTCAATTTATTTCTTTAAAAGGGACGACGTAAATGATGAAACAATTTCTCTAAACTAAGATCCCTCTGACTGGTATCACTCCAGATAAGACACTAACTAATGATAATTCTCAACACAACCCCACTAATTAAAAACAAACAAATACAGAATAGTAAATAAATTATATCTTAAAAGATAGACGGTTGATCCTAAAAAAGTCCCTGTTTAGTTACTGAATGGTCCTTAACCAAGGTACTTCATACATAACCCCACTTTGCCCCTTATCATGCTCATTGGCTATGGTAGGTATTCCTCGCTAATGACGCATGAAGTAAATGCAACATATTAGCAACATGTCTATAATTTAAATTTTTTTTCAGATATTTTCTGTCCTTGTTTGTTTTGTTTTCATCTGTTACATTTTCCATTCCTATTCTGTTTTGGGAAGCATGTGAATCATCACAGAGTGCAGCTTTTATAAAAGAGAAGTGGAGAAAAGAAAGGGTTACGAAACTGAAACAGCAAGGGTTTGAATCAGCAGTGTACACGTTGAAAACAGCTGAAAGGACCACAGCTTTGAGATAGATTTTAGAATGTTTTTTAAATCTTTTTTCTCTCCGCAAACACCATCATTACTAAAATACAAGTCTTTCTCTGATCCCTCCGCTTTTTGTACTTATTGAATTTCTGAGCATTTCCATTGCTTCAGTGCACTGTAATAAAAAAATAATGATGTGACCTTCTCTCTTCAGTCGCTGAGGTGTTGGAGGAAGAGGATGACTGTACAATCCTGGTGGCAGTAACCGCCTCTCTAGCCGCTCTTCTGCTGCTTGTGCTTCTTGTGCTGCTCTCCTTCGGCACTGTCCACTGCTACAGACAGAGGAGAAAAGCAAGTAGGCACTTTTCTCCTTCCTTGAATAGCTCTAAGTGAACAAATGCTTGCTCGGCCCACAATTTTCCAGCTCAGAAACTGTGATTAAAGTATAATAAAGCACAGAGGTGCCTGGTTGCATGCTCGGACAACCCAGTGGTAGCCTTCAACAAGGCCATGCAGTATCTTTTCTGACAAAAGCAGAACATTAGTTGTCAATTGAACACGTACGCACCAGAAAAGAGCAGCTAAAAAGGTGGGAGAGGTTTGTAAAGGGGTTGAACAATAAAAAAGGTGGAGAGTAGGGAGGAAGAAAGAAAATAATTTGTGATTTTTTTTAGTTACAATATAATATAATCTATGATGTATATTTTCCAATTACACTGATGACACAGAGAGTTACTTTTAACGTTGATTTTTTTTGGGGTCATTTCTATTTCTTTACAAGCAATTTGCCAATGTTAAACTGTGCTTCTGAACAGCTAACACAACAACAGCAGTAAAAATGAATAAAAAACAAATAAACATTTGAAGGCTTTGCCAAAAGTGGTTTTTGGATTCTGGAAGTTCCCAAATTTTAGCATGTTGCAGTTTCAGTATAACAAAGATCATTGTCCTGATTTCACTCTGTGTGGGAAGGTAGTCACCTTGGACAGGTTATCAGTCTGCTTGCAAACAGGATGGCAGCTGTTGACAAGCTGGAACATTTTTTTACCGGTACTGTGCCCTTGGGAACAGGATGTCATGCTTGGTTTATGCAAAATGAGTCAGTATATTTGAATGAATGCAATCTATTGTAATACATGGATGCAAGGAGAGCACGCAGGTTATTTTGGACATTGGAATAGTTAAGTGTTATCTGAAACATACTGTTTAGCTTTGTAGCTGGTAATGAAGATGGAAATAGAAATCAACTCCCTCACCTAAAGCCAATGTACACGAGCATGAATGAAAGAAATATAGCAGCTGTCATTTTGATTATTGGGTAAAAGTCCAATATATTGGAAATGGCACATAAATAGGACAAATATATATATATATATATATATATATATATATATATATCTTATGTTTTGTTTTTCCTCTAGTCAAGGCCACAGGTTTAGCTTAGGGCAATTTAGAGAGACCAATTCACCTAACAGTCATGTTTTTGGACTGTGGGAAGAAGCCGGAGTACCCAGAGAACCCACACATGCACAGGAAAAACATGCAAACTCCATGCAGAAAGGCCCCAGGCCGGCATTCAAACCCGAGCCTTCTTGCAACAGTGCTACCAACTGCGCCACTGTGCAGTCCCTTACCAGAAAATATTTTGTTTAAATATTTTTTTAATTAATTGGTTTGTCACTTTGTCTTTAGCTAAACTAATAATTCATAATTTAAAAAATGCAACCCTGTCTTAGGTAATGTTTAATTAATTTTAACTGTTAACTGGTAATTATTTTCATTACAAGATGTCTAATTAAGCAAAACAGCATTTTCCTTGTTCAGAAGGTATTGATGAAGAAGAATCTTCCTTTAAATGTAGGAGATCAAACAGCACTTGAGAGGGAGCTACATCTGTCTTATGCCTTGATGCCCAAACAGTATGGAGACACAATCCTAGTTTCTGATATAGGGGATATTGCTCACTGTCCAGGATGTATGGGCTAGGAGACACTAAAAAGTTGTAAAAAATCTTTTTCAGTTGGCAAACAAGTTTTCGTTTGCTTATTTGCATGAACAGTGAATGGGTAGTTGGTGTCACACTGTGGGAGGGATGTCTAACCAATCAGTATGACTCCTTGGTCAGCAATGTACATTCTCCAGGGTGTGTTCACTTTCCATGGCAAACATCATTTGTACAGGTTTTAACTTGGATGTTCACCCCGCCATTATAATAGAGGTCCCATGGGAAGACCCAATTACTTTTTGATCTGGATGGTAGGATGTTAACTGTCAGCCAGCTAGCTTGTTCAGCTGGATTCAGAACAATTCCTATAGAGCCAGTCAAAAACAAAAACGCAACAGTCTCTAATTTGTGGACGTGCATGCTGTGTCCATTCTTGTAATTGACAGCTATCCATTTTGTTCTTTAAGAAATAGGTACTAGTGGAAAAGTTTTGTAGTTGTGTCATAAAGTCAGCTCTAATGCCCAACCTTTGTCTCTGGGCACTCCACATTCTGTGCATCCTAATTGGGTCAGCCTGGGCCATCGGTCTTTGTCAGACACGTGACCTGCCTAGCAACCACTACCCCGGGCATCATCTTGAGTGTAAGCATCTCGCGTTGCTAGGGGAAGCCACATTAGATATACTGAAGAAGCCGAAGTTGAAGAAGCACACTGGAGTCTCACACATGGATAAAAAGAAGAAGGAGGAACGCATTCCATATAGGGATAAACTTGTAAAGGAGACTAGGGATAGATATAATCAGAAATTGTCTACAATTGACAATGTAGATCCATACGAGCTCAAAGGAAAAGAATGGAGCTCAGACGTTTCATTACTCCCTCCAACTGCGCATTGGACATCACAAACTATCTTGTGTTTGGGATCAGCGCATGCACATGTAAATAGTTCAAAAATTACAAATCGCTGGAGGCATTCTCCCATTTTCTGTCCAAAATCACTTTTCCAAGCGGGAAACCTAAAAAATCTTATGTGGTTGTAAAGTTTTTTTTTTCCTTGTATTGTGTGATCTATTGTGGCAGTCTTTCACACAACAGGAGTGAACAATTTTTCCAGGTTTATGCACTCCACATACACAGCAATCCCAGCTTCCGTTGTTTTGTACACTCAACCATCCCATCATGCAACCCGCCTACAGCACCTGATACGTCATCTGACAAAGATCGATTGATTGCCTTCTCCACAGTAATGTAACTTCTCTTCTATTAGAAACCATTTACTTTTTTTAACATTATGTTGGTGTAGATTCTCCGTTATCTAGGACATGGCAATCTTGAGAGCTAAAAAATAAAGGCAACTGGACTTCTCTTGTTATCTTGAAGAAGTTTCTGGGAAATTGCGTGGGGAGCCGAGTCAAGGCTGCACTATAGATATTAGGAAGCCGGAATCTCAAGCCAACTCCATTCAAAGTTGGTTTTTCATGTTTTCCATAAATGGCTTCCCTCACCTCTCTCTCAAACCATCTGTCTTCTCTGTCCAAAATATGAACATTATTTTCTTCAAAGGAGTGTCCTTTGTCCTTGAGAGGGAGATAAACTGCTTGACCTGTTGAGTTTGCTCTACTGTGTTGGGACAGCCTCTTGTGTAGCTGTTGTTTTGTTTCCACAATGTACAGGTCTGGACATTCATCGCTACACTGGACTGCATATACCATGCCCCTGAGCTTGTGTTTGGGTGTTTTGTCTTTGGGGTAAACTAGTCTTCGTCTTATGGTTTCTGTACACCTAGAGACTTTGAAAAGATTTAGAAAAGACTCTTAAAGTGCCCCTGGTATGAAATTTGTATTTTTTGAGTTTTTTGGTCATACCCCCCCTAAGGGGTTAAAACGACTGATTAGTGTTTCCTTTGTCCCCGGGTATGTCTGCCTACATAGTGAAATTAGCACTCAGAAACGGGTGTTTTGCAGTTCGGCATATGACCTCACGTTTCAGCATATGTCGTCACTGAGTTCCAGCCAATTACCCACTTCTCTGAACTACACTCTCCAAGTCCCTCCCGCGTATCACAACCTAAACAACGAGAGCTACGGTAAAAGGCAAACAACAAACCAGCAGCATGGAGTCCAGACTGCATCGACACTGTCCTCCCCACTTCTGAGCCACTGAAAAGCTTGTGGATAGACTTTATTTATGCAGGGAATATACCCGACCGACTCCCGAAGCGCGTGGTCGTTTGTGGCAAACATTTCTCTGACGGATGTTTTAATAACTTGGGACAATACAGCAGTGGATTCGCTGATCGTCTTAAACTTTTACCAGGATCAATACCAACCCTCCGTGAACCAACAAATATCCCTATACAAGTAAGTAGCCTATATTTCCGCAATAATGTCCTTCAGCTGTTATATAGCCTACCATTGTTTCCCAAACATGACGAATCTGTGGCGGTGCGCCACAGATTAAACTCAGACCGCCACAGATTCAACACCGACCCAAAAAAAACAAAAAAAAAAATATCAACACCGACCGTCACATATTGTGTTTCGTTTTAATTTTTTACGCTATTTAAAACACGCAGCACATTCATTCTCTGCTCTCTTTTTGTCTCTGTCACTCACGCGTCTCTCTCACTCACACACACACACACACACACACACACACACCCACACACACACACACCCACACACACACACACACACACACCCACCCACACCCACACACACACACACACACACACACCCACACCCACACCCACACACACACACACATATGCCACAAAAGGTCCTAAATAGGATAGCAATACAAGAACAGACATACACACACACACACACAGCCCCTTTCCTCTGTGCACAGCAGGATCACCTGTGGAAGACGTGCTCTACCTTTCTGGTTCCTCTTCAGGTGCCTCGCCGTCCGGATCAGATTCCGGATCAAATTGAAACGCCATTACATAGTTATAGTAGCCGATAACTGAGCCATTACTGCCGTGGTGAAGCTAGAGACGTAATGAGGACGGATGGATGTGTGGATGGATGATCAAATATTTTATTAGGCCTGTAATTTGTCAACAGATTATTGTTCAACACACAATTTAATTAGGCCTAAACCTAATTACATTTCATACATAGGGTAATATTGGAATTTGGGCAATTTGTGGTGCACAAATGCATGTCTGTCAATGTTTCATCAGATGCGGACGTTAGAGACTCAATTGACAATAGAGGCGCATGGCTTGGGCCCCGCCCACCTAAACTCTGTCGTTCTGTGCTAATGCTAAAAGAAGGGCCTCCTAGTAGGGGCTGCAATTCTACAACAAGGATGAGCTACAGCTAACGATCCTTTGATACAGTGTTAAGGTACTTAGAGTGTGACTAAAAAGGGCCCAAACGTCGCTGGGAATTTCATGCCAGGGGCACTTTAAAGATTATCAGCTCACAGCTAAAGACTTGGGTTAACAGTTTTTTAGTCTCAGACTAAAGATTTTATGAACACTGAATCTTGTAGGGACACTATTTAAAAGACTACACCTACGTTATTTTAGCTTCCCGCAAAATTCCTCCCATTATGCTCAGCATTATACAGTTTCTTTATGTGCGAATGTTGTAAGCATTCTTTGCCAAGATTGATTTTACGTCAAATAAAGACTTGCATTCAAAGTGGGTACTGTATCAACAAGTAACTGGTTTACTCATATCTTTTTAATGCAAGGTGTTTATGCTGTATCGCTTGCTCTATGCAGAAGCACAGATAGCTCTGGTTTGTGCCTGTATTCCAGGGGGCAAGGTTGGCATACACTTTGTAATTTAATGCCCATTTCTAGGCCATTTTTCAGCCATGCAACACAAATATTGTATTTGTTGTGTATAGACCCTGCCATGCTCCATAGGTGGCTACAAAACTGTTATTTCTAAATATGACACCTATGTTTATAGCCTACTTTCCTGCAGGAACCAAAAATAATTAATGTGTGGCAAGGTGCAAGACAATATCATGAACGGGACTCAAACCCACCATTGTTGTGGATGTAATCCTGCTTATTAACCATTGTGCCATAGCAGCAAGGTGCAACCCCATACAGCCAGGGTACAATATGAAGCGGACAGGACCCCCACACGGTCACACAGTTGAATAAACGGAGGGAACAGATTACGACTCCGTGCGCAGGGTTTAATAAACTGAGGGTACAGATTTTTACCCCTCAAAAATTATTTCTGCACCTGACCCCTGCCGGGCTTTGTAGGTTTGTGCTTCCGCTTGTGTGAGAAGGACTTTATTGGTTGTTGGTTGTTTTATGTCACTACGACTACACTAGGACTTGCGATAACATCAAACATGTTTGATTCAAAAGACTAGAGAAAGACGGGCATAAATCGGGTCGCCAACTGCAGATTATCACCTTACATTTAACGATCAAGACGACGGGAGCGCGCCGAGATTTCAGCAAGTTTTCTAAAGACTACCAGTCTTTAGTCTGAGACTGTGAAAATCCTTTGGTGTACGCCCAGCATAAGAGTGTTTCAAGACTTAAAATGCACTGGAATATTGTATTTAGAAAAATCATTCTTTGTTTCTCAGACACTCCAACTACTTAGGGGATGAAAATGTTATTTTGCCTCTTCTCCTCGCCTACACTGGCCTGAGTTGATTGTTTACTGGAATTCCTTGATGCTTTAACATACATTCAGTTGGTGACTTGGTGCTGTTCCCTTATATGAGTTCAGTGCTCTGTTTTCCAGTTCTTCCATGTTGAGATTTGTTACAATTGGAGAAACTGGAGATCCCATGGCACACCCATGTTTCTGTCTGTGGAGTTTGTCCTTATATTTGAAATAAGTAGTTGAAAGACAGAGATCCAAAGGAGTGCAAATCTGGTCTGGAGTGAATTTGGTTCTTCGTAGTAACTGTTTGTCCTTTTGAAGACATTCCCTGACCATTTCAATTGCATCTGATGTAGGTATGCATGTGAAGAGTGACGTGACTTCAAAAGACACAAGTGTTTCCCCTGGGACCAGCTACAGTTGGCTGACTTTCCTGACAAAATCTGTGGAGTTTTGTATGTGATGTGGAGTGTTCCTTACTAATGGAGCTAAATGGACGCAAGATATTTCTGTACTTTTGCTTTTTCTGCACCCTGCTGTAATGCTTTTGATGTTTTATGTAAAGCACTTTGAATTGTCTTGTAACATCTATACAAATAAACTTGCCTTGCCTTGCCTTGCCTTCCTCTCCTGGGCAGCAAGGTTTGAGGGAGGACGTTTAACAATGAAGAGAGTGCATTACATTACTAAAGGTTATTATAGTTGAAAACTACAGAAAAATAAATCAGCATTGTAAAAAAAGGTTACTAAAATAAAGGAGCTCTTCTTTCAGAAGCCATTGCTAAAGTACATGGCCATTCTTGAATAGATCAGATAGGTCTTTGATTAGTTCTTTATTTGCTCCTATGACTCAAGGGCAGTTTTGTGGCCCATTTGGTTTTCACATGAATGGTAATACCTTCTGCACTCTCATAATGCAATAATAAGTCTTAATATCGTATCATTAGAAATAATTCCATTTAGCATAATTAAAGCCCAGAGGGGATAAAGGCTGGGTGTTTTCTAAGAGCGAAGGATGCATGTTTCTGTGGGATAAGAAAAGAGCTCAAACATTTTAAGCCATTGTAATCCCCTCCACAAATTCTGGACTACTGCTAAACGTGACTCTGGTGTGGACCTGAGGGATTAGCCTAAAGCATGTGTGACCTTTCAGTACCTCAAACATCTTATGTCTCCATTAGTACTATCCTTGGTCCAGTCTTGAAAGTTTAATGGAATATTCATTCTTAATTTAAATGGACTTCTTTGGATATTTCACATGTCAGAGGATGTGGCATACCTCCAAAATACAAAACACCTCCTTGTCTAATCCCTTTCACCGAAGCGTAATACATGCTTTCAAGCTAGTGAGAGAGGAGAATGGATCTAAAACAAGAATTTAGATATTGACAGCATCGATTTAAATAACAATGATAGGGGGGTTTCTCTTTCAATAAAGGGAAGAGTTAAAATCTTTCCTGAGGCAAGATCCATCTGCAGCTTCATAGTATTGCAGCCCTTTTGCCATGACCATGGGCCCCTTTGGCAAACGCAAAACATAAAGCCATGTTACAAAACTCATAAATGCTCAGCTGCAGCTTTAACTGCTGAGTTACAAACTAACCGGAGGGAATGATACCAGTGCAGGGCCCAAAGCAAATAAACAGCAGGACATTTACAGCTTTCTTTTTGCTGCACTGTAGATGGAGCGAGCAAGCTGAGTGGTTCTGTGGACAATACTGTCATAATACTAAAGTTAGCAACTGATACTTATAATCCTGAACTTGACCATTATATATTTTTTTGCTTTGCAGAAAGAAATCCACAGAACATAATAAGGTAAGCTTTTAAGTAGTTTCTTTTGCTTTACTATATGCAGCAAATTTTAAACAATGATTTGAAGAAAATTAGTTTCCTAAAAATATGCTGAACTCTCATTAATCAGAGACATACAGCATCTTCTCATGCTGTACTGTTCTTTTATATTTAAGCTAATGTGAAGACTCTGCGTGAATCTTTGTCTATACCAATGTCTGAGAATGAATAGGCTCTTATTGATCCTCATTATGAAAAACAATCAAAGACATGAATCTAAAATGACATTCTTAAAATAGTCTTTATAATTTATAACACCTCCATTAAGACTATTATTGCCAATGCTAATGCATCAAGTATTTTATTTGTCAGCATTTTTCACTGAAATGAAATTCACAACCACAGTTGAATAACTTTGGCTGGCTCTTATAAAGCTGAGTGAAAAAAAGATGATGATGGTCATTTTTTATCTGTCAGTGCACTTTATGCTGTGAACAATACAGGGGCCTCTGATATAATACTGCTCTGTTAGAATAGAAATTGTCTCTTTCATTGGACCGTCCTCCATGGCTTTTTGCAGGGCAGACCAATCAAGGTTTTGGGGAACCTCGGTTGCTGAGGCGACAGGCGGGAATGTCAACCAGGGATTTTCCAGTGATGGCGCAACAGGTAAGAAAGTGCGAAACAGAAAAAAAGAAAGAAAGAAACATAGGACATAAATTATTCATTGTAAATCTTTAAAAAATATATTTAAAGAAGCAACCCTTTTACATGCATTTTAAAACATGTCAACTAAACAGAGCAGCACCAAGTGTACATTCATTTATCACTTCTGGAACATCTCAGCTCTCTGTCCTATTAGAATATACAATATTACATGCTGGTTTGTTCTGTACCATGACAGATTACTTTATGAGGTACAGCTATTTTCCAGTCTGGTTCATTTGAATACGGGTATAAGCTACCTTGTATAAAGATTTTTTTGCACAGTTTTGTAACACACTCAATGAATAGAAAATACAACCAGAATGCAACATAAGGTGTAAATTTTGATAGAAATTAGAAAATAGTCAGTATGAAAACAGTGAAGGTCCATCTCAATAAAGCAGAATATCATTGAAAAGTTTATTGATTTCAGATTTTTAACAGGTAAAGCCCTCTTTTGTTTCATTTTATTGTTTTAGAAAATCTTTATGTTTTTACTTCGTAATGGGTCTTAATGAAAAAACAATCTATGCTCAAAGATGTAATCTGGGACAGTCGTGCACCTCAACAGTTCTGCGGTGAACCATGTAAACTGATGCAGCACTGTAGCATCACTCATTCTGGCTGCTTTTGAGACCTTCCTTCTGCAGTTAAGCTCTGACAATGCATTGTCCTAGATTTTCAGAAATACTTTAACATTTTGATCTATCACATGGCAGTTTTTCCACCACATCTTCTTAAACAAGCTTGGGCCAAAAGAAGAAAGTAGTGTTTCCGCATCATTTTAAACATTCCTTTCCTCTCATGTCACATGTTCATTTTTCCAGCAACAAACTACTAATGATGTTGCTTTACATATGCAGCAAATTCCATCCAAAATGTATCTCTTTTCATATGTGAAAAAAAACAACAGTTTTTTGTTTTTGTGACATGGAATTTAAATTCATCACTATTTCTACAAAAAAAAGAAGTTTTATCATTTGTTACGTCCGAACATACATTTTCTGAAATTCATTCATGCCACCTGGATCTACCTTAAATCTAGAGTGAGGTATACAGCAATTGTTTACAGGATCAGTCAAGGAAAAAGAAACTGTTTTTCAATCTGCAGATGTGGACAACAGTGAGATTATCATCGGAACTCATAGTCAGATGAGCTTTGACACCTTCCACAAGGTAAGATACAGAAGGTAAAGATGGTTTTGAAACAAGCAAGACTTCTACACAAATACTGAAAGAGAGAGAGGAAGAGAAAGTGATCATCTGAAAATCAAAAATGGAGTCAGTTAAATCAGCTATTCTATAGCTGCAACAACCTACCAAGACATGGGGAAACTACACTGATCTGCAGATGTGTTTCTCATCACAGAGCCTTGGAAAAGATATCATAAAGTAAACTGATTATAACATTAATTTGAAATAGACAAAAACTTTGTGTAAATAATTTAATTTGGTTTATTTATACTGTGCAAATTTACAACAAATGACACCTGAAGACATATTTCAAGACAAACAGCTCCAATTTATATTCTGCTGCTGCTTTAAAGTCAAACAAAATTCTGGTCATCTATGTATAATTTTGGTCATAAGGGACCCAACTCTCTATGATGTTTTTATTCATAAACTCCTGATTCTGTTTAACCACATTAGCTGACTAAATATTCAATCACTTAAGTTAAACACATCTCTTCTTCAGTTGTTCAGGTGCTTACCCACAGGATGGTGAGACAGAAGAGTTCAAAGCTGCAGCCTCTTAAACAACAACTGGTGTGACCCGAACGTTTTAAGCATTGGAGCTGCAGCCTTCAGTTAATATCCTAATGTATAAAGCAAAGTTGAAGGTGGCATAGTCAAGTTGAAAGGAAGAGAAGACACAAAGACCTGAGTTACCAATATAGGTCCTTACAAAGCTGAACTGTGACAAATGTTCATGAGTGGGGCGTTCATTGGAACGCGTTCACGCACAACACTGTTCACACTAACTTGGTGCAAGAGAAAAGTGGGAAAACTGTAGATGAGATAAAGCTTCTTCTACCAATTACCTCTGATATGGAGCTGCTCTTACTTGAGCTGTCATACTCAGTTCAGATTCAAGAACTCAAACTAACAGACCTGTGCTTTAGCTGTTATTACTTCAATTACATTTTCTAAAACATTCCGAGTGTAACTCAATTTGTTTTCAGAAAACTTCTAGACCTTACATCCCAGTTTTTATTTGCTTATCAGTTGTGTATCTACTCTAAAGAAGAGAAGTTAACTTGTGTTTGATCTATAAAACTCAAAACCTGATGTTGTTCTCCAGGTTCCTGATGTTGTACACTCCAGCAGTCTCTCTTTGCACACTGAGGGCCACACCACAGAGTTTCAAGAAGACAACTCATACAGCATTATCAGAAGAATTACCACAGTTTAAGAACTTTTATTTTGTATTATTTACTGGCAATGTTTAAGATTTTTTAAAGCACTAGGATAATGTGATATTGAGCTTGACGTTCTTCAATAAACAATTATTTTTGCATCCTTTGATATTCTCTGCTTATTTTTAAATTTTCCATGCTGGCCAAAGGGATTCATCATTCATAGAACATTTCTGTTATATAAATATGTTCATATCAGTTTGACTCATCCGGGATGTCTTGACAGGGTTGGTCTATGGGAAAATAAATATTTGAAAGTCCTGGAGAATGTCTGAGAACTTTAATACTTTATGTCATATGACTGAGATGAAAAGGATTGGCCTTTACTTTTACATACTGATGAGTTAAAATATTGACATGCTAAACTGATGCTGATGAGACTTGCAAAGGCAAGACAGAAACCATTTAATGCCTATAACTGATAATTTCTGCTCCTTTTAAATATCCTATTCCTATCCTTCAAACCAGTTTTTGCATACCTAGTACCAAGAGTGCTTTATCTTCGGCCCCAGTTATCAGTTGTTGGTTAATGTTTGTCCCCGCAGATTTTTTTTGCAACACAGATTCAGCAGAGATGGCAAGAGAGAAAATTGAGATTGTGAGCAGTACTGCTATGACAGCCCTGTTGTGGCAATTCATGTAATCCCAGATTTATCTCTGTATGGTGCTTGAAAAAACATTTGCACTTGTTAATCGTTAGGGACAAGGGAATGGTTCAGTAAAGATGGAGGTATATGAATCTGTTGGACACTATAGAACAGTGGTCCCCAACCTTTTTTCCCGCTACAGACCGATTTAATATCAGAGAATATTTTTACGGGCCGACATTTAAGGTGTGGCAGATAAATGATAACGGACGGTATAAAGTATTTTTAAAATTATAACAATAGACGTAAATCCAATGTGTATTTGCAGCTTTATTATTAGCCTCCTCCTAACATCGAGCAGACAACACGAGTGACATACACTCAGCCCCCTAACGCATTGTAACATTTAAACATACCTTTGATAATTCAAGATTTACCACAAAAACCAATTCAAAGTGCAT
The DNA here is from genome assembly GCA_963556495.2 of Valencia hispanica. Lineage (NCBI taxonomy): Eukaryota > Metazoa > Chordata > Actinopteri > Cyprinodontiformes > Valenciidae > Valencia > Valencia hispanica. The sequence continues at coordinate 41,275,653 of OY747700.1, read as the reverse complement.
GAAAAATCTAACTCACCACAACGCTGAATTAGTGAGAGCCTTGGGCCTGTTTCTCTGCAGCGAGCTGGTCCCATCTTGGGCTAATGGGAGACAATGACACCCGAAGTGTGTTGCTAATGTCCAGTCTGCTTCGTAATTTTGTTTTGGTTGCTGTCACTGCATAAAACCCTGCTTCACAAATGGCAATAGGGTTTTCAATGCTTTTGTGGCGATCTCAGGGTATTTTGCCATGGCTCTAATCCAGAACCCCGGCAGAGTTGATGTTTCAAACATACGTTTAAAACCGCCGTCATTTGCGATCTCCAGCAGCAGATCCTCTTCTTGCACAGACAAGCTGGATTCTCCTGGTTTGTTGACAAATGGGTCTCGAATCCATTCCTTGGCAGTTCATGGGTCTTTTGAGGTTGGGAAGTATCTCTCAAAGTCTTTTAAAAGCGAAGACAAATGATCGTGCACCAACAGGGAAAATGAAGGTTTAGTCTCTTTCAAAATATGCGCTAATGTTGGAAACATGTCAAATATACCTCTGTTCACATGCCATCCCCACAAATCCAGTTTAGGTTTAAATGTAGCTACTTTATCTGCCAGCTTAATGATAGTTCTCATTTTTCCCTGAAGTGACAAATTAAGTTCATTAAGCAGATTGAATATGTCGCACAAATAAGCAAGTTTTGTGATCCATTCATTCATAGCGGTTGGTATGACTAGAAAAACCTGATATAAATTCAGTCCAGATTTACAACTCGCCTCCTGATGCAATTGATCAGCTCATGACTATTGTACCACCATCAGCTGCGTGAGCTGGTGATACAAGGCAGGATGAATCCCTGGTTTAAGGTTGTTTGACCCTAGCATCGCAGCTTAAATCAGTATATTCAGACAAGGAAATATTTTCCAAAATCTGTTTTTGTCCAAATTCTGTTTAGACTGTGCAACTTCTAGCCTCAGAGCAGACAGGCAGGTTGACCTGTTTTGCATTCACAGATGGTGTTTCACATACCTTGGTTATAACAAGTAGTTATTTTAGCTTCTGTCTCCTCTCTATCGTAGTAAACCTGGTTCCCCATTCTTCTCTTATCTCTGATTCCAACAAAACATATTTGCCCAAACAACTGCCGCTGACCAGATGTTTTCTTTTTTTCAGATCATTCTCTATAAAATACCAGCAGATCAGCAGTTTTGAAAATACTTAGGTTAGCCTATCACGCACCAAGAACCATGTTGCATTTAGAGTCAATTAAATTCCCTTTCTTCATTGATGTGATGCTCAATTTGAATTTCTGGAAGTTGTCGTTACGACGACTGGATGTCTAAATTTGGATTTACTATTGTGTTGACAGCCAATTGAACAGGTGTACTTATTAAAGTGGCTGTTGAATATAGATCTCTCCTCTGGGGTTGGTGGCTTGGGCTTGTGTATTTGTTTTGATGTAAAACATAAAAAAAGCCTTCAATAAAATATTTCTAGTAAAAAGGAACATATAAATGAGACGTTGTCAAGTCTTGGTCACAGTATCAGGGGATCAAGATTTACATACTTAATACACAAAAACTTCGGTTTGGGAAAATCTCTTTAATTGTGAGTTTTGTAGTGACAGCATGCATGCCTTCATTATTAAAAGTAGCATGCTGACATAGTTCCCTGCTCCTCTCCATCACCAGATGGCTGACACAGATCCTTAGTTTGGAAATCACATCTTGCCAGTGAACGTGAAGAAAGCGCTTGTCCCCTCTCTCCCCCAGCCATGCTTTCGTCGTCTGTTTTCTCGCACCAAACGCCTGGCACTGAGGCAACAGGCTATTAAATAAATCAAGTTTCCTTTAGTGTGCCTGACGCTGACAGTGGTTAAATGCGATATGTATTACATGGCCTGCTTTTATTGTTTCGGTTTCTGACTTGACCTTATATTTTCTCAAGGCTTACTTGGGGCCCTCCATTGGTGTCAACTGCACTCCTTTATGTAGCTTAAAGGGTGAGTAATCCTGGCTAGTATCTTTCCAGGACAGAGGACCTTATAAAATTCTTACCTTTCACTTCTCATAACAGTAGGCCTCTTCTTGTCCTGTAAAAGCTGATCTCCTACTTTTTGAATGATATTGCTGTGCAGCACATCCTCAGTCCCCAGTGCCTCAGCATGCTAACTTTAGTGTGCAGGGACAGCCTGACCGTCAAGGAGGTATCTACATCCTCCTTGCATGCATCACAGGAAATTACTGAACAGAGCAAAGCATTGGAGATGAAGAGGAAAAAGTGTGCTGCTAAGGTTTACACCTGTACAGTGTTCTGTATGTAATTAGCAAGAAGTCACTGCTGTCGCTTTTTTTGTTGTTGTTGCCATATGAATAAAACAAGTGGAAACTTTGCTTAATGGGTCTCTGGAGGACAGCACTGTCCCCAGTGGCTTGTTATACTCTTCCTTCTACTTCCTGTTCGACAGGGTCCATTAGCAATCCGAGCACTGAAGTGCTGCTAGGAGAGCAAATCACGTTAAAGCCACACACTCACAGGAATCTGTCTCACTGTTTCAAAGAACAAGGCTAGGAAGGTGAAGTCATTCTTCTTATTGGTCATGTATACAGCAACCCTAAGAATGGCAAGGAGTGCTTTTGGTGGGGGCTATTTTTAGCTGTTAATACTCATGCAATGAATTGTCATACTGGTACATCATGCCCATATTCATAACAGAGAGACAAACAGCAGCGGTCCAGAACTGAGAGAAACTCTGTTTTTAAGCAAGTCCTACACATGTTTTGTAAATCTGTGTATATTTCGATAAAGGTAAATTATGTAACAACTGCATACAGGGAAAGAAATTAAGAGTAATCAATATGGATTGCAGTGAACTGAAATTGTGGTTTGATTTGGATATTAAATTTGGCTTATTAATCTCGTCATTTTGCACTATTCATCTTGTGGTTTGAACACACAACACTGAGGTGAAGATAAATTAAGGAAGAGGAATTAAGGAATTAAGATACAAGAAAGGAAGGGGAACAAAGAAAACACAAGAAAACATCACAGTCTCCCTTCACACCAGCAGGACGGCAGGGAGAGCGAAAAAAACAATGACAAATCAAATCAAACAATGCAAACCGAGAACTTCACAACCCACAAATTGATATATGAATACAATAACAGCGTGACTGAAAAGCTACTGATTATTACAAGATTTAGTAATGGTAACCTAAGCCCAAGAATCTATCTGTAAACACCAGAATCCTGTGTGTGTGTGTGTGTGTGTGTGTGTGTGTGTGTGTATGACCATGCTGGTGCATATTAGGTTTCTCCATACGAGCGTTCAATAGCTGGTGTGAGGAGCCATCGATCCGCCTCCCAGGAATAGACGCAGACACGAAGGAGTTCGGAGCCATAGAAACCCAAAGGACCCCCAGAGCACAGGAGCCCCAGGCGGATCAACAAATGGTTGACCTCACCCCCAAGAGAGGAGCAGAGGAGAGCCCTGGGGAAACATCCAGGAGCTACAATGCAAGGTCGCCCCACCCCCCAGCAGGGACCCGACCAGGGACCGGCCGACGAGGGCCGCCAGGCTGCTGGGGCGATGGCCAGCCAATGGCGACATGCGCCGCCGCCACCCCAGGCCAATCCCCACAGCCGACATCCCAATGGCTCCCCTGCCCCATGCCAATAGCCCCAGCGGACGGACGGCATCTCCAGGCCAAGACCAGCCAACACCTGGACAACGAGCTCAACCAGCTCCCAAATCTCACTCCTGCACACCGCAGAACCCCAAGCATGCAACCAAAGTCAACCAAACCCACCAATGAACACGAAGAACAGAACAGGAAAACCAAGTGGAGCTGCCGGACCCGACCCCCGCTGAGCCACCCGACAGCTACCACCAAACAATGCCCAAACCAGCCCCTCCCAAAGCGGGGCCAGTTCGACATGCCGGCCAACTGACACCCCGGTCCACCCAGGCCCGGCCAGGCAGGCACCAAGGATGGATTGGCATGCCACCCGAGCACCAACCCCGGACACAGAGAGCCGTCAACACACCGGCGGGTAGAGGCATCCCTCACCGGCAGGGAGTGACGGAGGAGAAATAGGCCCCTCATTTGGTGGGGGGCCTGAGATGCACCAGGCCAGAACGCAGCCCAAGACCCAACCTGACAGATACACAGGAACACACAAACACAGTCATGCGTTCCCTCCCTCTTACACACATACATTCTCATCTGCACACCAAGACATACAAAAAAGGATGCTGTACACCCACTCATACTCCCCGTACACACTCTATACTCCCAGGTCCAGGTACTGATACCCCAGCAGAGCAACCAGCCCTGGGACCCAGGAGGTGGTCCCCCTACCCTCTAGGATGGAGACAAGCAGACCGCCAAAGCCAACACAGTGGCGAAGGAGCCCACCAGCCCAGGCCCCAACCAGACCACCTGTTCCTCCTCTCAGACCCCAACCCCTGATGGCCAATCGCGAACAGGGGTGTGGAAAGACCCTAGCCTCCCTCCTCCTACTCGGGTATGGTGTTGATGCATGTTGTTAGAATGTACATTTAAAACAGAGGGGTGGGATGTGGGAAAAGCAGCCACACATCCGCCAACCCCCACCCGAGCCCTCAGTTTAACGGTGGGCACCGGCACCAGAGGTGAAGCTAATTGAACAGCTCCTCCTCTGGTTGCCGAAAAGCCTGCCCACCCCAAAGTCCCTACATGTGTGTCTCATGAGAATATTACAAGTAAGAATTCATATTTGGTGGAAGTCTGCCATTTTCCTTGGTTTCCTGCAGCATTCTGTGAAATGTTGGTGCCAGAATATTCCAGAATTCCTTATAGAAGTCTGCTGGAAATCCATCTGGGCCTGGAGCCTTTTTATTGAGCATGCTTTGGAGGGCCTCCTGGAGTTCAGCTGCTGTTAGTGGTGAATCCAGGGCCATTGGTTGACTATACGATAATTTTGGAAGTTTTATTTTATCCAATTATTGTTCAATTTCATGATCTGATGGGTTTATCTCCAGGGAGTATAAAGCCTTGTAAAATTCTTAAAAGCTGTTGTTTATTCTTTCAGGATCATATACTGTATTGCCGGTTTGGTCCATTATAGCAGATATTGTCGTTTTTTCTTTCTTTATTTTGTTTAGCCAAAAAGCTACCAGATTTATTACCCTGTTCAAAGTTTTCAATCCGAAGTCTTTGAATTAAGAACTGGGTCTGTTTATTAATAATTTCATTTAATTCTAGCTTTGCTTTACAGATTTTTTTTACGGAGTCTCTACTCATCCAGGGAAGCTTCTAATGAATTAATAGTTTCTTCTAACTCTTGAATGTTTTCTTTTTATTTGATAAGAATGAGATTATTTTACGTCTAAGCACAGGTTTTCCTGCCTCCCTGAGAATGGATGAAGACGTACCAGGGATATAGGGTGATATAGGGTGTATCTCAATGTCTGAAATGTCAGTCAACAGTGAGCTGCTGACTAAAAAATAATCCAGTCGAGAATAAGAATGGTGGAGATTTGAGAAAATTTCCTATCGTTGGGGTGAAAAGATCACCATGCATCGCAAAGCCCATAATCACTTATGTACTGCTTAACTAAATCTATGGATTACCAGCTGTGCTGAGTCCCTGCTGTACTGAGCTTGTCTATTTCTTCATTTAAACCAAAGTTAAGGTCACCCCCAGGAAGAAGTGAACTATCCAGGTATTCAGAAAGTGCAGAGAAGAAGTAATGAAAGAATGAAGGGTCTTCAACATTTGGGCATATATACTGACAATACATAACTCTTGGTTATGTATAGATTGTTTTATTATTATTAATCTACCCTCTGGATCTGTAACTGTGTCTAATACTGTAAAAGTAACTTTTTTATTTATTAATATTGCTCCTCCCCTTTGTCTAGAGTTATAGCATGCAGATAACAGATTACAAAATCAGGTGATTTAAGATCATCTGCAGCTGAGGTAGATTTATGAGTTTCTTGTAATAAAACAACATCTGCATTTAATCATTTAAGTTGGTTAAAGATCTTAGTTCTTTTTTCACTTGTGCATGCCCCGGGCATGTATATCCAGGATGTTTTTCTTCATCTTTTTTTTTCACCGGTCAGCTGCGTCATCCCTTCGGTCAGTTTATTTACATTGTCTCTCAGCACTTGGCTTTCTGCAGCGAGTGATGCCACCTGTCCTTGGCTGAAGAGATTCCGTCAGAGCTTGAAATTCTTTGTGGAGAACCTCAACCAGGACAAGACGGGCGTCTGGGCATGCTAGCTTGTTGTCAATTGAATCTAGGACATCGGTGTAGCTTTTCTCTGGAGAGATAGTGGAGGTGCTGGCTTCAGAATGGGTGTGTTTCTGTGATGGAGTGTTTCTCGGCATGGTAGAAGTGGATTCTTGTGGTTTCCCCATAACTATGTTGTCAAAACACTCATTCAAGTAGCTCTCCAGGCTGTTCAAGGGTTCCTCGTGCAGTTTGTTTTATGGAGAAATAATTTATAATGCTTGCTATATTTGGCTCAAATTTATTGGCTTGTTTTACCTGAGTTTGTTTGTTCTACCAGGGTCCTGGCGTATTACTTACGCACAGCTCTCGCGAGATCTCAGCAGCTCATCTTCTTCTCAGCTGCTTCCTCCCTTGTCAAAAAAACATCCTGCTTCTGATGTGCTGAACCACAGTTTGTGATGGCAGATGGTCGGTCGGCAAACACAATAATTGATCAAAAAGTCCAAGATGAGATTTTTGATTTGAGCTAGCATTTATTAAGCTTGCTAAAGCCATGTGTTAGCTAGCTAAGTTTTTTTGTCAAGAGGTCACTTTGGGCTGGTTGTCTCACTGGTTGGTTGTCACATGTGACTCTTGGCTTTTTGTACTTTTACATAAGGATAAATACTGTAGTTGAAATAATAGTTCAGAAAATTGGGGAAACTGGGGAAAGTTTTTATAGACCAAATACATTTGCATGTATTTTGAACATTAGGGACAATGTTATCTTTTTTGGGTTCATATTAAATAAAACTAGTGATGTTACGATGTGTGCCGAGGCTTCAGAGCGTGTGTCGAGCAGTGGAGGTGGCGTTTCCACAAAGCGCGTATCGAGGCCTGCTTCATTTAGGGGAGGAGCCGAATATGATTACGTCTGAAGCCCCGCTGCCCCGCTGCCCGGCTGTACCACGTGACTGCTTCGGGAAATGGTTCAGAGTTTGCTGAGTGGTTTGACAGCAACATAAACCCCCTCAGGCTCCATTCAAAATGTGGGTTTGTGTAGAAGAGTTGCAGTAGGTTTGGAGTTTGGACAGAGTTTTGATATTTTGGATAGGAGAGTTTGGTTAGCATTTATATAGTTTGGAGATAGTTTTGAGAGTATAGAGACAGATAGTTTATATAGTCTAGCACTTGTGTTTTTGTGTACGCTGGCATCTTCTGTGCCTTGTGAAAGAGTGTTTTTGAAGGCTGGTGAGGTGGTGTCAAAAAAAAGGAATCACTTAAAACCTAAAACTGCTGAGAAACTGCTATTTTTGAATGAAAATGAATAAAGTCTCCCCTGTTCTGTACATCACTGCCCAAGTTACATAATAATTTTCAGGGCCCTCTAAAATATCGCGATTGACAAATGCGATCATATTTGTGTATCTAAACAGACTATAGAGATGAAAATAAACAAACACACAAACACATCACAAAAACACACATGCACGCATGCACGCACGCACGCACACAGAGCAACGGAGTGGGCTGACTACAGGGTGGGGGGTGGTGTTTTGGGTGTCTAAACACACAAACAAACAGGGAAAGAGCGAGACAAGTCAAGATGGACGATATCAAATTAATCGTAGAAGTGGAGAAGTACAGGGAGTTGTAATCATTTTATGAGGTTATTTACTTACCCATGATAAAATAATAGCTCTGAATAAACAACAGTTGAGCAGAAGCGCTTGTCGACCGTGGCGGAGAAATACGCGTCTGGTGTGAAGAACAGGGGGCAGCCGATAGGATGCGATCTTTGGTTCCACGGCTGTTGTGAACCAGGCGTCAATCCACTATTTGTGAAGGTCCTCAACACTGCTGAATCTCCTTTTCCTGACAATCCTCTCCAGGTTTCTCCAGGTGCGTGTGTGTGTGCTTCAGTAAGTGAGTCCGTGAACTCCCCCTCAGTTCAATCTCAGTGTCTGTCGCCTGATGTAATACACAACCTCGAAATGAGCTGAGTCCAGAAGCTCGCAATTCAGATAACAATTGTTTTGGTTCAGGCTGCAGCTTGTTGCATCAGCCTTAGAGTCTTTCTACGGTCTCAATTCAACAGCCGAATTAGGGGTCATTTTCCACCCACCCGGCTAAGAAAATTCTCCAAGTTGTTTTCCACACCGCGTATGAGTCCCTAAACCGCAGTCAGCTTGCTGCTCATAGATTCCAGCTTACTATTTTGCTCGTTCAACCCATGAGTCTGAGTGCTGACAGCACGGCACATTCCTTCGTAAAGCTGTAAAAGCTTGCCAACTGCTTCAGACTGCAGCGACAGACATATAATCTTCCATTTACCCCAGGAATCCAAAATATATTCTGCTGTGAGTGTCCCGTCAGGACTGGAGGGCTCTCCCTTAGCCATTTTATAGGTAGAGAAAATTTGATCAATTGCATTAAGAGACCAGCTGACCAGATGCATAGTTGAGCTTGTGGAGGAAAATGCATAGAGAGGCTCTAGATAGGCAGACGATACAAAGAGCAGGCAGGAATGGTAAACTGGAGGGAGGAGAAGAAAAAGCGTCTGTCCTCGTCGAGAGTATGAAGAGAAGATACAGCACTTTTGGAACAGCCAACTTCTTTTGCAATAACTTTTGAGGCTTCCCCTCCTTATGGAGGGTGTCAATTATGGTTTTCTGCACAACTGTCAGGTCAGCAATCTTCCTCATTCCTCTCCGTTGCTCCTCTCTTGGGGGATGCGGTCGGCCCAGCCCGGGTCCGCCTGGGGCTCTGGCGGTCCTTTTGACGTCTTTGCTCCGATCTCCTTCATGTCTGCATCGATTCCTGGGAGACGGATTGATGTCTGCTCACACCAACTATCGAGCACTCTTATGGAGAAACCTTATATGCACCAGCATGCTAACACACACACATAGATGTGGGGTCTCTGGTGTTTAAGGAAATATTCTTGGGCTGAGGTTATCATTACTAGAGCTTGACTAATCGGTACCATGAGTTTTTCTGTGACATTGTTGTTGTATTTTTATATCTATTTTTGTGTGATGTGGTTGTGTAATTCTTAGTTCACAATGTTTGGTTGGTTTTGTCGATGTTCCTTTTTCGTGTTTTGTTTTGTTTTCCCCCCTCTCTCTGCCGTCCTGTGGGTATGGAGGCAGACTTTAATGTCTTCCTGTGTTTTCTTTGTTCCCCTTCCTCTCTTGTATTTTCAACTCACCCTCTCTCATGACATTTTGTTTCCTACCTGTCTTGTTCATCTTCCTTCTTTCTTCTCCTTAATTTTCCGTCTCCGTGTCCATAACATCAGGAAATAAAAACCCCAACAATTCATAATAAAGATTTTTCACACATAAATCAAGTAGAGTACTATAGCAAAAGCTGTACTGCTCCGCTTGTGAAAGTAAATCTGTTGGGCTTCTACTTGGTACTCAGACACCAATTCTGAGCTCAACACTGCCAAACAGGGCACGAAAAAAAAAAAAAAAAAAAAAAAAAAAAAAGCAATCTTCCTCATGATTGTGATTCCTACTGAACCAGACTGAGAGACCATTTACAAGCTCTGGAAGCCTTTGCAGGTGTTTTGGATTAACTAGCTGATTAGAATGAGCCTAAAATATTGAATCTTTTCACAATATTCTAATTTTGTGAGATTTTGAATTTGGGGTTTTCATAAGCTTTAAGCCATAATCATCAAAATTATAACAATTATTATATTTCAAGCCTTAAGAAATATATTGCTTTGTATGTAATGAGTCTATATCATATGTTAGTTTAACCCTGTTGAATTACTGAAAGAAGTTAACTTTTGCACGACATTCAAATTTTTCGAGTTTCACCTGTTAAATATCAATGTAGATTTACTTTGAGGATTAATAAAGTGGCATTCAATCCAATCGTTATCCTTTTAGATGTTAACTCTTGGATAGTGCTGACAGAGAAAAGCATCCCTGCCTCAAAATGCTGCTGTGTTGATTGACTTAATGAAATGAAAACGCTTGGCTCTGGTCAGGACAAATTAGCCAGTAGATGTTTTGTTTTAGCTCTCAGGGGGGAAGCACTTCTATAGCACTCCTATGATGAATAACTTAACACACGCACTCATTAGCAAAAGCCTGTGCTTTTAAGTGTATCATGGCATAGGGCTTCTAATTAAAAGCCTTCAAAAGCTAATCAGTGAAACTGTACTATAAGCCCACAGCCAATATATGCAATTTAGGTCAGAGTTCTTTACATAACCTTGTTTGTAAAGGGAAGTTAAATGTTAGTTAGTATGTGGTTTTGCTCATTGTTCAACAAAGTGAGTGAAGAATGAATGTAGTGGAGGACTCAAACTCTGGACAGATACAAATCTTGAACATGAGGTTTTGCTAAATGTTGCAAGGTTCAAGCACAAGTGGAAAAGAGTAGAAAGAATCAATTATTCAAACTGAACTCCAGTGATAAAAATAGGTTTTAGTGTCACTTATATAAAATGGCTAGGGTTCAAGAAACACTCCATTAAACACAATGTGAGACAATTCATTGTTATCTGTTTTCAGGCTATGATAATATAAGCTGCTCAATTTGCCAATAGTTTCTGTTATTGGGTTTTTACTTGAGAATGAGTTTAAATTTGACAATTAAAATTATAACATTGTTACAAGATGGTCCATAGTTAAAATCTCAGATGTGGTTACCATGGTGAAATGTTTTTTTCGTACAGAAGGAAATTATATAGTTCCCTTTGGAATGAGTGTGTGGTTGCACTGATGTTTGTCTCATATGTCTCTGTACTGGCACCGAGATGTACTGGCAACATGGTAATTATTCCATGTCTCGGTCCGTCCATCTAATTTTGTGTGCTTATTAGAGATCAGGTTGTAGGTTGTTGCCTGAATTACTGCACTTGGTTCCTTTTGAATGAGCAGCAGGGGCACTACTTCAACCCACCTTCAGATGATGGAGCTCTTCAGTCTTCATTATATCTGTAAGGTTCCCGGATGGCTTATGGAGAAAGCTAATTTCATTGGTTCCACAATTTTATTCTTTTCACCATGATTCATATCAAGGAGATGGTCAATCTGCACAACTCTGGAGTCAGAACAAAATGACTCCCAAATGACAGAAGAACACCCCAAAAATTATGTCTCATTGGGGCCAAAGTGAACATGCTCTGCTTGCCTTGCCTTGCCTTGCCTTGCCTTGCCTTGCCTGCCTGCCTACCTGCCTGCCTGCCTGCAAAGATGGAAATGTTAATCATTTATATACATCAATCAACAGAAAGCACTGAATGAACAAAAGAGAAATTTAATTCAAATCAATATTTGGTGTGACCACTTTTTGCTTTCAAAACAGCATAAATTCTTCTAAGTACACTTGCACGTAGGCAGAGATCCCAGAGGGGGGACATGCCCCCCCTTCCATTAAGTTGCCCCCCCCCCCAAAAAAAAAAAAAAAAAGATGATATGATATAATATATTCTTAATAATATAGCACTGTCCAATAAATGTAAAATACAAAACAATGCGTTTCCAATTGTTGAAAGATTATCACCCCCCCCATTCCTAAAATTGGTACAGTCCACAAAAGCTGTTTCAAATGAGCTGCCACCTGAGCTGCTGCTCCTAGTCCTAGTTAGGGGAGGGAGAGGGGAACCAAGCAATGTAAAACCAGTAAACCCGTAATGCTGGACAATATCTTCAGATTTAGAAAAAATATCTGAATAATTAAACAAGAAGCGGCGGATTTCATCTCGATGAAGTGATAGTTTGTGTGTCAGAAAACGGCTCATTCAGAGAGTCTTTCCCACTTCTGATCACTTCAATTGCAGAAACGTTCCCTGATTTCAAAGCTTTGACTGAAATGGTGCTTGTAATTCAGTCCCCAGTGTTGCAGTGGAGCGCGGATTCAACCTCTAGAACGTCATCAAAACCCCCAAGAGAAATCATCATCAGTGAGTGATGATCAATCCCAGGCGAAAGTCCAACACTTCATGACCATAACCTCGGCGGATTTCAGGTCCGTGCGAAACAAGGAAGTTGTGAGTGCTATCGTTTAATTTCATTGTTTGTATGTAGTTCCTGGGGCCACAATCAGTGATTTTTGTCTGTGGAAAAATAAATTACCTGGATCCAACAGCTTGATGTGTAATAGCATGACGTGGGTTTTCTGTTGAATAATAATGGCTTGCATTTATATAACTCTTTTTGAGACCCTCAAAGCACTTTACAACTCCATTATTCATTCACTCCACTGAAGCAAGAAACTGTAGCCGCAGCTGCCCCGGGGCAGACAGACAGAAGCGAGGATGCCGTATCATGCAATCAGCCCCTCTAGCCAACACCAGTAGGCAGGTAGGTGAAGTGTCTTGGCAGAAGCAGGAATCAAACCCACAATTTTTGGATCGCAGGCTGACAACTCTACCACTGAACTACAGTCACGTTTAGCTCATTTGGATTTAATATGAATTAAAATAAGTTTTAAAAAACGCTATTGAATATGTTGCAATTTTAAAAATTTAGAAGTAAAATGGATTGTGACAGGACTTTTTTTTACCTCGTCGGTCAAAATGACAAATAGTCTACTTCGGTCTGATTCAGTGCCATGAAAAGCAAAATGAAACCAGACTGAAGTTGGTTTTAGGTTGTAAATGTGACAGATATTCATTCCAGTTCAGCAAAGAATTTTGAATGTTTCACCAAGTTGTGACACCGATCCAGCAGGTCTGATCATCTCATTGTGTTCGCTTAGTGACAGAACACAGAATAAAATCAGCAGCTTTCACTTCATGTTCTCTGGTCACTCCAAGTATATTCTACTAGACTATACAGATCACTTTTCAGATTTAATGTTATGTTAATGGAAAATTTGTGGATTTTTTAATAGCTCCTACATCATGTGACTTAGTCACTTTGAGATTTCATTTTTTTTTACATGGTGTTCTCTCTCTTTATTGTGAAAAGACTACAGAGATGTTGAAGAACTTTACCTTTAGGTTTAACATCTGTCCACATTTGCACTATACAGTTGTTGCTCTGCTAATAAAGGTAGCCAGGACATGTTTGATGTCGGATTGTTCTTGAAAGTATTTCGTTAATAGTTTTGGAAATTTATTTTAAGCTTAAGTTTTTTTTATTATTGCTTTGATGGACCATAGTGGAAATTAGAGAAGAGTGCAAAGAAATGTTGTTAGATGTGGTCATAAAGGTGCATCAATGCCAGCTTATACCTAACACCATTGTTAATATTGCTAGTTGTACATTGATATTGCAGGTTGTACATAGAAAAACCCATATACAGGTAGATTATGAACTAATCCAGATAATGGTAAATGCTATAGCTACTACTTTGTAACATTCCATAACATTATTCAACATGCTGAAGGCCCACCCTGCAATGCAAGTTGCAAAGAAGCAGGAGAGAGCTATTTTTTTCATGCACCCCCCCCCCACCAAATAAATTTCTTTCTGAAATTTGACTGTTTATTGTAACCCCCAAAAATGAAATGGGATTTCTGCCCATGTACTTGCACACAGTTTTTGTAGGAACTCGCCTGGTAGGTAGTTGCAAACATCTTGGAGAACTAACCACAGATCTTCTGTGGATGTAGGCTTCCTCACATCCTTCTGTCTCTTCATGTGATCCCAGACACACTTAGTGATGTTGAGGTCAACGCTCAGGGGAGGGGGGGGTGTACCATCAATTCCAGGACTTCTTGCTCTTCTTTACTCTGAAGATAGTTCTTAATGTCTTTGGCTGTATGTTTGAGGTCAGTATCCTACTGCAGAATAAATTCGGGACCAATCATACACCTCCCTGATGGTATTGCATGATGGATAAGTGTGTGCATGTATTTCTCAGCATTGAGAACACCATTAATCCTAACCAAATCTCCAACTCTATTTGCAGAAATGCAGCCCCAAACGTTCAAGGAACCTACACCATGCTTCACTGTTGCCTGCTGACACTCATTATGGTACTACTCTCCAACCATTTGATGAACAAACTACATTTTGCTACAGCCAAATATTTCAAATTTGTACTCATCAGTCCAGAGCACCTGCTGCCATTGTTCTGCACCCCAGTTCCTATGGTTTGTACATAGTTGAGTCACTTGGCCTTGTTTCCACATTGGCGTTATGGCTTTTTGGCTGTAACTCTTGTATAAAGACCACTTCTGGCCAGACTTCTTCAGACAGTAGATAGATATACCAGGGTCCTACTGGTTTCTGCCGGTTCTGAGCTGATGGCACTGCTGGACATCTTCCGGTTTCGAAGGGTAATAAGTTTGATGTGTCTTTCATCTGCTTCACTAAAGTTTCCTTGGCTGACCACTGCGTCTACGATACTCAATGTTGGCTGTTTCTTTGTGCTTCTTCAAAAGAGCTTGAACAGCACATCTAGAAACCCCAGTCTGCTTTGAAATCGTTGTCTGGGAGAGAGCTTGCTGATTGAGTAAAATTACCTTGTGTCTTGTTGTTGTGCTCAATCTGGCCATGACATGAAACTATCTTCCACAACCTCCTATTGGTAGCAGAGTTTGGCTGTTCCACACCCAGTTTTAAACCTCCTACACAGCTGTTTCTGTTTCAGTTAATGACTGTGTTTCAACCTACGTGTGACATTGATGATCATTAGCACCTGTTTGGTATAATTGGTTGATCAACCAATTATACCAAACAGGTGCTAATGATGATCAATCACCTGACTATAATCCTACAAAATCCCTGAATTTTTGCAAGTGTACCTATAAAACTTGATGCTAGTTTAAATAAAAATAAACAATTATTATTTATATTTCCAAAAGCATTCTTTGTTTACAGCATTTTTTCACACTCACCTATCACAGCCAGCTATATTAAAGTGTCGAGCCACAGGAGATATCTCATCTTCATTACAAAACTCTTTTTGTGTTATTACTGCCCACTAAACCACTGGGGCCTGTCAATAAAAATGTAACATATATATGTGTCCTGGTATTCTGTTTATAAAAATTTTTTGCAGAAAATTTGCTGCAGAAAGAAATATTACTTATAATTAATCCACCGCACTATACTACACTGATTTATTATGCTCAAACATCACCCCTACGTAAATGAGGAGGGAGCCGTCCACCTTTTTCCTTTTCATTCTGGCTTTTTGTACTCTGGGTTGTGAACCCATGCACACTGAAGGTCATAGGTTTAAGACACCAACAGAACCACACCATCTGCATAAAACAAAGAGGAGACTCTGAGGTCCCCAAACCAGACAACCTTCTCTTTAGGAGAGCACTTTAAGATCTTGGCACATCAAACAGGAGCGGAGACAAGAGAAGGAGAAGGAGTCCAACCAGCAACGTCACACAATCTTTGAATTGATAATTGAAATATTACTTTTTTAAATGTATACTAGGTACTTTACATCTTCCTTTAAAATTACCTCTGGTTTGTGACGTATGCTAATAGCTAGATTTTTTCGCATATGTAATTTTGTTGCAGAATCATATAGTATTATTTTACAAATGTTTTAATTTCTATGGTTTTATTTTTGATGAGTTTTTTCCCCGTTTTACTTTTAAAGGTCATTGAGACCTTGTCTGTCTTCTAAAATGATTAGGGCTGCTGAAACTGTCCAAATTTTTGGGCCATTTTCCCCCACGAGTCTCTACCTGCCCATCTATCACAGCTCAAAGGGCAATATCTCTGCCAGGGAATGGGGCTGATGTCCAGCATGTCAGCACTTCTGCCGACCACATCCCTTGACAGTGCCCTCCTGATAAATGATATCTAGCTGTTACAAAATGGTCACCCAAAAAAGACTTATAGGGCAACTATCTTTTGATAGAGAACACATTTTGTGAGATTCATTGCCGATTCGTTTAACAACCTAAACAAAAAAGAGGTGAGGCAATAAGGAAACACATGGGGGTTCCTCTCTGTCATGAACAGGGCGTCACTGGGATAATCAGCTAAAACCAAAGCAATACTGGAAAATGGAAACATGGTTGAGCAAACATGAAGTGGAAAAGTGCATGAGTGGAGATTAAGCCACAGGGATTACTATATGGATTAAATTTAATTATAACCCTGACTCTGTCGCCTACAACTCATTTTTGAGACATGTTGGTTTTCTGCTTTTAAATTGGTTGTTAAGCCTTTTCATTGGAGAGTCATTGCAGGTTTTATGTTATCTGAACCACGGCAAACAAAAGTTTTGCAATATTTATTATCAAAATGTTAAATATTGTTTTCTAGCTAGCACCTGTCTTCAATCTAAGAATGTTATAGCGATTTGTGAAACGGCTACTTTTTAACAATAAAATGTCATGTTTCTTTGCAAAACAAATCAAACTTTATTTATAAAGCGCTTTTCATACAAACATTGCAATTGAAAAGGCTTTACAGATTAAAATGACACCACAGAAACCACAAGCACAACCAACTGCATAAAGCCACCGACTTCGTTGTAATCTCTCATTCTTGGGGAACCCTGTCACAATAGTGGAGAGGAACAACTCTTTTTAGCACAAAGAAACCTCCAACATAACCTGTGCAGTACGAGTGTCCGCCTGCTCGACCAACTGGTCAGAAGGGACTGGAAGGAGATATCGGAAAAACACAGATGCGTTGATTCAGGACTACTTTCTGTATGGGAAAGAAAAGCAAAATGAATACGTAAGGTTCATGGCAGCAAAAGCTGTCACTGTCTCCGTCCAGGGGGAGGCATGGCTTGAAGGACTGAGCCAGAGTACTTTCATTTTGAACTAAAAAAACAGAGAGTTCACAAAGTTAATGCCAGCAGTAGCTTTGTAAGTGGTTCTATCCAGGAAAATAAGGAGCTAAATGCAGAAACACTAAGGCAGAAGTACGTTTAATAGAAAAGAAAAAACCTAAGAGCTTATACAGAGATAATGGCAGTTTCAGTTCAAGTGAGTTGGTGTTTGTTTGTGTGAATTTTTTGCATATAATTATCTTAACGGTTGTTGTTTTTGAAACGTAATTTTAATCTGACAGTTATTTGCAAGCTATTCTTCACAATGATGCCCTTGTTTGACAGCAATGTATCATCTGCAGGTAGGGGGGGGGGGTTTCTGAGTGCTTTTCTAGTGGTCTCAGTGCACTAGTTGTGTCACTGCCATTAATTTGTGTGTTTCACTTTAATGGAGAGAACTGCCTCTGTTACAGCCCAAAGGAAATGTCAGTAAATGTAGGCAGTGATTTGATTGTTTAGAGACTTGTAAGGACCACATAAGTGAAAAGGAGAAAATGCCCTTTGATTCCAGCACAAATTAAAATTTCATTTTATACACGACTTGTGCCGCGAGGGGCCATTATTATTTAATTCATTAGGGTAATCTTAAACATATAAAAAAGTTGAGCTGCCAAGTATGTTTTTTGTCTGGGCTAATAAAAAAATAATTGTAAAAAATCTGTCTCTTTACAAAAACCTGCATAATAAATGATCAACAAATGCCTGCAAAAAACATTTTAACAGCCTTAGTGTTTGGAAAAGCTTTCCTTTTTGTTAACTTTGACTGTGAAAATTAGGCCTTTTAGGAAGAGGTTTCCAGAAGGAGGACATGTAAGAAGATCACCCAGAAAAGGCAGCTGTGCCGCTTGATAATATGCTGCAGTACACTAAGCTGTTCAGCACTTTGCGATGAGGTGAAAGCCTCTTACAGAACTAACTACAATCTCTATGTGCACTTTTTCACCCGACACAGCAGTTCAAGAGAGACATATAAATTAATTCAGTAGCAAAAACAAGAACCACACATTCTCTATATATTCAATATGTACATGAACCTTTTTACTGTTGTAAGGTGTTGCAGCACATGAAGTGTGTATCGTTTTATTCTCTGAGCTTGATCTTTCTCATACACACAGTGTAGTAAAACATCTTTCATCTTCTACCATGATGATAAAATAACCATCTTTCACATTCAGATAGAAAGAAGGTTGAGCGCTAAATATAGGCCGATATGTGGAATACCATGATAGAAGAGTGTAGATTTATCCAGTGGCACTTTGGGAGAGGCTTTGCATATTAATGAAACTCTCTAATCTCCCTCCAAGGTGTGTTCCAGGCAGGGAGCAGAGACAATGGATTCCCCTTGTTTTTTTAGAAAGTGGTATGTCCTCCAAATGCGCTTCTGCCAGCTACAATACATTTCTGAAATTATTTTTGGAAGTGTATTTTTCTTTCGTATTTTCAAAGACACAGTAGGCTAAGACCTCCATGAAGGATTAAGGCATTTTTTCAGGTGACATCTCCTCCTGCCCCCCAAACCATTTTCTCGCATGTTAGAAAGACATATTTCTTGCATCTAATTGCCCAAGACATGAAAAAAAAATTATTTTTCCAAAACAAACTTAGGAATCATACGGAATCTGGAACTAAACCCAGAAATGTACCCTCCAACTATTGCATACTTGTTCTTTCAGTAAGCCATGCAGTGCCCCTTAAGTTTTGTAAAAAAAAAAAAAAGACTTAATGTGCCTTAGTTTTGCAGAAAGGGAGATTTCATTAAATAGCAACTCTAATAGGGAAGGCCCAATCAGAAAACAGATACCAGCTCATCGTCTATAGATCGAAATGGTTGGAAGAATCTGTGATTAATCTTGCTGCAAGGCCATTCGGGGCTTTAAAGGTGGGAATTAAGATTTTAAAATCAATACAGAATCTAATGAAGACCCAGTGTGTCAAGCACAGGGAAATGTTTTTGTGCCTGTTAATCCAAGTAATTAGACTAGCCGCAGCTTTTTGAGCCACCTGAAGGTGACAGAGGAAGCCATGAGTAATACCTGATCAAAGAATGTGATAGAGGAAAAGAGAGTAGAGAGCTTGCTTGTCTTAGGTCAGCAGTTGTGGAAATGCATTATTTTTAAAACCATCTTGAGTAAAAAAAACAAACAAGACTGGTTGGCATCAAAACTGAAGCAGTGAAAAAACAGTAATCTAATCATTGCTGATATGAACGGATAGACTGCCAAGATTGAAACTGGCAGCTTTGACTTATAGTCATTAAGTTCGGAAAAAGTCTGAGTTATCCAGAATCTTACATGAGAAGAACCACATGTGTACATTTTGTAAATCTAAAAGTAAGCATGTCATTTAGAAAGGTTTCAAGAAATCATCTGGTTATTAAAGTAAGCTGATTTCAAATGATTTCCAGTCGTGTTCTGGTTAGTAAACACATTTTACCAGGGATGTCCAAAGTGTGGCCCAGGAGCCATTTGCAGCACTATGAATGTTTTTGTGCTTCCACAAATCTAGAATAGAGCAAAGTCAGTCTGCAAGCACAGACAGGTTTATGATGATTGGCACTGTTTTATCTTTTAGGACAACATTTTCAAAGACAAATAAAATCATCCTAAAATAATGATTAAAAATAACATTGGACACATTAATAAGAATTTTTCACATATTAACCAGATTTCTGCATTCATCTTAGTTCAATTCAATTCAGTTTATTTATACAGCGGCGATTCACAACAAATCTCATCTCAATGCAATTTACAAGAGAAGTCATTTCAATAAAAATCATACAAAAATTCCAATCAGTTTAAAGTTTAAGTTTGTTTTCTATTTAAGGAATCCCAGCAGCTTGCATTGAGTCATTGACTTGAGGTTGTGCCCTCTTGATGCAGACTCCAGCTACAACAATCCCTCATCCTGAGCAAGCATGTGGCGACGGTGGAGAGGAAAAACTCCCCTTTAACAGGAAGGAACCTCCAGCAGAACCTAGCTCAGTACGAACGGCCATCTACCACAACCGTCTAGGGTTCAAGAAGTTGCCATAAGTAACAAATTAAATAAAACCGCAAAGATCTAGCAACTTTTACTCAAAAGCAGACTTGGTTGCCTCATCCACTGATTAATACAGCAAGCATGATAGAAGAAAGAGTGCCCTATGACCCATTCTTCATCCCGAAAAATGTAGAAACGGAAGGCCTGTCTTATAACAATGAGTCATACCAGTGATTTAATCATGTATAATGATTTACAGATCCATTTTCCAAAAATCTATTTTGATTCAATAAAATCTTGCATGTTTGGTGTATTATAAAGCAGATAAAAACAAAAACAGGCGCAATTAATTAATTTTTACTTTTTCTAAATTGAAAAATAAATGCAAATAAAAATGTCCCAAACGTGTTTGACTATTTTGTCCCTCATGGCAAAAAGTTTGGACATCACTGCCCTACAAAGTGTTAACAAGTGACGCCAACAACTCTCTTCAGATGGTAGTTTGTAACTGATGGATGACTCAAAGTTAGTTAGGTGGACAAATCTATTTAAAAGGAAAATACTTCCTCAGCAAACTGCTACTGCTTCTGCTACTCCTTCAGGCTGTTGCTTTGAAACAGTGAGCAGTAAATCTCAGAGTTCAGGGAAATGTCTACAATTTGAGGAATATTCAATTCAATTCAATTCAGTTTATTTACATAGCGCCAATTCACAACAGATGTCATCCCAAGGCACTTAACAAGAAGTCATTTCAATACATTTATATAAACATTCCAATCAGTTAAAAAGTTTCCTATTTAAGGAATCCCAGCAGATTGCGTCAGTCATTGGCTTGAGGTTATATGCATACCCTGTTGGTTACAGTTAATAATGTTAATTGTGCTAATTGCTAACAGTGTGCTAAAGTTTGTAAATTGTCAATTCCATAATTATTTTGTGTTTGTATTGGCAAAACTGAATTTAGCAACTGCCCCTTATGTACATGGTCTAATGAGGCCTTTGCCCGTAATTTCAACATGAGTTCATGCTCACGGCCCAAGAGATAAAAATAATATTTTGAATAATTTAACTTCCATGCATCTTAAAAAGAAACTAGAATCGGTTCAAACTGGTTTTAGCAAATCACCGCTTTACAAACCAGGACGATGCAATTGTCTCAGTTTCTTAATACAGGTTGCTTGTAAAACGTGAGCAATGAGCTAGCTGAATCTAGATGAACTGGCTTTAAGGTGAGTCCTGGTCCCGCTGACATATTGTTGATTAGGTGCTGGTGGTGCAGGTGGGAGAAATGCAGCAGAGTGAGCCAATCTGATTGGATGAAAAGTTATTATGGCAAGATAAAGGTCAGGAAGAGAATTGAAGAAAGAAACATTTTTTCTTATGAGCACTGAGATAAAGGTGACTTCAACCTTTTGCTGTAACTTTAAAGAACTCTAATATAAGCAAATTTTCCACAGACAGACCCAAGAAGGTAAGAGGTAAGGTTGCATTCTGGAAGCATTTTCAACTTATCACCAACACCATTAATGCGATTGCATAAGTTTAACAATTTATTTGGCATTGTTAGGACTATAGAATCATTAGGTATCAAAAGTATGCTCAGCTGCGTCTCATGTGAGGGTGTCTGTCTGCCTTTGTCCTCTCTCATCTGATGTATCTGGGTAAACAAGAAATAATTAACAGCTTTTCAAGCTAATGGATATTGATCACCTATAGGTAATGGCCCTGCATGCTCTCCCATAGCCTTTTGTGCTATCTTGTTTAAGAAGCCTTTTGCTATGTTCAGCACTTTCATCCAAAATAAATTTGTAGCTATCTTCAGAATCAGTTTCCATTATTGTCGCCTGGAGCATTTAAGGAAACCAGAGTGCTTTGGTTAGGCATTAATAAGACAGTGACTCATCCTGGCTGCATCAGGGTTGCCCGATTCTTGTCTTTCACAAAAAGCTTTTCTGATTCACTGGGATAATTTGTTACTCAGTTAATGGCGTAATCTACATTCTTTCTCTCTCACAGCAGAGCCAAGGACAGTGTGAAACAATATAATTGCACACCTCCCTCAGTGTGGACTTTTTTGAGCATGCTCTTGATTTAACACCTTTCCTTTGGAAGAGTTGGAAGGCAGAGGATCATCCTGTCTCTGATAAACCTGCTGTGCCTCTGTTGTTGTTGTTTCTTGTGTGTCCTCAAGCACCAAAACCGTGCTGAGGCAAACTGAATATTTGTTTACCTCTGAATAAAACTTAACACGCCGCTGCACACTGTCTGATTTTAGCTGACCGTGTCCGTTTTTGTTATACAGTTTTTCCAGGGTTAAGACATTCCACTTTGGTCTTTCAGTTTGTGCTTACATTGCCCAGACTTTCAGCATCCAGTGAAACATATATGATACAAAGATATTTTCTTAAAGTCAATACGAAAATTAATTAGTTTCAATAAAATGTATTTAATAATACCATTTTTATTATTGGTTAATCATAGAAAAGTTTCATAAAACTGCATCTCAACAAATTAACTGAACAATGTAAAGCAATTTTAAAAGTAAACACTACACTGCGCTATTTTAATTTCTGTTTATTTTAATGATTGTGGCTGCTTACACTTCTGTTCAGTGGGTGTGGCTTCAGTCATCTTTTTCGAACCTGTTCTATTCATAAGGGTTTGCACTTCAGTTAAAACTATCCAAGGTAAGAGTAAAATAATATGCCCTGTCTCTGCACACTTTTATGTAACCCATCTAATATTTGATAAAGGTGCCAAATAAGTAGATGCTGCCAATGTGCTCGCTCTCCCATTCAGCCAGAAAAACATAATTGCTAAAAATGCTGGCTGTTTACAGCACTGTACACAAGTGTGCTCATGGAATGTTGAGTTGAAGAAAAAATGTTGCAGAAAAAGGTGCACAAGCAACAAGAATAACCACAGTTTTGATAAGATTGTGAAACAAGACCCATTTTAAAGATTGAGTGAGATTCAAAAGGCCTTTAATAGCCACCAGACACAGTTGCATTCCTTATGTTAAGCCACTCCTAAACTAGAGGCAACATTAGAAGTGTTTTACCTGGGCTGATGACAGAAGTGTTGATCAGTGGTCCTGAATCCTCTTTTCAGATGAAAGTCCATTTTTAAATTCAGAGTGAAGAGGCCTGAAATTCCATTTAATCCCCAGTCCATTGTAAAGTTTCCACAGTCAGGGGTTTTTGGAAGCTGTGTTATATGGTGGTGTTGGTCTACTGTGTTTTATGAAGTCCTAAAATCAGTGCAGGGTTCTAACAATTTAGAACATCTTTCTCTTTCCTTTGAAATTCTCATTTAATTTTCCAGCTGAACTTGCCCACATTGCCAAAGTAAAAATAGTTGCATTAATGACCGTGGAGTCACAGTGCTTTTTGGCCAGCAAACTCGCCTGAATCAAACCCCAAAGTGAAACAATGCAGATGAGCTTAACAATTCCCCAGTTGGAAGGCATCCATGCAAGCTGCATTGATGCTGTACTTTATGCTAAAGGAGCCCCAACCAAGTATTGAGGGCATGAAAAAGCTGTAACCCATGGTTATCAATTTAAACAGAAACAAACACTTGAAAAAAATCACTTTGAATCTAGCCGATGAGTTTCAGGTTTGGAATTGAATTATTGGGATAAATTAAAAATTTCCCTAGTTTTAAAATTTGTATTATAAGTTCAGTCAGTTTATAGTCCTCTTGCTGCAAAATATTACTGAGCTTAAACTGAGGACAGTAAACCCAAATAATACTGATAGGTTTAGTTACTTCAAATAAATCTAGCATTTTAAAAAGCTATCTCTGCTCAGAATCAAAGCAGTAAAAGCTTAACGTCCTAAAGATATACATTTACCATATTATTTCCCCACACTGTAAGGTTTTCTTAGGATGTACTGTACAGAATATTGGATGGTGTAAATGTGTCTAATCTTTGTCATTCTATGATTATATAACATTTCCCAAACTGTGATGTTCTCATCTTTCTATTTGCAAGAAAAAAAGACTTTCAAAATGTCATTAACTTTTCTTTCCGCTTCCTTTACAATACTTTCATATTTTTTCAAATACGGCTTTTCCAAGCCCCCATACCTCAAATCGACTTTACAATCAAATGACGATACAGTTACGCCTAATTTAGCATTAATATGATGAGTGCTTGAAGATGGATTCATTTACTATTAAAGTGTTTCTCCTTAATACAAAAAAGTGTCAGCACTGCCAATATTCCCACACACCCATCCATCTGTATGCAGGTGCTGACTCTGCACATCGGTCTGGCTCTGTTCCATGTGTAATACAATTGGTATTGATCACCAGCACAGACAGATCAAGACAAATCGAGTCCAGGCCTCACGTGAAGTCAAAGACCACCCGCTTTGTTTGAGAGTGTGGAAATAAAACAACATGTAACAAGGAGGCCATGGTATGTGGATACATGATAGTTTATTTTTATTCCAGAATACCGTCTGATACTTCCTACAGTGAATTTCCTTCAATACGTTTTTTTTAAATATTCATATTTAGAGTTATTAGGTGTATGTTTTTCTGTGGCCTATTATAAGTATTTTGTCGACTTGCACCCATACAGTGCCCCCCCCCCTCAAAACCCCTGCTAAAATAGAGAAATAAATCATCTCTAAACTTGATATGCTTTATGTCCTGGGTTCAGCATGAAAACCCTGGAATTTTATGAAATCTTGCTGTTGAAATACGTATTTCCTTATCCAGCTGTTGTTTTTTTAAAATTACATCTAAAAAGTAAATGAATAAAAGACAACTCTGTCTAATAGTTTTAAAGCACTGAAATAAAAATCAACATACAGAAGCAGCAGAGACTTCTGGGGTTGCTTGCTGGTGGTTGTGTTTCTGGGTAATACATCAAGGTTTTAAAAGAAAGTTTAACACCTTAAAATGATAAAGAAGAAAGTAACTGTAACTTAATGTTTTTAAAACAGCACAGCACTGATACATGCACAGTTAAACATTATTTTTTTAACATAAAACATTGCTAAAAATGAGGATGAGTTTTTCTACACACAACGACTATGAATTTACCTTCATAATTTACCTTCATAGGACTTCAAGGATTGAACTGCAGAAGAAGACAGTCATCAAGAGACAGCTCCAGCGCATCGCAGGAACACACAGTAATGTGCTGTCTGACAGCAGCTTTGTAGTGGAGGGGGAATGACATAAAGAAGACATAAAACAGCACTGAAAGGAAAGCGAGACAATGGCTTTAAGATGATACAATAGATTCCATCAGGCAGAGCGTTTAAAGCTTTCTCTGTGAGAGTTTATTATCCAGCTGTCGCTGGTAGATCTGCTCGAAGGGTAAGAGTAAGTTGCCAACCCAGCTGTGAAAAAATGATAATGTCTTCAGTCTGCTTCTGTTTTGTTAAATAGTTGGAAGGATGTGAAAATACTCACAAAGACCAGTAACTGTGGAAAACCTGTTTCTTACTGTTCCTGTTAACATCCAACTGCATTGAGCTCATCTGAGTATGCAGTTAACATGCTGACACAGTTGGATGATGCAAAAGAAATACTCAAGAACTGCCCATCAGAAAAAAAAAAAAAGAAAGGCCTCTGTATCTTTAAAAAGCTTCTAAAACTACAAGCAGAATTATTATCTAAAATTGTTCTGGACTTCTGGTGTTTTAGTGAACAGAAATTTGAGCAGAGGCGAAATATCTGAAGATCAATGTTAAAAACTTTTCTGCAGATTTTCACTCCTTATCTCAGCCTGAGTTGCTTTTGATCTTCCCTTTTCTAGATTCCTCATTTCCATTTGCTGTATCTTTCCCTCCCCTCTGTCCTTCTTTCTCAGTCACACCCCACCATTTAATCCTGGAGCTTCAGAACATCATAATTATGTGTCCATTTCTTCTTTCTCTAAACCAGCTTGGTCTCACCTTACAGTTATGCAGACCGTGTTCAAGATGCCGGTTTTCACAGCTGGCTGTTTTAGGTCGTTTTGCACCTCATTCTGGGCCCGTTAGGAATAATCTGTGGATCAGTAAAAATTGATTTCCTTTTTCTAACTGTTTTTCCCCCCAAATAATTAGGCTATCTGAAAAGTGTGGCTTTTATTTGTGTTCAGCTCCTGGGAGTATGAACTCGGTTAAACCATTTTTCTATGTTGTTATAATACAAGCCTTTTGGGTCATGTCTCTACCAGCTTTACACATCTAGAGACTGAAAACTTCCTTGCAAGGCACAGGGGCATCTCCAGCCTTTATGAAGTACCTATAGGCTTAGCCTGGACAAGATGTGATATTTTTTGTAAAGAAAAAAAAGGGTGTCAGTCTTCATTCACCTGCTTCTGTTGGTCTCCCTTTTTCTCTTCTTTACTTGACAGTCCCTTCCCTTTTCTCCATTTGTCTTTGCTTTTTCCATCTCTGTCCTTCCACCAGTGAACTACCATTTTTTTATTATGCATTAGATTGCTCACAATCACAGTACACACCACCCTTCATACACTATTCACCTATTGCTGTCTCTCTCTGTCTTTATCTTTCCCCTTCTCCCTCTCATCACTTGGTCTTCTCCCGTCATTGGTGCTGTTTTGGTTTGCCTATTTGGCTTTGTCAGTAATGCCATAATGGTGAATAAGCTTTTAAAGTGAAGCAAGGTTTTACTTATTTCATTTATTATGTTTTCAATGATGCACTGTTGTTGACCATAGGTAGCCTGATAGGTAATTATGGTTAATGGAATTAAGACCTTTTCTGATTCATTATCTATGACACAATGTTAAAATAATTAAATGTTGCCAGTTCCCATGCCTAATGATGATCCTGGTGCTGCAGCTACAGCTACTGCTCCTGGAGGCTCCTTTTTTTAATGTGATCTCTCCTACCCTCTATAAAATCACAACGTCCAAATTAAGTGTTCAAAGTACGACTATTATAAACTAATAATACTGAATACAAACTAAATATCCTTATGTAAACAATTGGGCTACATCTATTCATGATGAATCAAGAGTATTATAAAAGTGTTTCCTTGGTTATCACAAAATAAATCTGCTTAAATTACTGTGACCAATTTCCATGTTCTATTGGAACAGCTCTGCTGCTGGCTCCTTCTCTGTCTGTAGCTCATCTTTGTTTCCTTCTACAAAATTATTCAATCCAATCAAAGTGTGCAACACACCAACAGAAAACAAATCCCACATATAGTAATGCAATAATGTAACACAAACAAGCGGACAATAAAACCAAATCAACAAGTTAAACAACAAGAATGGAAGCATTCAGAGTTCCTGTCTAAAGCAGCAGTTCTCAGATGGGGAATAAATCTGTTGGAGGTACTTAAAGAAATGATCAGAACTATAAAATAATTTTTAAAAATCAGAAGAAAAGAAAATAATAATCCAGTTTTATAGCTAACATTGCTATTTTATATATGATACTTTTTTCTTGTTTTATTTACTGTGGCTGTTCTGTAATTTAAGTTATTTTGATACTTTTGTATTTAGTAATCTTTCATGAATTTCCTTATTCCAGCTACCTAAGGATAACTAGTTTGCTTCCAACAGGACAGCTAAAGAAAATTACGCATAAGCCAGGCGTTTGCCCTTGTGAATCATACCATATTACAAAGATTATCTCTTACCTTTGGCCTCTCTCTTGAAAAAGCTGAAGAGTTGCAACTGTTTTTTCAATGTTTTTCTATGATCCATTGGTTTCTGTTAGTCTTAAAAATATTGCTAATTGTAATATATCGTCCGGTTTGGCGCTATGCAGTTTTTTGCTTGTACAAAGTGGCCTGTCAGGAGAAGGGAGGGGCCGTGGGCCTACGGTAGCAACATACTATGGCAAGCCATAGTATGGCAAGAGGTTAACATACGCCTTGGAGGTTAATAGGTGGGTTTCCACCATCGGAACTTCAGGGTAATTTAACCAGATCTTTTTCTAATGGGGCAATCTGTCGGCCTGCTCCTCTCAGTCACCGTGTATCCATACACATTTGGCCCTTTAGGGAATCAGCTAAAGACATCCACATATCACACTGTTTCAGCAGCGAGCAGTGTCACTGATCAGGCGCACACAGCAGCAAAAAATAACAAGAGATCGACATGGAAGAAGCAGGGCTTGTTGCTGCATTTCTGTTTGGTGTTGTTATAAACTGCTTCTCCAGCAACTCTTCTTATTTTTACAAAGTCAGGTGTTTTGCAACGTCTGCTCATTTCCCCCTGAATTACAACCAATCAGCGCGACTTAACCACAGCTCCCGCTGAGCGCCTCGATCGGGCCATTCTGAGTACATACCCCCATTCAGGTACTCCTTTGGTTCCTGAAATGGCCCCTAAAACAGCCCTGTCATCCCGGCCTGATAAAGTGGAGTCAAGCGCATGTCTGGAAGGACTGGTCAAATTACCCTGAAGTTTGGATAGTGGAAACACGCCTTATAAGTTAATAAGGCTTTAACATACATCATTTTTTTGATACTGATGGCTTGCCATAAGTGACTGTAACCTGACACCAAGTCAAGTCAGCTGCAGCGTTGATCAGATTAGAGCACAGCTGCCCGTTCTGTGTGATTAAGAGAGCAGCGAGCCTGTTGCTGGTGAGTGGAACACCAGACTTAAAACATCCGCGGCTAGACTGAAAGCATTCAGGACTGAAGCCCCGGGAAAATCGGCTGACGACGCCGCTGGCCGTCCACATTGGATATAGAGCGCCTGTGAATTTCACTTCTCAAGTCTAGGCCATTCTAACACGGGAATTTGGTTTGAGCTAAATCATTCCATGTTAGCTCTGGCTAAATGCTTAGGGTTGCTTTCCCTCTGAAAAGTGAATGTAGTCTCAGGATTACCCTGTATTTACATCCATCCATCTTCTCTTCAACTGCAGCTTTTCTGCCCCTGCTGAAGAAAAGCAGCCCACAGCATAATGCTGGCACCACCATGTCTCTTTGAGCATCTCCACAGTTACACAAGGATTGTATTGACTGCTTCTTGGATGGATGGTTTGCAGTTTTACCATATCTTTGATCACTTTCACAGGATGGATTGAACTAATATTTGACACTAGAACATTGTTTTATAAACTAACCACCTTTACACTTCAGTGCAACATCATCTCTGGCCTGCCTGCTTAATCCCTTGGTCTTCACTAATATTCTCTAACAATCATCTGAGCTCTTCACACATAGTTGTGTTTGTAATAAGATTAAATTGCACACACCATAAAAGCAAACAAGTCTTTTTCTCATATGGTGACTTCACCATATGAGTAATGTTGCAATCGGATCTATTTAGGGTATAGACACACATGCAAGTCACACTTTTTAATTTTTATTTGTAAAAGCAATTGCAAATGTATCCTTATCATTCCACGCCATAGTTATGCACTACTTTGTGGGGGTCTGCAAAAAAAACCCAATAAGAACACTTTGGAGTTTGTTGTTCAGTAGAGGCAAGCTGTGGAAAATGTTAAAGGTGCAAACGTGTTTATGTAAAGTTCAATTTCACATGTATTGCATGGTCACATTTTATTAAAAATGTAATCACCTGTACAAACTAAACCTCTAATATGATGACAACAGGAACGTTATTAATAAGAGGAGGAGAATATGACTGTCCTATTTCTACACTATGCAAGGTAAAAAAAAAAGAAGAATTACATTCAAATCAAAGCAATGCAAAGTAAAAGTAAGGGAAAATTACAGACACAATCTTCTTCATGGCATTATGAAACATGTGAGGTGAAGTTATCTGCATGCAGAGGTCTGTGGGGTTTAAAATCAAACAATGATAAAGATAAATCATTTTCCCCATCAGATAGACTCATATTATTGTAAGGCGCTCTGTGTCGGGACACCTAATCCTGAATGCTGCTGAAGGGCGACTGACTGTGCATGTAACGATGGAGTTTGAACTGTGTTCTCAGCTGTGTATGATATATCTGGTGATGTCCCCTGCAGAGCAGAATGACTGTGAATTATACTTTACACTTAGCTCCTGCTGCTCAGGCTATGTGCTCTGTGAAACTGTGAACAACCAACAAGTCCACAAGAGTGTTACTGTGTGTGTCTGTTGTAATCTTCCAATAAATCCTATAGAATGGACAAAATATATATGAATACAAAAGAGCACTTTAAAGTTCTGTAAACATAACAATATTTTCAATAAAAAATGTATTTTCCTTCTTAAATTCTGATGAACTTGTACATGAGCAAGATTCTGCAAGATTCTGCTGTGTACATGAATAAACAATAAAAAAAGAGTAAATAATTCAGTTTGATTGATGAAAAGCATTTCATAATAATGATTAATATTTATGTTTATAGGATTGCATAATGCGGTAACCACAGTGGTCACAACCAACACACAATGAAAACAAAATTACTAAATGAAAGCAGTTAATCTATGTTCTGGAAGTCCGGTTATCGACTGATCCTGATCTGTTTTAAATAGGGGAATGTCCCAACCCAGTTCAGTTTAAAAAAAAGACTTAAAATGTTTATTCATTTATTTTACATAGATTCATTAAAATTGTCATCACAAAAGCATAGTACACACTACATTATAATCAGAATCTTGAAACAGTCACATGATTTGCATCCTTACTTTTGATCAAAGTGTCTCCTAAATACTTTCTTCGGGCTTTGGAGACGAAACCATGTTTTTTGAGGTCACCTGAATTATTCCTGAATTTAAAAAAATTTGAATTTCTTTTTATTTGTTGTGATTTTGTGATCAGATTTTGATAATCACAGGTTAAGACATAAGGTTGTGTTCTTAAAAATGACATATCTTGGGAGTCCTTAGTGTTATGCAACACTTTGACAACCTCCAAATACTGTCAAAATATTAATTGCTCTCATCACTGGCCAGTGCCCAGTATGCCCGGATGAACTACAAAAGACTTTACAAAGATTGACATTCACATTAACTTAATGTAGTTTTCAATAAAAACCTTTGAAACATTATAAATGTTTATTATTGAATAAATCACCAACATCCGACAAAAAGATCTAACAATACTGAAGCAGTTTGTGAAAAACTAAAATTCTGCCAGTCTCTAAACACTTGATTGTACATTATGAACATTATGATATTAGTTAGAGTGGGAAAAGGTTTTTGGTAAGGGGAAATTAATTTGTGTGGCTTTTATTTTGGGAACAAAATCCAATTTAATGTTTGTTCTTCGCTTTAGACATTCATACAATCTTTGTTGTTTTTCACAAAATGAATAGTTTTGGTGATAACATAATAATACAATTTAAGTTGCTAAAAACTTCTCTCAGCTGCAGATTTGCCTGTAATGTGGAGTGTGACGCAACTGCATTTGTGTTCACAATCAAATATTTTTTAGGTCTTGTATAAAGTTGTAATTACAAAGACTTTTTGTCTCATTTTGATTGCTTTACAAAGCCTTTGCTCAGAAAGATTAAAAACCATCTGAATGTGTCTTAAAAATATTCAGTATTTTGTTCCAACATATTAATGATCAAATTTGTCATGATAAAAGTGACATGATTCACACTGGATCTTTCTCATCTTTACTATAACTTCAAGAGGAACTGTCAGGGTGTTTATTTTTATCCAGCTGCCCCAACCTGCAGCAAGAAGAGAACCGAGGTCATTATTTGTTCCCATGAACTAGCCTGCTGGGCTCAGATTGGCTTCTTCACTTTGAGACAGATAAAAAGAAACACTGCAGGTGAAAAGCTTTGCTCCCTCTTCCTTAATAAATATAACATTCTGCAGAGAGAGACAGGACACTTAATGCTTTATTGAAGAGGAGTAACATGGTGAAATACACAGAAACAAAACATAACATGAACTTAAGTCTGTTCTGCTAAAGGTCTAGTTAACATACATTTACATGAAAGGTTTAAATGAATGAGCAAGCAGGATGTAGAGCATAAAATTAGGCAACATGCATCTGTCCTTGAGGTTAATATGTGCATAAAACAAAGCAAATAAGAAAAAAGTGACTAAGATGCCAATTCAAAGAACAAACCCTGGATAGAAGTGTTGATAAGAAAGAACCTATGAAATAATCTTTGTCACAGTACAAAAAAAGTCTGCAACATAAACAAAATGTGAACAATGAATATAAAAGAAATCTGTTTTTGTATTTGGACAAAAGAAATTAACATCGTGAATCAGAGCTTTTCTTTCTCTTTTTTTTTGCTGACCTGAGAGACCTCAAGGGAGCAAGGGGAACCCAATTAGGCTGTCCCTGTCAGCCCTCATCTGCCCTGCTCTGACGTGTTAGGTTTCTGACCTGCTTCCACCCCTACAGCAGCTTCCCTCCCAGTGAAAACATGACGTTGCCACATGAAACACTAAAACTCAGTTGACAGCTGTCCAAATAATTTATAGAATCTTTCATATAACGAAAGAAACACAACTGTTTTGAAATATACAGTTCAAACTAAACAGTTGCACTAACTGTGCAAATAGACCACAAGATTGCCAGAAGGATCTCTTTTTGCTTAATAGAAAAATAATGGGAGAACCTTCTTTTTTTGCTTAATTTGGAGTAACGACTTCTTCCTCTCTGAGTGACTTTTTAGCTCATGTTGGTACAGGAGTTGCTTTACTGTGGATAATGACAATTTCTTACCAGTTTTAGCTAGCATCTTTCCGGTCTGTTGCATTTGTTTTGTGTTTGATTAACATATTTTGAACCAAAACACAAAACCCATCTCCTTCCTCAACAGTGATGGTTGAAAACTCCCATGGTGTTTATACTTACATGTAATTGTTTAAAGCTAGGGTACATACTGTAGATAAAAATTTAAGTAACTTAAAATATGCTTAAAATTCACTATCTGACACTGTTGTGTATACAGAAGCAACTTAAGGTCAAGATCAGAGACAGCAAAGAGGCATACAGGAAGAAGCTGGAGAACAAACTACAGAGGAATAATACCAGAGATGTCTGGTCAGGAATGAGAAAGATCACAGGCTTTAAGGACAGGAAGGATTGGATAGATGGAAGTCTAGACAGAGCCAATGAACTGCACACGTTCTTCAACAAGTTCAGTTCAGGAACTAGCTTAGCATCCTCCTCTCCTGTTCCCAGCCAAACAGACATCCCACTCTCCTCTGATCAACAGCTTCCCTGTTACACCTCGGATGTTTTATCCTTCACCTCAGCCATGGAGTCTTCTGATTCCACAAGTTTGACGTCAACCAAGTCAGGAAATGCTGCTACCCCGTTTGCCTCCCCCTCCCACTTGTCTGGCCCCAAAAGTCAGGTGAAGAGGCAGCTGGAAAAACTGAACCGGAACAAGGCTGCAGGTCCAGATGGTGTCAGCCCCAGAGTCCTGAAGGCCTGTGCAGAGCAGCACTGTGGGATTCTGCAGCACCTCTTCAACCTTAGCCTAACTCAGGAGAAGGTTCCAGTGTTGTGGAAGACATCCTGCCTTGTTCCAGTACCCAAAAGAACTCACCCATCAGTCATCAATGACTATAGACCCGTTGCCCTGACATCCCACATCATGAAGGTCCTGGAAAGACTCCTGTTAGCCCCCCTGAGTAAGCAAACAAGAACGTATCAGGACCCACTGCAGTTTGCTTATCGTTGTGGAGTTGGAGTTGAAGATGCCATCATCCACCTGCTTCAACCAACCCACCGTCATCTGGACAAAGCAGGCAGCACTGTGAGGATCATGTTCTTTGATTTCCCCAGTGCATTTAACACAATTCAGCCTGATTTACTTTGTCATAAAACTCTTGAAGACACAGGTGGAGCCCTCAACAATAGCCTGGATCAATGACTACCTGACAAACAGACCACAATTTGTGAGACTGAAGAATTGTGTGTCAAACCAGGTGCTCAGCAGCACAGGAGCACCACAGGGGACCGTACTCTCACCATTCCTTTTCACTCTGTACACCTCAGACTTCCAGTACAAATCAGAGACCTGTCATCTGCAGAAATACTCAGATGACTCTGCAATTGTCGGGTGTATCAGAGATGGACAAGAAGCTGAATACAGAGAGCTGGTGGACCGCTTTGTGACATGGTGTGGAAACAATCGTCTCACCTTGAATGTGAACAAAACAAAGGAGATGATTGTAGATTTCAGAAGAAACAGGGATAAGTCAAACACTGTTTCCATCATGGGAGAAGAAGTGGAGGTGGTTGAGGAGTATAAATACCTCGGAGTTCACCTTGACAACAGACTGGACTGGAGACTGAACAGTGAAACCGTCTACAAGAAGGGACAGAGCAGACTGTACTTCTTGAGGAAGCTTAGGTCCTTCAAGGTTTGCAGCAAGATGCTGCAAATCTTCTACAAGTCTGTTGTGGAGAGTGTAATCTCTTCAGCCGTCATCTGTTGGGGTAGCAGCATCAGAGCTAGGGATTTAAAAAGGCTCAACAACTTGATAAAGAAGGCTGGTTCTGTTCTTGGGACAACTGTGGAACATCTGGAGATGATGATGCAAAGAAGGATTCTTCATAAAATCAAAAAAATGATGGACAACCCTGAGCATCCTCTTCATGAGACTGTCATACAACAACAGAGCGTCTTCAGTCGGAGGCTTCTTCAGTTTCGCTGCAATACAGACTGCTACAGGAAATCCTTCCTGAACACAGCTATCATCGTCTACAACAACTCCTTAAAGAATTAATTATATGTGCTACACCAACACTTAATTTCCCTCTGGGATCAATAAAGTATTTTTGAATTGAATTGAATTACATTTTGTGATATTAAGTAGGCAATCTCTAAGAATTTATATTTCCTCTAAGTCCCTCCCCTACTTTCTACAGTAAAACAAATAATTTATGTGAGCCTAAAGCGATGACCAATAGATTTGTGTATCCACAATAGGGAGCTGTCAGTCAGTGAGAGTGCGCCTCAGTCAACTTAGCACACCAACAAAGAAGAAGGAGGTTTGCAATGGGGAGCCTAAATCACGCCCATCTACTTACTTCCGTCCGTGAATGAGAGTCAATGGAGTGATAAAAGTTATATTTCTGATCTCGTTTGAAATGTGCCATGGATTTAAGATATGATGTTGGTGAATTTTAAAGACACATTTTGATGGCGGTAAAGCGCTAATGTTCGACATTCGGAAAAAGTTACTTTAGGTTTGGGTGAAAAGATGTAGTGGACTACGACTGAAGAAGAAGAAGAAAAATGGCTGTGGGTATACCGAGCTTCGCATCCTTCTTCCAGGACAAAGAAAGGAGCATTAAACGTGGAGAAAACCAATATAAATACTGTATGTCCATGTAGAAAATGGCAGCTATGTTAGGGGAAAGATCGCCAGTTGAGTGAGAGGGAGCATGCGGGACAAGCTCTACAAGGTCTCGTGTGTATTTTAAGTGCTACCTAATGTTAGCTAATTTCATTTATGCGACTTCTGATTCGAAGTCTTTTTAATTACGAATTTTTACAGGTAAATAAATCACAAATCACATTAACACAGTTGAAATGCACATCATTAGTTACAATTTAGGTTGAGGTACAGCGTGAGTACAGTGGGATTCAGGGCGTAAGGCAAAGCAGTCGCTTTGCCTTACTATGACTTTCATTCATAGTTCTTTTCCTTCAAGTGACCCATGGGCTGACCACAAGGGGAGGAGACTTGGTTTTCCTATAGCCGTTCAAATTTCAAAATCGCCTCCTCCTCTGCTTGATCATGTCACATCATGGAAAACAGCGAAAGTGGCACCTTATGCCATCTGAAAATTGTAGTCATGGATGAACCAGACTTGTGGAAGTTCACATTTCTCCTCATCTATTGGCTGATTTCTTTTGGTTTTTCATGATCTAAAAAAAGGAAGCAGTGGGTTTAAGGTGTTTCACTAAAAATAAATCCACAAGCTTGCCTCCTTTTAACTCAACATTGTGAATTAATCTTTGAGAAGTTTCCAAAACCCATGCGATCATCCAACCTGGTAATAGCCATATCAATGTAATAAAAAAAGTATCTCCCCTCAGTATCTTCATTTAGCAAATCAAAATAATTGTGGCTATCCTGACTGACCTAAAATGAAAAAGGCCTGATTTATCAATATTCCAAATAAAGATCATAAAATTGAGTGTGCCACAAAAAATGTACGCGAAGGGCGTGTTACCGTTTTGCGGGTGATCTACAAAGATTGTGTGTGCAAATCATAACAGGTGGAAAGAGCAGTGTTCAAATGAGGACATTGTGTCCGCTGCTTTGTGTGCCAGCCTTTCTGCCCCATGCACTGCGCCACAACCAGAGGAAGGAAGAATAGGTGCAGTGGATTCATGATGTGTCTTTGGCACAAAAAAGGGGAAAAAAACAACTTACCTGTCACGTCTATTGCTGTAAGAGAGTTAATTACTATTAAGCTAGAATGTCTGTGAATTATATTTTTCGTTTCCCATTAATAAACCAAATCTGTGCGGTGTACATGCGCCGATCTCTGCTACATGCAGGCGACGTATTCCAGAGACAACAGGTTATGATGCATCTTTGGGAAAAAAAGGGGATAAAAACAACATAACTGTCAGATTTATGGCCATTAGAGTGTTAATTACTATTAGGTTAGGTAAGCACTACTGGTGGTGCTACAGCTGCGAGTGATTAATACCTCTCGCTGCTGTGCTGGATTCTGCTTTCAACTATTTTGATATTGTTTGCTAGCTGCTACCAGACAGTTCTCTTCTGCTTTAAAAGGAAGGCCGCCTAACCTCGCAGTGCTTCCAAATATAGGCTGCCTCGGTGCCAGAAAGTTTGAGATATTCATGGAAAAAATATTTTAAAATCCTTATCCACAAGCCACCCAAAGTAAAAAAAAAAACTTCCAAGCTCCCGGGCAGAATTTCAACACCACCCTATCCCTGCTTGTGAATAAAATTATGTATGCCAATCAATAATACAATCATAACTGTAGACATAGTACAGGCTTTTGTCAAACCACTCAAAAAGCAAATCAATGACAAATTACCATTTGAAGCCACATTTTAAAACCCAGAACAGAGCCATGTCGAACAAAAACTGTTTTTTTACATCCACAATGGTCCAGTAATGTCCTCCTTTAAAAGTTAGTCCAAAAACAAGTCTTATGTCTAAAATCCAACATCATCTGCTGCTCAAAACCTTGATAATTCCCTTCCTTGTGTGTATTTCTCACAGAGTTATCATTAAAACTACTGTTCAACTTAGCCTAACAACACAGTACACTTCTTCTACCTTGTGTTTATCAGCAGCCTGCAAAAGACAAATTGGTGCATCATCGCCATCAACTGGTATGGAGTGTGGACTAGAGTCAATACTACTAGAGGAATGCAGGGCGTAGTAATCTGTTTTGGGCATGCCAGCCCATGGTGCCGGGCCTGGATTAGAATATGCGTAAATTATATTTTCCGTTTGCCAGTAACAAATTTATGTTGAATCGTGGTGGCGCAAAGTTAACACATGCCTGTCAGAAGCGGAATAAATAGGCGCAAAAACAGCAGCTGCAAAAAGTTGCATGTTTGATAAATCACACTGCGTGTGGAATACCTCCTTATTTGGATATTCTCCTCCCAATATTTTGCACCTTCTGACAGAAATGCCCACATTGCATATTCATCAAGGGCAAAAGCACTAAATGGATTGCACACATGTAGCTGTGGGTTTAACAGACACAGTCCTCCCTGCCCCTGCTTAGTAAATCTCCCGCTGCATGTTTTTGCACCCGCTGTGAGGTTTGTGCATGTTTGAACAAGTGCAAACCTTTGATGAATCAGGCACAAAATGTTTAGTCTGACATCAAATCAGCTTGAACATTAAATTTGACAGACCACAAAAGGTTAATCTTCCTTTTTATAGAATGTATGTTAATGTCTGGTTTCATCTAAAAATAAGTCCAGCATTTTCATAGCATTTTCTTTATCAAATAAACTGTTTGTAAACAAAACTGGGACGAAACAAAAGCATTTTTTTATTTTGTTTCCACAGGTTTTTCACTCCGAATTTGACTTAAAAAATGGGAGTTTTTAAAATCCAGACATTAAGCTGTGTAGCTGTGATGCTACATTGGGACTGGCTCCAGATTGTGCAGCGTCTCGCTAACTTTCATAAGCTTACACTAAAACCACAACACCATCTGGTGTGTTTGGCAAAAGAAAAAATGATATACTCTCATCCTGAAATATCCTACGCAGAGAAATTTTGCTAACTATTCTTGCAGACCAAGGACCCCAAACGCCAATTTCAGCCAGCTCCAGCTTTCACAGGCTCTGACAGTTATAGAGACTCACACAGGTCAGGTCAGAGCAGCAGTGATGATTTATGTGTAATCGCTTTCCTCTTTTTCCATCCATCAGAATGCTACGGGGAATTCATGGCATTCCAGTAGCTGTCCATGTAAGTGGCACAACCTTCAATTTCC
The DNA here is from genome assembly GCA_963556495.2 of Valencia hispanica. NCBI lineage: Eukaryota > Metazoa > Chordata > Actinopteri > Cyprinodontiformes > Valenciidae > Valencia > Valencia hispanica. The sequence goes on along the minus strand of OY747700.1, from coordinate 41,237,438 downwards.
ATCTACATCACAGCTTTGAGAAAACACTGGTCCTGTCTGAATCAATAAGCATTTGCATGTATGGTTCATGAATCAAGTAAAAGCTTACTTTGAGCGCTTTGAACTGTCTAAGGCTATGTTATTTTAAAAAAAAACCTTTTAATATTCAACCTCTGAGTAAAACAGGAACACAAAGTTAGGTAATACAACCAACCTTTTTTTATGGAGTTTGTTTTTGTTCAGTATCAGTATTCCCTCTCCAAGAATCTGCAATGTTTTCACCTTCAATTAGAAGAATGAATGAACACAATGCTCAGTCATTCAATATGTTGTTTTGTAAAACCTAATAAGCTTATTAGAATCTAGAAAACTTTAATTAACGTAATGATTCCCTCGTAAATGTGAAAATGTGAAGCAATCAACACTGCATTGCAAGGTATTCGTTTTCCTTGAACTTTGTTTACATTTCGACACACAACCATGAACAGTAATGTACTGGATTCCAAATGACTGACCAGCACAAAGTAGCATATAACTGTGAGGTAGGAGGAAAATGATATCTTGTTTGAATGTATTTCTTTTTAGAAATAAAATGTGTGACATGCATTACTTTTTAGTTTCCTTTTCTCTTACACTCATAATTAAAAATTTAGTATAACCAATTTCCTTCAGAAAATTGCCTAATTAGTAAATAGAGTCCACCTAAGTGTAATCTAACCTTAGTATAAACACAGCTGTTCTGTAGAAGGCCTTAGAGGTTTAGTAGAGAACATTATTGATCAAACAGCATCATGAATACCAAGGATAACAGGCCAGAGTTAGGGGATAAGACCATATTCCAGCCTTTGAGCATCTTTATGACCATTCAGTTTATCATCTGAAAATGAACATACCAAGCCATGGTTGTTTAGGACAACTTATAGTCATGCACTCCACAAATCAGGCATTTGTAGAAGAGTGGCAAGAAGAAAGTCGTTGCTCAAAGAAAACCATAAGAAGTTCTGTTTACAGTTCACCAAAAGCCACATAGAGAGGAGGACCCTGCAAACATCTGGAATAAATCCAAAATGCTATGGGTTGCAGAAAACCAAGACTCTAGCATGGGGGTGGCAGCCTTACATTGTGGGGGTGTTCAAAAAGAAAAAAATCAACAGGAAAGATGGTCACGGTGAATGCGAAGTGTTAGAATGGTCCAGTCAAAGTCTAATTTCAATCATGTGTACTTTTTCTTTTCCTTCACAATCACTTTTGCTGCTACTAGTACTATTACTACTACTTCTAGTATTGCTAAATGCCAGCTAAAAACATAGATTTTTTAATCTTCTTTCGTTTAACCCTATCGTTTGTATTTTTATTATTTGTCAAAGCACTTGAACTTTATCTTGAAAAGTGCTATATAAATACAATTTTACTTACTACTACTAATTCGTGTTAATCTGTCATTCAGGGCTGTGCTTTGCATAAGAAAATTATTACTAAAGGCAAATGATCAATGTAAACAATAAATGCAGTCATAATGTGAAACAACGCATTACATCCCGTTCCTCATAAGAAGACAAGTGAAACAGTTTCTTTGTGTTCACAACCACGCACTCTGAGCACAGGCACAGGTGGAAATGACAGTACTACATCTCCTCTTTGTGAGATAAGTTTGTACTGATGACATGGTGCATGGTGCATGAAATACCTCGCAGGAGTGAGAGGCTGTTCATCAGCAGCGCAGAGCCGCTCTATTTGGCTGATCATCATGAAAAAAGAGCTTACACAGCAACGCTCGAAGAAGTTGGGTGGTGACTTGGTAGACACATTTGCCCACGGCCTTCCTATTGGTTTATTGATGACGTGATGACACGGAGGAGTTGGGCACAACACTTTATAAAGCTGCCCCGTCCGCGGCGAGCCGCTCTTTTAATAAAGACCGCTGAGGCTGAAACTCCTTTTCCATCTCCACTTTCTGGAAGCAAGCAAACCGACCCACTGCGATACTTTGCACCATGAGTGAGGTAGGACTGTTTTCTGTTTTAATACAAAGAGGTGTCGGAATTTGATCCAAAATACGCACGAACTCTGACGCGGGGCGCACAAGGAGAGGCGACAATAAAAACAAATTTGATGGATAGGAAGGGTTATATGAGCCGCGGATTTGCTTCATGTCATGAGAATTTACGTGATTTAGTGTTGCAGGGCTGATGAGAGTTGTTGAGTGTCGGATGGCACGGAGCTGATCCAGGATGGAAGAGCGGGGCGCACCGATGCTGTGTAGGTTACTGTCCCTACAGAACCACACAATTCACCACAGAAGGTGTTGCGTGCTGCACAGCACAATGGAGGAGTAAAAAAAAGGAAGTTATTGTTCTTTACCTGGCACACCTGAATCTCACACATTCAGGAAATCTAACTGATTCCTCAGCAGAGCAGATGTACGGGGTGTTTTACTCAACCCCCCCTCTCAGCTCTGATACGGGTTTATCTGCGTGGTAGAGGTTAAATATGACAATACTTGCTAGGCTAACCCACTCTTCACTCGTTCCTATTCAAAGTGGAGGAATAAAGAAAAATAACTCAAATGTTTTGCACAACTCCACCAATAATGTTTTAGGAGTTCCAGACAATTTATTTAGCTGTATTTCTAGTTTTTTATTTTTAGCCTAGAAAAAAAAACTGAAGTTAGTGCTCCCTAAATTTTCCCCCTCTAACAGTTAACAAAATGTTAAATTTTTTTATATTCCTGCCTCCAAATGGCTCCTTTAGTTGTTTAGAAATTCAGGCACTCCTCCACAGATTGTAGAAAATCAAAAGCCAGGACAGAAATAACTCATGAGCTGTTCAGCTGATAATAAAAGCAACGTGTTTTTATTTATTAATGTATGTACATTAAATAAAAGTAAGATTAGTAAATTAATTAATTAAGCATCTCTTCTCATTTAACTAGCCTGAAAGTGTGATTTATGCTGCTGAGCACAGTTTGATATCCATCCAAAGAACATTTAAATTACAGTTAGACTATTGTGGTTGACAAATATGCTTCTTGGTACTTATTTCTTACATATAAAAAAAACGTGTGCTTGGTTCTCTATCCATGCATAAAATTGTGGAGGACAGAGACAGAAATGTTTTTAGTAAAAGGAAAATTTGCATGAAGGTTGTCCAACTTGTTCTGCCTCTCTGTGCGTTCAACATAAACTGTTTGCTTGCTTTGTTCTGTTGCTTTGAATGCAGAATAAATTCTCACTAGAGGAGCTACAGCATGTATAGAAGACTGCAAGTCATTTTGAGTTTATCTTTAGCGATACAGCTTGTCTTTTCTTTAAATAGATGTAGTACAGGTATCAACTTCCTTCCCTTCACGGGCTGCATTTTAACATCTTTTTCACTACTTCAAAGCAAGATGAGTTCAGAGTGTATAAATAAAGAAACTATGACAACAGAGGGATGACTGACTCCTTTGCCAGGAGTGAAATCTTTTCCGTGTTTTTTTTCCGTGGTGACATGCAAGTGAAGACGTGCTCTTTAGTTACTAATGTTTAATATTTTAAGGGACAACAGAAGCCAAGAGAAACTGTGAAGAAGGCAAGGACATACAGGTTGTCTGGAGTAATATTTATACTCAATTTAGCTTTTTGTGGCATGCCGTGCAAAGTGAAGTTGTTCTCAGTTGAAGTTATGGGTGTAATCAGTCTCCATAGTTGACTTAACTGAAGCTGGAGCAGTTTAACGTGTTCTGGATGGATGAGTCTGCAGTGGTCAGCATTGCAGTTCTCGCTCTATCATTGCCGCTCTGCATTCTTTGCCCTTAGACATCTTTTCTCTCTTCAAATCTCCTGCTCAGAGGTAGAGTACAAAAAAAAAATCCTTACTTTGCTCTATCGTAGCACAGACAACTGGTAAGGCAATTTTATTTGTATAGCACACTTTCAACAACAGGGTAATTCAAGGTGGTAATCCACTTTCAAATAAACTCAGTTCCACTATAAGCACCTGAAACTATCATGATAGCTATATGCATAATAACTAAAAAGTATCCAGACTTTGCAAATAATGAAACTCATATCGTTCTATATCTGTAAAGCAGCTGCAGCCTGTTTAAGGAATTGCTTCATTATTTGAATTCTGATTTAAAAAATCAATTTCTGGATTAAGAGCATGGGATTCCGAGAAGTCATAGTCAGCATTGTTCTACAGAACCGAGTGAACGTCTTGGTAACTAAAGTACGGGAGCTAAAATGGAGGCAAGTCAGGGTATTGCGTAGACATGAACTACTGTCCCACATTTTGAATTGAAAGCTTAGAAACACAGGATTGTACTCAAAAAGCGGAGCCATGCATGACTAAAATGTTTTGCATTTGTTGATGTAGTGAAAATGGATTATTCGGTAGCAATAAAAGCTTTAACTGACTCTGATGCAACGACTGGATTAAAAAAAAAAAATTTTCAAAGGGAAGATTGTCTCAAAGAGCTGTTCTTATCATGTGGGTTTGTATGGTGAAATAAATGTAAGGTATAATTATGAGCTTTTGAAGGTATGAAGGTGAGTTGTTTAGGCTTGACACCTCATTTCTATGTTGACTTAATTTGAAGTAAGAAATTAGGTTTTTGATTTGAGTTGCCCTCTTATGTTGACAGAGTTGATCAATAAAGACAAGAGATGAGGTATGAGATTGGCCATTTTTTAGCTTGACCAACCCAGAACGCCTATTGGCCGGGTTGAAACAATGAGATGTTTAACACGGAAGTTTCCAAGATGTTTGAAGCTATTTGAAAAAAAAAAAATGTTGTGACATGTGTGGGTCATTCGGATGTGAGAAAGAGCAATACCTCCATCAGATGAGAGGAAGGCTGAACAGAGTACAGCAAAGTACCAAGCCAAAGCTAATACCAGTCATGAAATATGCTGAATTTTGGAAGTGTTAATGGATTTTTTGAAATATCACAGTTATAGTAAGGTTAGTTTTTAGGGAATTAATTTGGAGGATTTGGTACTGCTGTGCTTATCACTAGTATAAGATGATGTCTTAAATTGCAAACGTTCTAATTATCTAACCAATTTAAAATGAGTGTTCTCTTACACAGAGCAGTGTGATGGCACATATGCTTCTAAAAGTGTAATTAGCATGGCATGTCACTAGGAGTGGAGGTGTGTGGCTTGCGGAGATGGTGGTGGTACATATCAGACAAATTTATAAGACTATGGTGTGTAAAGTATTAAAGGAAATGCAAAGAAATTGCTCTCTATATAACATTATCATTTAAATTAGGGATGCATGGCTTGAGGAAAACATTATTACGTTTGCATATTCTCTCTGTAGATGTGGTGGTTCTCCCGTGGTACTCTAGCTTCCTCCCAGAGTCCAAAAACATGACTGTTTGGTAAACTGGTCTCTCTAAATGGACCCTTGTGTGAGTTTGTGCATTCATGGTTGTCTGTCCTGTGTGTCTCTATGTTGCCCTGTGATGGAGTAGCGACCTGTCCACAGGGTCTCCTGCCCAATGAACACTGGACATAGGCACCAGCCCCATACGACCCTGCAAGGATAAGCAGGTATAGACAATGGATGAATGGATAGCCGACCAAATATTGCATCCAAGGAGTCTTTTGCGATTGTAACATCAGACAAACTGGTATTGTGATGATGATGACTGCAATCCCATACATTAGGGGAACCCAATTGAAATCCCGACTTACTTTGAATGATTGAACATACATAGATGTGAAAGAGCTTTAAAGCCTCACAAGTAGAACTGCATACTGATCAAATCTCAGTATTCATCACTATATTGGAATCTGCAATATCACAAATGGCAGCCTAGACATAGTATTTGGTTGGGTAGTATATTTGAATTGTTATGCATATTTAATTAATGTGTTATATTTGGCCAGTTGTATTGGCTGCTAATTGATGTGTAATTCCAATTTCCAGCAATAGCATAGCAATTAGATATTTTCCTGATATAAGCAGAATAAAATGCTTTAAACTATAGGCCATCTTCATTTTCAAATCCCACTCACTTCTAAATAGTGTGATTCATGAGCAAAAGTACAGTTCCAAGCTGGCCTTGAGATGCTTTCTTTACATGATATTTTGACCTGTGTAAGGACTTCCATCTGAGGTTGAAGTTAACTCAATGTTACATTCTGAGCCCCAAAGAGAGGAAGTCAATTAGGAGGCAATTAGGCACAAGTTACGGGGTGGTCAGTTCACCCCTCCATTTTAGCCAATGAGGCTGGCACTGGTTCCATAATCCCATCTTCATCTACTTATAGAGAACTTTGGTTCCAGTGGTTGATCATTAAAAGCTTAAGCAAAAGCGTTTCCTTGTGTTCATACTGCAGATATTCATTCTGCGTAAAGGCTTCTTATTTATTCATATATTTATTTTTGAGCCATTTGTTTGATCTAAACGTTCCTACACTGATGAAAAAGGCCTGAAATAAACATGCAACCACTGCGGTGCCGTCATGTTACTAAGGCAACAAGGTTGCAGAGATGTGCCAGAGACTATGCTTGCATTACACTGATATTAAAGTGGTACATGCTACTAATACATTTATTGAATATTCTTCACCTTTACTTCAGAATATTACAATTAGGCCAAAATATGAAATCAGCGCCCCTGAAGGATCATCTCATATCTGTTTTATTTTGTAAAATAAATCTTACGAATATGACAGCAATCCACCTTATTTCCATTTGGCAGTAAACATTTTTGGCTTTGTAAAATACCTTTAGCATTCAACTGTTTCATTCTCTGTAAAACAGCTGACAGATTAGCTTTGCAGGATGGAATCTTGTCATGGACCGTTTCTTTCAATTTACACTGTAGGTTTCAGTGGGATTGATCCTCTCTGTTTCCTGCCTGTGTCATTGAGCCGAAATGTGCTTCTTGATGAAGCGTTACGCTATCATCCTAACAGGGAAACACCAAATACACGTTAAACAAAAGTGCTTAAAACTCTGTTGTCCACCTGTGATTTTACTGTTCAAGTAATGAGCTACCTGCTCGGGTAGAGGCCTCAATAGACTGCATGTTGTTGCCAGCTGTAATTTTATGACAGCGTTATCTTAGTAGGACTGATGGGTGGTGCCACTTGACTTTAGATGTTTTTCAGAACTGTAACATTTTCAAAATGGCTGAACTTCTCAGTGTTGCAAGGAAGGGAAAGGTGTAGAATCCTTCTGTGAGTCGGCTGACCAGCAGCATGCAGAAACATGTGGGGAAATTGGAGGATAGCCTTGTGTTGCTCTCAACACAGTTGGTAAAACCTCTTGTCTTACCAACCCTTACTCTGGTTATTCTTTTAAAAAGAACTTTAAACTATAGAAACAGAATGAGATTAAATCTTAGCGGTTTTTATATCAGGTTTTAAAATCTAATTATATCTTGATACCGGTAATTGGCCCTCGCCTGATTCTGACCTACTCCAAACTTGATTGGCAGTATTATTTCTTTGTCCAATGCAATTTTTCTTCAGTCAGCAACATCCTTGATTTTTTTGCCACTAAGTTTTAATGAATACTCATACTTTCTGCTTTTAGTATTGAAAATCCAACGGACTTTTTCAATTTCTTATTGTTCAGTCACAGAAATGACATATTGCTTCTGTCCATATATTTGTCTTTTCTTGTATGTTCTGCTTTTTGAAGCTATATTGCACTCAGTTTTCTGTTTTGGTGTGTGTGTCTCCCTTTTACATCATTAACATTTCCTTAATATTTCCTTGCTCTGAACAACCAACATCAGTGGTAAAAAAAAAAAAACACTATTTAAATAAAGTCAGTCCATTGAACTTTACAGACAGTGGCCTCGTTGAGATCATGCTTCTCTTTAGCCACATGCATTATTTTGATTCAAAAAAAAATTTATGTTGAAGTTGCGGGCAACAGGATGACCACACACCCGAGGAGAATGTATTCTAGCTTCAAATCAGAAAACTAGTAGGATTTTTTAAATATCCCATAAACATGCTAACATATAGTGATGCAAGTAAATCTTCCCAAAACTAACTAAAAAAATGTCACTGCAAGATGAACTTTCAATATTTCCAAAGTACTTAACCCTTTACTGTCTCATTTAGGACCATAATCAGTAATAGAACCAAACATCTATTCAGTGTGTATAACCGCTTCTCTATGCAGGGTCATGAGGTGGAGGTGAGTGGGGCACTGGTGCCTGTCATCAGTTGTCATTGGGAAGAGAGGTGAAGTTCACCCTGGATGGGTCAATAGTTCAGTCTCCAGGGGCAACATAGAGACACACTGGGACAAGCAACCATAAACAAACAAATACAATTAATTTAGAGAGACTAATTGACCTAAAAGTCATGTTTTTGGACTGTGGGAAAAAAGCTGGAGTACCCGGATAGCTGCTTGTAGCTACATACTTTAAAGTATCAAAAAACCTTTATGTATTGGATGGATTAAATGTTGTATAATGATTTCCTTACCTTAACATGCATTACTAAGATTTATTTCAAAAGCATTGGTAAACGTGTAAGCAATGAATAGAAAGTGTGATTTTTTTGTGCAGACACATAGCAATAGAGGAAAAAATAATTCTGTATAGATGGTAATGGAAGGGCATCTGAATTAGGTATTGGACAGTGAATATAAGCAGTTTAAACTCCAAACCACAGAAATCTGACTCATACCTTCCATCCATCTGTAGGCAGAAACATACTGACTGTCAGATGATGGTGTATTCTTATATCTCATCCCTCACATATGTTTTTTCCAACCATTATTCCAATGAGGAGGAGACATGGGGAAATACCAGTGAACCAGGACAGTACCACTAGGACACAATTCAGGAATTATGTGTTGGCAAAACTCCTAATAACCTTTGGACAACAACCATCTCTAAACTTTAACAAGGAAGAAAAAAGTGTGACATAATTATAAAAATAAAATCTACAAATAATATTTAAAAAGTCTTTATTAAAAGATGAGTGTGGTGACTCTGGAGGCACTGCAGAGGTCTTTAGTTCACATGGGATAATCTACTGACTGTACAAGAATTAGTCATAAACTCCACAAATGTGTCCTTTATGAAAGACTGAATAGAAGAAAACAAACATTAAGCCATAAGGATTCAAGGAACTTTTATTGTCATACCATCTCACGTTACATGTGATGGTATGAAATTAGGAATCAGGTCCGGAATTATAAGCCATTTAAATTAAATTTGTGAAAAAAATTATATAAATAAATAAATAAATATAAATAAATGTGCTCTACAGGACACAGCTGGAGTTCAGCAGTCTAACAGCTGCAGGGAAGAAGCTGTTATTGAGCCTGGTGGTCTTGCTCTGTATGCTCCTCAGCCGCCTGCCTGAGGGCAGGGGCTGAAACAGGCTATGAGCCGGATGGGTGGAGTCCTTCAGGATGTAGAGGGCCTGTCCCCTGCATCGAGACTTGTAGAGGTCCGAGGTGGTGGGAAGCGTACTCCCTACAGTCCTTTGTGCAGCTTTCACCACCCTCTGCAGAACCTTCCTCTCAGCAGCAGTACAGCTGCCGTGCCACATGGTGATGCAGGTGCAGATGACGCTCTCCACTGCACAGTGATAGAAACTCTTTAGGACGGAGCTTCCAAGTCCAGCTCTCCGCAGCTTCCTTAGGAAGTAGACACGCTGGTGGGCCTTTTTGACCAGAAGTGAAGTGTTGGAATTCCAGGTGAGGCCATTGGATATGTGCACACCCAGGTACCTGAAGCTGGAGACCACTTCCACAGCTCCTCCTCCGATGTACAGGGGAAGGAGAGGACACTTGTCCCTTCTGAAATCCACCACCATCTCCTTGGTCTTCTTCACATTGATGCAGAGGTTGTTTTCTCTGCACCACTGCACCAGGTTTTCCACCCCCTCTCTGTATTTGGACTCATCGTTGTTAGTGAGGCGTCCCACTACTGCTGTGTCATCCGCAAACTTAACTATATGACAGCTGGGGTGTCTCGCTGAGCAGTCATACGTCAGCAGCGTGAACAGGAGGGGGCTCAACACGCAGCCCTGTGGTGAGCCTGTCCTGAGGGTGATGGAGGAGGAGATGGTGTTGTGGATCTTAACAGTCTGAGGTCTATTGGTCAGGAAGTCCAGGACCCAGTTCCCCAGCATGGGACTCAGTTCGAGGGAGGAGAGCTTCTGCACCAGCGTCTGTGGAATGATGGTGTTGAAGGCTGAGGAGAAATCCAGAAAGAGCAGACGGACATAGGAGTTTCTGCTCTCCAGATGGGTCAGGGGTGTGTGGACCTCCGATGAAATGGCGTCGTCAGTGCAGCGATTTTTCCTGTAGGCATACTGGTGGGGGTCCACAGTGATATCGATTGCGTCTTTGATGTGGGTCATGACCAACCTCTCGAAGCACTTCATGACTACCGGGGTTAAAGCTATGGGCCAATAGTCATTCAGGCTTGTCACTGTGGAGCACTTGGGGACGGGGACAATCGTGGCAGTCTTTAAGCAGGTGGGGACAGATGACAGTGACAGTGAGGTGTTAAAGATGTCTGCCAGCACCTCAGCCAGTGGGTGGGCACAGTCCCTCAGTACCCGCCCTGGGATGTTGTTGGGCCCTGCTGCTTTGTGAGGGTTGATACACTGAAGGGTCTTCCTTACATCTGCTGTGGTCACACTGATGGGCGTGTCACCAGGTGGTGGTATAAGTTTGGTGCTGGGGGAGACATCAGGGAACTCAAAGCGGGCATATAAATGGTTGAGTGCATCTGGCAAGGAGGGGTCTCTTGGGCATTGTACATCCTTGGTGTTGTAGTCCGTGATGTATTTAATGCCCCTCCACATGCGCCGAGGGTCATTGGTGGGGAAGTGACCCTGGATTTTCTGGGCGTATGTGGCTTTGGCCCTCGTAATGCCCGCAGTCAGTCCTCTCTGAGTGCTGATGCCTCACTTGCATTGAATGCAGCATCCTTAACTTTCAGCAGAGCTCTCACCTCAGAGTTCAGCCAAAGTTTCTGGTTCGGATAGCAGGTTATTATCCTGGTGGTGGTGACATCATCAGCACATTTGGAGATGTAACCAAGGACAGATGATGTATATTCCTCCAGGTCCACCTCTCCTTCATGTGTAGCTGCCTCTTTGAAGACCTGCCATTCTGTGCACTGAAAACAGTCCTGGAGCACACAGGCTGCATCTCTGGGCCACACAGTGATCGTTTTCTTCGTTGGCCTGATACGTCTCAGCAGGGGGCGGTATGCTGGTGCCAGCAGGATGGAGATGTGGTCGGAGAGGCCAAGATGGGGGCGAGGAAAATCTCTATATGCACCGCGGATGTTGGTGTACACACAGTCCAGAGTATTTGCTCCGCGTGTAGGAAAGGTGACATGCTGGTAAAAACTTGGCAGAGTTTCCGTCAGTTTCATGGGGTTAAAGTCCCTCGCAACCAGGTCAAACGCCTCCGGGTGCTTTGTTTGCAGCGAGCTAATGGTGTCAAATAGCTCCTCTGATGCTTCGTTGGCATTTGCACCCGGCCGAATGTAAACAATGGTGACGAACACTGCAGTTAACTCTCGTGGCAGATAAAACGGCCGACATTTCACAGTCATAAGCTCTATCGCCTCAGAGCAGGAGCTTTTCTCCTCCCCGTGTTTTACCCGACCGGTGGTCGCGGTCCGCTCTGAAAAACTGAAGCCCTTTGATCTGGAAGGCTGAGTCTGGCATGTTGTTGTTGAGCCAGCTTTCCGTTAGGCAAAGAACAGCACAGTTCCTCATCTCTGTAAAAACACTCAGCCTCAGACGTAACAGTCCAGTTTGTTATCCAGTAAGCGGACGTTGGCCAGGAAGAGAGTTGGTATCGACGGTCTCCTAGCCTTTAACTGTGCCAGCGCACCCGCCCGCTTTCCTCTCTTCTGTTTTCGGGCACATCGTTTCCTCTTGCTCGTTGCTCCCCGAATCCTGCTGCGCCACTCCGTTGTCCCCAGGAGCCGTTGGCGTCCGAGAGCATAATCATAATCAGTTGTTGAACAAGATGTCAGTCAGCTCTGCTGCAGTGAGAAGAGTTGGCCACTAATCCTTTTAAACTTTGTTTTAGCTCCTCAACAGTCGTAAATTGAGAAACAAATGCTGTTCAATATAAAATAAAAAGACTTTCAGCATCTAAGTCTGTATTACTGCATTTTAACTGTTTACTATGGCATTTACAAACAATTATTTTGACAATATCATTTTAACTAAAAATGAAAAAAATATCTTTTTACGTTACTTTATTGTTTTAAAGCTCAAACACTTTATTTTACCATTATTCTAAAATACATTATTTTCTTATTTATCCCAAGCAACCAGTTGATAGCTTTTTTTATGTGTTTTTGATTGAATCAGGTTTAGATTCCCCCTGTGAGTTTAATCGCCAAACACTTCATCAACAACACAATCTTGATCTTCAGTAAAAGAAGATATGAATGGCAATTTACCCACTCATGACCTCATAAATCACTCGAATTGCTGCCGAATGAACACAGAAGCTATTACACATCGGGTGGTTAACTGTTTGGGATGAAGACTGTTTTTGCAGTACATGTGTAGCTGTCTTCCGATTATCATACAGTCATAAATTCACCAGCTGTGTCCACAGGGTAGATGGGCTCTTGTGTCCCATTTTAATTTTGCACAGCCAATGTTATATAAAGTGATCAATAAAATAAAATGATATCTTCATTTAGCCTGTTGCATTGGAACATGTTTGCAGAGGCTGTTTTTATCTGGTGCAAGACAGACGAGTCGCTGATAAACTACATTTTTGCAAATAATAATTTAAGCAAGTCTTTATCAAAGTTTGCCTTTGACTTTGGTCAATAGTTCTGACCTTTATGAAATATATTTAGGTGTAGGTTTTAGCAATAATAGTGTGGAAGCTTTCATTGCTCAGATAGTAACACAACAGACTGGAAAGTGAAAGGACATTTTGACAACCATAAAATGTGTTAATGTATGGTCATAGTTGGTATTGAGGCATGAAAAAAGGGACTACAGTCATCTCTGAGCTCACCCGGGTCACGTAAATCAAGCATTTCCACCGTCTCTGCCACGGTGCACTATGTGGATAAGCTCTTGTCTGCATTTTTGTCAATCATCTTATGAGTTCAGTATGTGTGGATGGGCTGAATTAATAGAGCACCATGGAATTACTGCTGCAAGCTGCAACTTTACCTCCCACAAAAACCATTACTGCATCACTCTGCAGATTCAAAACGGATAAGAACACTTCTGGGACCACAGTGAATGGAAGGCAATCTAATAAGTAAGCAAGCCACTGAAATAGGTTTGTGACCGCAGGGGTCCCTGATTCAGAAATTTAGACTAATGCTGACGTGAAACAATTAAACATGTTGGGTGTATTACTTTCTCAGTCATCACTATTAATTTGCTCATAAACAGGGTGATTAAACTTTAAATTGTGGATTTCCCTCTCTGTATACTTTTTCAGACTTTACACCCTTTAATTAGTGCATTCAAAATTAAACCTTAGCTAAGTTATTTATTTTGTTCTACAAAAAGAGAAGTCATGATGAAAGACATTACAATAGTGACAAAAGGCAATAGATCTGCCTATTCGGGGAAAAACTGTCAACTTTTGTTACTTTGACCTCTTTGTTGATTGGGTGTTTCATAGCAAAAGAAAACATAAATCTGCATTTTGCAATCTGAATCAATTGATTGAAAAACAAGGGGAATTTCCATATGGTCACCAGTAGATTAGGATCTTAAACATTTGCCATGCAAAAGCCAAGTGACCATCAATATCGCATCTTGTAGCCTCCTTCAACTCTCGCCAATGACTGAAAGCCGGTACAATGTTCACTATACTTCGAGCTCTTTCTCTATCATGCTCCCGTTTTCTTTTCTTTGCCTCCTCCGACATACTGTTCCTTTTCTTTGCAGGCTCCATCATGATGACAATTGTTAAAGCTACCTGCTGCTAGGTATCTTCCATTTATATGTACCTGCCGAGTATGCTCCCCACAGAGAGCCTTGCAGGATGCTGCACCTACTGGCTTTTGTGAAGCCTGCCGTAAAGCAAGTCGCATTTTTAGTCTCATTTGAACTACAAAACCGCTACCCGACAACCCAAACGTACATAGTGCTGTTATGGCCGATAGAGGGCCGCAAAGTGAATGTGGAAATGCCGTTTTACCCTGTAATGAGTTGATGAACCACTGACACGAGTTCGGAAACATTATTTTAAGGTAAAAAAAACTTCTTAGTGTTGCTTTAACGCCTATCAGGTCAAATTATTGGAAGGAAGACACCAACAAACAAATTACCATTTGTACACTTTTGCATTGCCCTTTAGTGTCATGTCTCAGCTAAGAGATGGTAGCAACTTAAAATTGTGATAAAGAAGATGGTTTGGAACAGCAAGGATGTCAGTAATGTGTGCTTCAAAGAATATAGTTTTATTAGAAGTTCAGAGCAGGTTTTCTTTAGTGGCTTTGTTGCTCTAGTTCCTCCTTTTTTGAGTTGATCCATTTTTTTTAATCTCTTACTAATTCTAAGTTTCTGCATTTTGCCAACTAAGAGGCGTTGAAAGAGGCAGTTTGTCCTTGTGATCTTTTTTCTGGAGTTTTCTAAGGCCTACTTAAGGTTTTTTAAATTCATAATGTCCACTGGGTGTGAGATGGGAACTCTTGGACTAAAAAAATTGCCAAGTCTCAAAATAAACACAGAGACAAAGATAACAGGGCTATTTCATTTCACTGCCAAATTTTTCTCTTTCATTTCAATCAACCCACTGCTTTGGTCGCAGTGCGCTTCAAAATGTGCTGTGCTTTGTCTGCTGGCCGTTGAGAGAGGATCTTAAGATCACACTCAAACAGTTTGAGCTGAGTCCTCACATTATTATCACATTAAATCACTTTGCTGGAAGAGGTTCTGTGGGACATTTCCACTCAAAGGTGCCTGGTGGGACAGCAGGAGCGAAAGACAGATCCATCATTTGACATAATTAGAGGCTTAATTTGAAAACCTTGCTCTTCCAAGTTCATTTGGAAAGCTACTCTCAAGCCGCCTGGCCCACAAAGGCAGACAGAAGTGCTATCTGGGTTACCTGGGGACATGGTGTGCACCTGCTATGACACGTGGACACTTTTGGACAACTAATTGGACCTGGAATCTGATCAGAATGACAGAGTTGGTTTCTGCCAATAGGTTGATCAATCCGTAAACAAACCAATCCCTTCTTGGTTTACAACTTTACTTAAAAATGGAAAGTACTTATGACTCAAGGTAATTGTTACTAGGCCACATGAATCAGCTGAATTCCCCATGTTAAGTATATAGTTGCATAATAATAGAGATCTATTCAATAAATTTGTATATTGTTGAAAAGTTAATTTATTATAGTAACTTCATTACTAAGTGAAACACATCATTAATATATTCATTAAACACAGACTGATGTTTTGAAGCCTTTATTTCTGTTATGATGATTTTCTCCTTACAGCTAATAAAAACACAGCATTTAAGATTAGAATGGTACATATGAAATACATTTCGATACAGAAATGTGGGTTTAATGAAAAGTATGTTTAATATCTGCTTAATTCTTTAAAGGTATTTTAGACAAACAAGCCCCATTGGAATGCACATTCTGATTTATTGAATTTATTGAGTAAATTGAGATGGGAGAAAAGCCAATAGTATACATTAGAGATGCACTGATTAGAGACTTTTCTGATATCTGATCACTCCTGCCAATTGAGATTCTTTTTAAGAACTATAAATAACTCCAATACATTTTTCCTACCTTTTAGACAAATTTTCTCGTTACCTGTCTCAACTAATAAATGTATTATGTAAAAATAAATCTTTCATTTGTCAATCACACCACAAGGTTACTGTTTTTCACAGATACAGAAAAAACCCTGCATATTAAATTTACATCTTTGATAGTAATGTTTTTTTTTTCACGAACATCTTAAAATGTAAAAGAGTGCTATAGGATATTAACTGTTTTCGTACATCGTTCCAAATAAGTAACAGTTGTGTCCAACGTAATATCTGAGAGGAAAACGTTCCAATTTACTCCTATATTTTTAGATTGCTAAATCAATCATTAATTTGGTAATAGCTGTACAGTAGCCTTTAACGGCCTGTCTGTGGTAATAAATACAATAGAATCGTGTGAGAGAGATGAGTCTGTGCACAGCTCTGCAGCTGCACACGATTTAACTAATAATTCAAAACAATGACATGATTACAAAGTTGACCTTTTATACAGTGTATCCCGTGTAGAGAAAAAAGACCCTAAAAGTAACTACTAACACTTAAACAGTGTTGTCAGTTTAACATGGTAGCTCCTGGTGTGGTGCATTCACTGTTCGCTCATGTCGATCTGGGTCAGTTAGGTGTAATGTCATCTGGTTGCAGTCAACAGACAATATTGTGGTCCTTCTCTTGTTTGGTGTGCTTTTAATAGATATCAAGGTCTAATCTAAACACCTTTGAAACAGCAGGTGACTTTTACGGCATGTGTAATTCTATGAAGAACAAAGATAAGGCACAATTGTATGCTCCAGGATTATTTGACATACTTTGTACTCAATGCAAGGCGAGATGTAACATTCATTGGTGGCATATGCAGTCTTATTGTCCCTCAAGATATAATTTGTAGGGCTGGGCATAAATGATTATTTTTAAAACCATTATTCGGTCGATTATTTTATCAAATAGTCGAATATTCTAATGACTAGCAGCTCGTCACTTTGGTGATGCCAATTGGCCGTATGCTGACACTTGTGACTAGATAGCTGTGTTCTGTTAGCTGTAAGTTAGCCACCATTACATTCATGCTAGCATTACTGTATATGCTATTTCTAACTAATGTTAGCTAAACACAGCTGTTTAGTCACTAGCTACTAGCAGAAACCAAACAGTTAGCTCGCACCACCGAAGTGCGCAGAGGTCAAGCACACGTTACACAATACAATACACTACTAATGTTACACAAACGTGCAATTAGTTTAGCAAACATTTGCGATAGTAACGTTAATTACTTCTGTTCTCCAGCGTCACAAGTAACAATGGGATGCCTCCGCTTCAGATGTTCCCACATAGAAGTTGTGCTGGTGTGATATGCCAGCTCCACCTTGCAAAGTCAGCAAATAACTATACCTTGACGCTTATGGCTGCATTAAAAATATTCCCACACCTTTAAGGTAGGGCGGCGGCCAGCGGGTTGCGTTCCGGTGACATGTAGAACTTGGGAGTGTAGGCTGCTGAGCCTGAGAGGTGGTTGGAGACAGAGTTTCATTCTCCATGCTGCTTTGTTTTGGTCACTCAGGTGCGTGTGGCGAGTGGGCGTGGTGCGTCGACTACCGGATTTGATGTCAACGTTTTTTTTAGAACTGAGTTGTCGACGTCATCGACGCTTCGCTACAGGCCTAATAATTTGGTGATTGAACAATTAGAACTCATAAAAGTTATCACAACACTATGGGCCTGATTTATCAATATGGGCCTTTCTTCCCCATGCACTGCTCCACAGCCAGAGAGAGGAGGAATAGGGGCAGTGGATTTAAGATGCGTCTTTGGCAAAAATAAGGGGAAAACGACATACCTGTCAAGTCTATGGCTGTTAGAGAGTTATTTACTATTAGGCTAGAACGTCTCTGTGAATTATATTTTTCGTTTGTCATTAATAAACTTAAAGCTGCAGTCAGGAGAACATATTTATGTATCAAAGTTTTATAAATATTTAGGCAAGGCAAGTTAATTTTATTTGAATAGCACACTTTTAACAACAAGGTAATTCAAGGTGCTTTACATGATTAGGGGTTAAAATAAAAATAGCAATAAAACACAGACAAAGCAGAAGTAAAAACTGCAATAAAGCAAGAAGCACACACAAAACATATGATACATGAAAACATTACTCAAAGGCAGCTCTCTAAATAGATGAGTTTTAGGTTGTGATTTAAAAGAACTCAGTTGTCTTGAAGTTTATTCCAGATAAGAGGAGCATATAAACTGAAAGCTGCTTCTCCATGTTTGGTTCTAATTCTAGGGATGTTGAGTAGACTGCAATTAGAGGACCTGAGTGTTCTGGGGGTTTGGAATAGTGACAGTAGATCTTCAAAATACTTTGGTGCTAAGCCATTCAATGATTTATAAACTAGTAAAAGTATTTTGAAGTCTTTAAAAAGATAGTGGGGTTCAATCATATGATGATGTTTTGGGAGGGGTCTTGGTAGTGGGATTTTTTTAAAAATCTCTCTCTCCCTAAAATACTCAGAAGCAGAAATTCAGAATCAGAATCAGAATCAGAACCTGACCTGACATCAGCTTTAATGCATGTGGTAAATGCACCGCTCTCTGCTACATGCGTTGAACGCGCAGTGAGTTATGATGCTTCTTTGGAAATAAAGGGGGAAAAAATCAACATAACTGTCAGGTTTATGGCCATTAGAGTGTTAATTACTATTAGGTTAAAATCAGTAGTCGAGTTGTAAAAAAATTTCAGGGGGGATGGTCATTATTTTGCCTAATAAAAAAATCTGGATTTTAATTTAAATAAAGGTGCTCCTTATAGAGTATTTTGTATCGTTGAATTGGCTGGAATGTTAGGGGACTACAACTGAATAGCCTGCATTAGAATTAAACAAGATCGGGTGAAATGGAGGCTTTATATATCTGTGAAGCAAAGCCAATACCAGCACCTTGCAAAGAAGCCTTAGCAAATAATTGCAGTGCAGAAGAAGTTTTTTCATGCAAACTAGACCCATACAAAACAAAGTATTGGATTAATTTAACATGAAAGTTAAAACAAAATTAGTAATTTCTATTTTATTCATCCTAAAACGTTTGTGTTGCCTGCACGGGCCCTATTGGTGAGGAAATGATGCTTGTGAAAAATATTTCATAGGCTGGCTACTGGTAAAATACTGTAATTAAGATAAACGAGGTCTAATCTGTTCCACGTTTACCACGGTCATGATCATTAAAGAATGATTATGGCTAAATGTTGGCACTGTCAGATGAGCTCTGACAAGGTGCACCACCTTAAATCAATGGGCTGTGTGAAGCAGATTGCGCTAATCTAAATTAGCTAATAAATAAATAAATTAATAAACGGTCAAAAACCTGATTATTTTTTCTAGTTTGGAGGGTAGCATCCTGGGATCTGTGCGTAAACCTGTGTCGAGTCGGGTGGTCTTTAGATAACAAAAAGCGGGCTAGGTTAATTATTGAGATTAATAGCTCACCTGTAATTTTTTTCTTTTAAACGAAATCCCGGACATCCTGCTGACCAGCCGCTTGTTTGGGCATGTTTGCATTTCTGTAATGCAGCTTTTGCCGCTCTTTAGGCCATAAGGTTAACCACGAACATGTCTTTAGAAATGAATCTCATTCCGACCTCTGGCAAACTCTACAAACTGTTTACTTCATAAAATAAATACGTTCGCACTTAGTTCAAAAGTAAAAGTTCTCCTTCTGTAATGCCGCAGTTTTTTTATGATCGATGTTTTAATTCAGGACTAGTCTGTTTTCGCCATAGTGAGAAAGAAGTGATATGGCTGCTACGTACCCGTTTTAGACCAATGCGGTGGCAGAGTTTAACCGACGTGATGACGTATGCGGATATGGAGACAGCTATTATTTATGATTTATATTTCCATACAATATTTACGGCAAAATGGAAGGGATGGAGATGGAGGATGGGACTTTTATGGGTGGGACGTTATATGTCGGATTTCTTTCCCAGGGTAGCGGCGTCCCCCCCGCTCCCCTTCAACTCGACTACTGGTTGCAATGTGTGTGAATTATATTTTTCGTTTGTCAGTAATGAACTTACGTTGAATTGTGGTGGCGCAAAGTTAAGACATACCTTTCAGAAACAGTAAAAACAGGCAAAAAAAGAACCGCCCCAAACAGTTTCATGTTTGATAAATCCCACTGCACGTGGAACACATACTTATTTGCATATTCTCCTCACAATATTTGCACCTTTTGACAGAAACACCCATTTTAAGTATTCATCAAGGTCAAAAGTGCTATTGAGATTGAGCGCATGTTGCAGCGCGTTTAACAGGCACACGTTTTAACAAGTGCAAACTTTTGATAAATCAGGGCCAAACTGTATAGTCAAGTGAATGTAGGAAAACCGTAAGGGTTTTATTATGGAAACATGCCATATTTCTGGAAAATGGGCTATTTTAAAAAATCCTGGAAGGTGTTCTGCTGAAGTAAGAATAAAGTTGAACCAGGTGTCACATCTTTACAGGTGCAACAATAAAGATAATGGAAATGCAAAGTCAATGCAACTTTAAACAAGACAATACAGCACTGTGGCTGCAAAGACTTCTTCTTAAGCTGCTTTGACTTTACATAAGGTAACCAGTTGAGCCGGCCATGTCCTGTGATGGGCAGCACAAAGGATGTGGCATCAGGTATTGCAATATTAAAACAGAACAATATTTCTCATCGAAGAAAAGTCTGTCTCCTGAAGCACTGTTCTGTTGCTGTTAGCACATGAGTTTGTCTTTCAGGTTTGTTTGTTATGAGCCCTGACTCTGAAAAATAGGAACTTTAGCTTTAGAACCCTGTTGTGATTATATTTGCGGAAGCACTTCTTGCTTTGCTGCATTGTACTGACACATTCTGCTCACACTGTTAGGTGCTGGAAGCTCTCATCATAGAGGCACTAAGATATGGTGCGTTTCATTTACGTCGGAAGTCAGACTTTCCGAGTTCCGACTACAAATGGAATACACCACTGACGCCTAAGTCCCACTAGTTTTAAATAGTTTGTTTTGCAGCATTTTGGGAACTTTTTAGAAAAAAGAAACCGTGTTGAATTGACAGAGAGGATTTGCAGCACTCTGCTAGACAACCTGCTATTGACACTATAACCGGCATTATATTAAAGTACAGCTCACCCCCAAATCAACCGTTTTTGCTGATAAACTGCATAAACGAGGGTTGTAATAGGGCTGTCTACATCTTTAGTGGTTATCTTTGGTATTTTAGTACATTTTAGTAAAAATGTAAATTTTCTACCAAAAACTGTCGGTGGGGCACCCTCTTCAGGTTAAAGCTCTAGACTGCATTGAATTAGAATCAGGCATTGTTATTCACTCTGCGGTGATGGCTGACGGCCAGCCTGCCGCTGTGGGGTATGAAACAAGCCGCAGCAGCGCTGCTTTTAACATGTCAATCACAGCCCAGACCACGCCCATCAATCTCCCTCTGAGCGTTCGCTGGTCTGCCAGGCAACACCTCATTTTCCGGCATATTTCAAACAAGAAATGTGGGCAGAATAAGACTCTGGTAGTGGGGTGAGTTCCTCTTCAAATAACTATTTTACATTCAATATTAAAATAGGACTGTACTCGATTGCTTCCTGTTCAAAATCATAAGTTTGCACACTGAACAAAACTAACCTAAATAGTTTCACAGTGAAAAGACTTCCTAAAAGACATCTTATTCCATTTGTGGAAACTGAAAAGGGAGCATTTTCAGTACTCTTCTGCCCTAAGAAGCACCTAGATTGTAGGAACTTTAATGTACAGATGTTAAAACCAGACTGAATTATTGTATATTAATTTTGGATTCTTTAAAACACAGATTGTGATTGGTAAAACATTATTTAGTTGAACAAAAAGGAGGAATTCTTTGTTTTCCCCCAAAATATTGGCAAAATATTTTCTTATTTTTATGAACTCAATATTGTGTATCATCCCAATGTATTGTCACACCTCTGGATGGCAGTGATGATGATGAGGCCCTGATGTAGTGACAGACTGCATCCTAATTTATAATTAAACACTTGGCAACCTTGGCTCTGTGAAAATATCCTATGAGTTGCTCAAAGGTGGGTCAGCTTCTAATCTTCATTCTGTATCATTCTTTGATTATAAAATATAAGTCCTTCAAAAGGGGACGTGAACTTTTAGAGCAATGACGTAAAGAAAGAGTTGGTTTGGAAACATTTCTCCTTGAAATAGAAAGAAAAAGAAAAGGACCTCTGCACTTCTAATTTCAAACCATAAGACATAAAACAGTGGGATAGATAGACAAAGATAAATTAAGTGTACTGTGTAGCAGCTGCTAGCATTGTCAAATCAATCACAAAGACAATTTAACACTAAAAACAAAAGAACAACCTGGTGGTGTAAGAAACTGCATACTCCAAACATTACAAACATCCCATTACAATAAAAGGCTTTCTGTGCTGCTACAACCATCTTGATTTAATTTTTAAAAATATACTGCAGAAGCACAACAATTGTGAAAAGATAGCGCACATTCATTACAGCATATTAAAAACAAACAAGAGCAACACAAATGACTAATAGCACTGCACCAAATAATGACAATCTTTGATATATCACCATAAATAAACTGAACACTTTTACCAAGCAAAAAACGTACATATAGAATTGACCAAAGAATTGCCATACACCAACTGCATCAGTACAGAACGCAAGGAAAGTTCACTACATTCCCTCTTTGTGTAAGTTTATGGTTAGAATTATTATTTTTTTATGACCTTTGAACTCAATTCACATCTGGAAGTATTGTTGAATTCTCAGATTTACGTATATTTAAAAATGTCTTCTCAACAAGAAGCATTGGTGTGAAAACAAGTGTTAATTTTCCTTGTGATTCAGGCGAAAGCATATTTTCTCTCTGCAGCTGCAGAGCTTTGGTGAATGACCTTGGTGATTGAACCCAACTTCCAGTTGATCGGAGCAAACAACTTCATTTATTTACTAGCTTGCTGGTAAATAAATGAAGCGCACTCCCTGTGTTAAATCCCAAAGTGAGGAAACCAGTCCACTGAGATTAGTGACACCCGCTCTAATGAAAGAAACTCACTTATTTCTTGGCTCATTAAGTGGCATAATGGACAGAAGTCAGGAAAAAAAACAATTCAATGCCAGGTTGCAATTTCTAACTCCATTTTCACTCTTTGTCTTTTGTTCAAGAACAGCAGCAACCATATTAAAAAATAAAATCTTCTTCTCCAGAGGTGCTTTGATATTTATGAGGTTTAATAATTGTTTTCTTTATGGGCTGCAAAAGTATTTTACATATTGCATTTTATCAAATACACTTAGGCAATGGTAGATTTCACAGCTACAAAGCAAAATTACTCCAAAATAATATTAGATTTACAAAGATAATTCAAAGAACTTCATACAAGATGCTCTAACAGATCCTTTTTTGGGAAAGCTGTCCTGCCCATTTGCTGACACTCATAATTTTAGCAGAAGTTCCCCCTCATCTCATCTGTGAAATGAGAGAATGCCTGTAAATGTGTTTCTTACAGGGTTGGCAGGCATGAGCACTGAGCTGAGGTAACCTGACAATGGAAGCAGTCATGAACATTGCAAACAGTGAAGCAGTTGCTGTTGTTAAATGTCTGAAAGAAGATATGAGGGATGCGTATTGCTGACTTTCTGTTGTGCACAACACAAAATAGACTTTGGTTTTTATTTTTTGCTTTGCACATGCTATACACAGATGGCCAATTTCACACAGCAATGCCATTGCTCAATTTCTAGCACACGTTTTGCAAACTTTATCGACTTCATTTCTGCACTACATTCATTAAGCCTTGCACTGAATATATGCAGAGGCAGATATCCCCATAAGGTCCAGCAAATGTGAGCGACTTCCATCAGTGTGTGGCACCAGGACACAATTTATTGTCTCTTCTGCTATTTACGTATTGGTGGAAATATTCCTGACAAGGAGCTCCAGGCTGTAACAACATTCACTGGACACTTGATCCTGCCTATTCGTGGTTCAGTATTCGCAGATTTAAATTATTCACAGAAAACTTGCCTATTCACGGATTTTTTTGTAGAGCCTTTCTAAAATATTCAAAAGAAAATGCAGCTTGGGAAGCTGAAGTACCTAGAAATAATACTACTTGAAACACTATTGGCTGGCATTTATAAAGCAGCCAATCCAGGAGCGGCATTTACAATACACTTTTATCGTCAGGTATTTGACACGGTTTGAGACTCTGTTTTGTTTGTGTTATTTTATTTATTTTAAATTCAGTTTTTAGTTCTTCCGTTTTAATGTTTTAAATGTTTATTTGTTGATATTTTGTGGTTTGTCTTGGTTTTCCAAGAGCGGAAATAGGGCGACTGTAAATAATAGTGTTCTAAGAGGGGGTTTTAAGTATTCAAGGATTTTAGCTATTCCTGAGTGGCTGTAGTCCCAAACTCATATGAATACTGGGAATCCACTGTACCTAAAACTTGAGGAACAAAATCTTTTAGTTTCAGGGTTTAATGAAGGTCAACTTTTCTAAGCTAGTAAGTGTTTTTTTAATATCAGTATTTGTTTAGGAGGAAGTTTTGAATAAAAAACAATTCGTTTTGATTAGAAAAAATATCAAAAATATCCGATAGCCATGCAGATGGCCGCTTTTCTCTTTTTTCTTCCCTTGCCCCCAAATTGCCACCGCCTTTCAACAAATGGCAGTTCTAAAATAAAAAATTTGTAAAAAAACGTGACGCAAACACTTCTGGTCCTTCAGAACTCAACACCATTTGCTTTGACTGTAAGATATTTAAAGGAGGGGTGGCATGAAAAATCCACTTTTTAAAGCTTTTCATCACATTCCTATGCCATTCCCTCCTTAAAAACATGCCTAAAGTGTTTCTTAGGTTAATTTATGTATGTTTGAGTAATATTTATAAACTCTCTCAGCAGCCATGTTGAGCACTGAACGCCAGGGTCCTCCTAGGAAAATTACACCCCCAAAAAATTCCTTGTTTGGGAAAAAATCATGAAGGTTTACAATTTCTGATCTTTAACTTGGAGACTTTTGGGATTGTATTGGTACAAGACAATTTCCAATTAAAACGGATTACAAAAGAAGCGTCCAGAATTCAAGTAGAGGGATTTTTTCCTACCTCTAATTTAATTCTTTTTTGGGTTGAAATAAAAATGCTGAAAAACCACTCATATATGGTCATGCTGATGGTAGAAAATAGACTAAAACCAAATCTTTTGGCAACAACAATTGAAACACCTACATTCTGTCTATTTAAAACACCAAGGCTTTTATCTAGCAACATTTCTGGAGATGAAAACCAGAAATGTGTGCACCTTACAGTCCCAACCTCATATTTCTTTTGCATACAATTTCTTGGCATACAATTTCTTTTTACACCACAAAAAGCAAAAACCACGACTGTAGAAATGGATAGGAAACTGCAACTCTCTCTCAATTTGTTTTTACACTGTGTTATGAGGTTATTTTTTAAACAGTTGCTCATAGTCTTGTGTCTTAATTTGATTATGTGTTATTGCGTAATAGTGTGCATATCCCATTAATATTGCTCTCTTTATAAGATTTTACTGATAGAAAGAACTAATTTTGCTGTAAATGGTTCTTTGTGGAACATGATACAAAGCACCATTTAAAAATTCTCATTCTCTCATTGTATTCTTTATATCCTCTATATTAGATTCTTTATAATGTATTTTAAAATATATGCTTTTCTTGCATAGTTCTATGTTATTCACCAAAATCTCTCATTCTTTTATTTTATTACTGTGTCTAAAATCTGTGTTTTAAGACAAAAAAGGCTTCCCTGAAACCTCTAGATTTAATAGCAATTACTGACCTCCATGCCACACTGCATGAGTTAGAAACCACCCACTTTCTCCTTATTTCTGACTAGATGTGCACTGGCTTCCCAACAAAAGAATGAAAATCCAAAAAATCTGCAACAGGGAGTTATTGACCCAGCACTGATTTGGCAATGCTTCAGTATGCCCCGTAGCCCTTATGACAGTATGCTTTATGTAACTGCCAGTGGAGCTCATAGATGAGTGGTCTGTAACACTCACACACACACACACACATCACTTGTAGCAAAAAGGATACAGTACACACACACTCCCACTGGCTGCACAGTGAGGATGGGGGGACTGATTTGTGAGGAGGTGAAGAGATAGGAGGAGAGGGAGGTTAGACAATCAACAGAGAAACTGTGTGCTGTAGTTCAGGCTTTCAGCAGAGCAGCTTCATCTGAACATAACCTTAAAGGTGATCTTTGTGGATCATGTGAACATGTTACTGTCATGGAAACATAGCTACCTAATCAAACTCACCCCACTATTCCCACCAGCTTTCCACCTGTTAACAAATTTACAAAGCTATGCAATTTGCCTCCTTTTTTAATTAAATTTTTATTTTTTATTTTACACATTTTGGTTCCACACTGCATTTCAAAGCAGATTGCGCCAAATACGTACAGATGCAAACATGCAAGAGAGGTACGGAAAATTTGCACCTTTTTTAATGTCAGCTTACAGTCATCTTCTCTTTTATCAGAAACACAACAGGTCCAGCAGAGATCGATGAGATAGCGAAACATATTTGCTCTCCATGACCTCTAGGTGCTGACAAGATCAAGGGACTCGTCAAAACTTTAAAACTATCTGACTGTATCAGGGAAGAATCCTAGTATTAATGGCCTTTCTTAGTCATTAAAGGTCTCATTTACTCGTTTTTTTTTACATTTGCTGTGGTCTCTAGTATAATAATAATAATAATAATAATAATGGCTTGCATTTATATAGCGCTTTTCAAGACTCTCAAAGCGCTTTACAACTCCATTATTCATTCACTCTCACATTCACACACTGGTGGAAGCAAGCTATGATTATAGCCACAGCTGCCCTGGGGCAGACTGACAGAAGCGAGGCGGCCATATCGCGCCATCGGCCCCTCTGGCCAACACCAGTATGAATGAAGGCCTTGTGAGTTGTTTTCTGTGGAAAAAATGCTCAGAGTTTCAGGAGGTTGAACATTTGATGGAGGAGTGGGTGGGGAGAAACAACAGGATTATGAGTCTTACTCATAAATATTCACGATATTCAAATGTTTCACCTTGATTGACTAACATCAATTTTTGATGTGTAGTTCTCAGCTTCAATTAGTTTTTAAAAGTATGTTTTTTGTGCTGTTTAGGGAGATATTGTGAATGTGTTTTGCCTGTAGTTGCGTCTATTATTGATTTAAATAATATATTAATCTCCTGATTATTTGTTATATTAATGATTTGTTTACTGTAAAAATCAACAGAAGAGACACAGGTGCTTTAAGAATGTTTTTTTAATCCTGATTTGTTCATTGGCAACAGTGTTTGTAATATTTTAGTGTACTAAAGTTAATGTGCAGTATTTGTACCTCTATAATACAGACCCCATGAAAATGCTAATTATTTCTTTATGTCAGAAGTTGATAGGGTTCACTGTTGTTGGGCAGAATTAAACCAAAGAGCTGTTTCTACTCCTAGCTGTGATAATAGGCCGCTGACTGTTCATTTATTATAGATTAAAGCTGTAACAGTCTACTACAGTTCTCCACATGACAGCCAATAAGCACATTTGTTAAAATGAAGATTTATTTGCTCCATTAAACTAAACTCTCTGCATGAGTTGCAGGATTACGGCAGTGGAAATTGCAGGATAAACACATTAGGGTGCCATATTTGTCTGGATCTGTTTTATTTAAATGTGACAAAAATCAAATTTGACCCCATTTTAGGTTTTTGGGGAGTTGCACGCATATTAATCCTCTCTATCCAAGCAACAGGGAGTTTAATATGTTTTTTTTCAACTGACACACTCAAAGGTTGGGTGGGAAACCCCAAAATAAATTCTGGGACAGCTATAAGAAAATAAAGACGTGCTTTCTGCAGAAGGAAAGTAGATGGATATTTGGGTGGATTCGCAAAAGAAAACCTCTTTGCTCATTTCCCTCTTTTTCACTAATACATATTTACATTTCTGTGATATGGAAAGGGCCTCACAGTAAATGCACTGTGAATCTGTGGTTTCATTGTTCTGCTTGTTTTTGGGGAGGAATGTGTTTGCGTGACTTCATTATCTCTGCTTTATGTATGTTTGTTTATAGCTTCTCCTTATGGTATTCCAGCTGAATGCCCAGAAGAATCCATTCTGTTGCAGCCACAGGCAGTATGCTACAGTGGTCATTTCTAAAGGTGCACAAAACACAAAAAAAACATTGTTTACTGACCTTGTATACCTCTGAGTCTGTTAATGATTAAAAGCAGCTGCAACTGGTATCTCTGCTTTCTTCTCGTTCAGTTTCTTATAATCAGTGTTTTTTTCAGCTTTGGTGATTTCTCATCTACTTGTTTCTGCTCCAAGCAGTATTAGGTTGTGTCTATAGCTGTACTGACTTGTTCATTGGTGTGAGCATGTTTTTGTTTATCTGCACAGTGAGGGTATAGTCCCTTACCACCTCAGTAATCGAGCCACTGTTATTGCAATTTACACTTGGCTCAGCTCCATAGCTGCTCAGCACTATTTGTGCGGCTTTCCTCTCCACTCAGGAGGGTGATAGCTCCTCATCACCTCTGTGCTGAGCAGAGCATTCTCTATAAACTAAAGGACCTCAGGGTACACCTTGAATTTTAGACAAATTATAACCAGTTTAACCCCCTTTCTCCTCCTTCTGAGTACAACATGATTATCATAGCTGGAGAGCTGACATCTTCAGTAACATAATCTCAAGAGAGATTAATAGGTGTAATAGAGTGTCAAATGCTCATAACTGCAAATGTATTGCTTATGATGTGTTTGCCCCCATAAGCTTTAGTAAGGTAACAAGCAAACAGCTTAGGAAACCACCACAAATATATAAACTACTTCTAGTCAATTCAGTTAATTTGCCTAGTGCCATTGACAACACACTTAACAACTTAAAGAAATCCTATTTATTCCAATTATACATACATTCCACATTCAATAATGCATCAAGTTCAGTTTATTATTAAAATTGGTTAAAAGGTTTTCTATCTAAGGAAACCCAGCAGATTGCATCAAGTCATTGACTTGGTGGATTCATTCCTCCTAGACGAGCATGTAGCGACAGTAGCCTGCATTGTGTCATTGATTTTGTAGCAATCCCTCATACTGAGCATGCATACAGTGACTGTGGAGAGGAAAACATCTTGAGTGGCCATCTGCCATGACCGACTGGGGGTTTGAGAAGACAGAGCATACACACAAAAAGAAGACAGAAGAACTGATGTAGGGGTACTCAGCTGTGAACCATTTACTTTGTTACGAGGTTGTAGCATTTTTACACTGTATGATTGCTTTCTGGAAACTCACTGAATGATTGGGAGTTAAAATGACATCTCATGTCTCAGTGTAGCTCATCTGTATAAATAAAGGTAAGAAATGAATCAGCTTTTCTTTTTTTTCTTTTTTTTTTACAGATTGTTAGTTATTGGCTGCTGCAGGTAGCAACTCATAGTGAGCCTGGTTGTGCCGTAGTTTTTTTGGGGGGGGGGTTAAAAGGGAGTCGTTCCTTTCCACTGTTGCCACTTGTCTGGTCAATATAAGGGATTTCTGTAAAGTTAATGACTTAATGCAATAAACTGTCCAATGCAGCAACTTGCTTGCTCAGGAGAAGGGCCTGGTGCACATGCATTGACTCGATTCAAGCTGTGCTTCCTCAGAGGGACAAAATTTTTTTTATCCGATAGGCTTAGGAAGCTGAATTTGACTGCTTTGCATTAGGCTACTATCATGTAGCAGGAGGGAGGCACTGAGCTGAACTAAGTGACACAGTAACACACACCGCCTTGCATTCTGCCCTTCATCTTTAAGGTCCAATGATCAGTAATTGAACTATGGCAGTATTAAGAAAAACATCCATCCATCCATCCATTTTCCATACCCGTCCATCCTATGTAGGGTTGCGGGGCGGCTGGTGCCTATCTCCAGCAGTCAAGGGGCGAGAGGCAGGGTACACCCTGGACAGGTCGCCAGTCCATCGCAGGGCAACACAGAGACATACAACCATGTACGCACACACTCATACCTAAGGGCAATTTAGAGCAACCAATTCACCTAACAGTCATGTTTTTGGACTGTGGGAGGAAGCCGGAGTACCCGGAGAGAACCCACGCATGCACAGGGAGAACATGCAAACTCCATGCAGAAAGACCCCAGGCTGGGATTTGAACCCAGGACCTTCTTGCTGCAAGGCAACAGTGATACCAACTGCGCCACTGTGCAGCCCTAAGAAAAACATGTTAAAGTAATTTTGAAGTGTTATTGTGATAAATGTAATTTCTTACAGAACTTATTTATAGGAACAACTACAATTAAAATCAGAGTGATCAATTTTGTGTGTTACATTACTCAAATGAGTTGTTTGAATTAAGGTGAGGGAGTGCAATGCTGAAAATGAATGATAGTTGAATTATATATGGAAAAACCTACTGACATTCCAAATATCTGTATAGATTTGAATCTTTTTTTATCACACAATTTTATTTTACCTCTAGTGTATCCAACAAATTGCTATGCCTAAATGCAGTCATTAAAATGCACATTGCAACTTGTCAAAAAAGAAAACAAAATGTGTTTGTGATGGTGAACTTTGGAGAGCCAAACATGACTCAGTTACACCGGTCCTGTGTTTAGGAATGGGTAAAAACTCAGGCAAACTATTATAAGAAGCTTTTAAAAAGAATACCCAAAACATCTGGTCCAAGTCATGCATCTAGTTGAGAATGCAATTCCACAAAATAAAATGAAATTGATGCAGCCTTCTGACTGTGAGGTTAAAACAGTTGTGTAAAAACATTCTATCACTCATTAGTCTGCCATTTGGCGAGTAGGAGAAGATTACCATCTTTTCATATGGTGAATTATGGTGGATGTAAACATCTGGTTTTAAATGTATGTCTGTAAGATTTAAATTAAGTTGTCCATGCTTGTAAATCCTGTTATAGGTCAGTCAGAATGTGTCCATAATTTTAAAATAAACATTTATCCAGCCCTTGCAATTAATCTTGCTCAACAAAGCTGCAATGTTACATCAACATTAAAGTGTTACAAGCAAAGATGAATGCAAATGCAAATGAGCCGGAGGGCTGCATACTTGCAGGTACTGCTGATACAGTGGAGCAAGGTTGGATTGGTTTTGTGTTGCTCAGTCAGGTTGTGCTACAGCAGGTTTTTGGGGAACAAATTGGTGCTTTGTGAAGGAGCAGCTACCATAGCCTCTGCAGTTAATTTCATGGGCATTAGAGAGGGCTGCTGGAAAGACTCGATTGGTGTCTTTTAACTTGGATTAATGGTTGCAAAAACAATACAGAAGCTGAAGGCTGTCAGGAGGGAGGCTCAGCTGAGTTACTGTAATATGACACGCCACAGAGAAATGTGATAAGTTGTCCCTTTTCAGAGTATTCCTGACAAACATGTAAAAAGCTATCACATATCATTCTGATGAGCACAACAAGTAACATCCTTTGCAGTGTTCCATGCACATACAGTATTTCACACAATTTGAGTGACGAGTTTTCGAAAACTCAGAAGTGCATCAAAGAGCTGCCCCAATTTAGATGCTTCTTCTAAAAAAAAAGTGAGTGTGTTGTGCTCTGAGCTAACAAGCATGCCTCATACTCTCTCCCCACACATGCCTCTCCACACACGGCATCAAAGCGTAGCTCGCACTGTTTGAAATTCATTGAAAGCATTGGATTAATAATGCAGAGAGAGAAGCTCAAAAAAGAAGACACATAACACGATGCCTGCTCGACTCCTCCACCATTAAAGCATGCAAAACCCTTCTGACACGACCAAATTGGAAACCTAGAACAAGGAAGTGAATAGCTGTGAGAGAGTTGTGATGAAAGTTACTGGAGCTAAATCCCCCAGGAGGTAGACAGATGCACGCTTGCTAAATGAAACCATTTCCTGTCTCTCTTTTACTGTGCCTTGTTCCTGCTGCCTCCTCCTGGGTTTATTCAAAGAAGATTACTAATAAAATGATAAAAATGTGTAATATAATTAAGTACAATATTGCATGGTGGTTCTCCTGGATTATTATTTTTTTTGTCCGACCAGTTGCTGAGCATAACAAATGGACAAAAAAAGACTCTGAGATGGCATGTTATGTGGGACAGATGGATTTGGTCAGATGGTGCTGTATTCTAAAGATGTATACCCATTCGGTTGTTTTGGTAATTCGTCTTGGTCTATGATTTATTTTATCCACTTGGAGCCTTTGTTAGCATTGTGGTTTGCAAATGTGTAAGAAATGCTCAAATTTTCACATTTCTGTGCAAAACATCCACCTTCTGTCAATCAACTGAAAAGCAGTAATAGCTAACATATAAATTGTTCCCAATTTTACTTTGGGCAATTTTATCTCTTTTTTACAGTGGCTTACAATAGTATTTATACTCGTTTAACTTTTTCAAGTTTTGTCACATTACAACCAACAACCTCTGTGCATTCTACTGGGATTTTATTGGTCTGTTTCAAGACTTTTTCTTTGTACTAATAAAAACTAATAAGTGTGAAGCGCCTTTGCACTGATATCGTTTTTATTCTGACACACCTGAGTAGAATTTAGCATAACAGAACACACATCACAGTTTAAATCCAGTTGTTCTGTTTTCAGAGGCTTGAGAACATTAGTTAAACAAACTGCATCATGAAGACTTAGAAACACAGCAGAGATTTCTCTATATTAAGCCAACCCGTGAGGAATTTGAAATGCTTACCAAATTGTTTACACATCTAAAGAAACAAACAGCAATTAAGTGAAACCTATAAACACATTTAATAGACATTTAGCTGGTTCATAGATGCTGAGTTAAAACTGTGCTAAACACACTTTGGTACACTTCCAAGTTTGTTTTAAGAAGTTATGGTCTTATTTCACCGCTATGCACCTTCTTACAAAGTTTTGTATATTTTTGGCCTTAGGATAAGATTTTTGACACTTGTTAAACAGTGCGCTGGTTTTGAAAATAAAGGACAAAACATATGAAACTGATATGGAAACACCTGAGCAGGCGAGGTTGCTGAAAGGGGCAGCATACTGAGGAAAAGACAGCTCCAAAGGTATACAGTGCAGCATGATGGCTTCCTTTGATAAATATAGTGAGGAGAAGAATTACAGCCAGAATTCTCTGGAATTTTCACAGAGACATGGAGCAATCAAGAATGGTAATATTGTTAATACTGTTGTCAGTACAAATGACGGCCTGCAGCTGTACATGCATGACCAAAAACGACCAGAGGATTAAGCTGACTGAGCAGCCAAGGGAACCAGATGAGATGGGCATTTTGTAGGTGTTGAGGAGAGAAAGGTATCTTCTGTCATGGCTTTATGTTTTGGGACATCCATAGAATTTCAAATAACGATTCACATTTACATATGCAGCCTTTTGAAAACAAACAGCATGGGGCCTCGAAGAGCAGAGACAGCGAATACAGCATGCTACTACGCTCTGTGCTTTATGTCTACAGATGTAATTGGAATAAGCTGAGAATAAAACTTGTCTTTAGCTGTTTATTAGCCGGATAATAAGACTGAATTAAGTGCAAGTATGTTGGCATCATGCTTACTTGTGTAACAACACATTTGTTTTTAAACACTGAACAATTCAACACAGAGATGATAGCAACTCCACTGTATGATGTTGTTGATTTCACATTTATGTATAAGCCTTAGAGATGCACTGATCAGAATGTCATGGCCAATTTTTAAACTCCTGTTTTTATAAACCTTTGACCTACAGATCCTGATTTTAGTTGATTCCAAGTTCTCTTTAGGCACTACATGAAGACATACAGTAAGAACAGTATTGGAAGTATTTTTCAGACCTTCAGGCCATGATCAATAATTATTTTAACAAACACATTAACTCTGGGATTTCCACATTTTTGCCTCATTTCCAAATCCAGCCTGTTCCTTAACAGTCAAAGATTAAAAGTAGAACTGCAAAATTAGTGTGTATCAATATTCAATTGCATAAGATTGCTTGAATACAATATGTAAAAACCCATAGAATTTCAAGTGTCATGCATTGAAACAAAATTACATTTGGACTTTCACTGTCATTTATCCTCAACACTGATCTTAGCGATCAAGATAATGCAGCTCAGTGTGGGGACACTGTGATGGTGGAAAAGTACAAATGTGGGTTAATCGTAACTGAAAGCGTCATTTCAATATTCAACAATAAAATTGCAATGTCATGATTTTGTAAAATTATCTAGTCTTATTTGAAAGCTCAAAGTATAAAACTGAGGCAATTTTACATACTCTATTTAGTCCTCATTTAATCAACTGTAATTCTTACTGTCTTCCACTTTCTCAGGCTGATTTAACAGCACACATCATAGAAAATATAACTTAACTTTAAATAGCATTTTAAATTTCTGTGCTTCTACTGATATCATTTTTAAACATCTGACTTATACTCAGAAGAGCCAACTGTAAGTCTTCCACCCTCAGTGACAATATCCACACTGAAGAGTATCGTTAACGCAACCTAGTAGCATTCAGGTGTGTTCTCTTGTTGAAAAAAGATTTATGGTTTTTTTTTCTAGTCAATGATCAAGGCTGAGGTCCAGTACCATTCACACTGACACCCCAAGGTTTCTGTTTGTTTAAATACAAAATGATAATAAAATGATTGTGTTCTGTTTTAAATATGTGAAGCAATAATTTATGACAACACACACTGACAACCAACAAAGAAAACACAAGGCAGCAAAGCATGCCCACATTATCCAGCCAAACTCTCCCTCTCTCCTTCATTTTCTTTTTTTTCTTTTTCTTTTTTCTCCAGAACAGAGAATGTAGTCAAAGAGTTTATTCTGGTCATTCATCTTCTCACCGCAGCCGTTTTTTAAACTCTACATCTTATCTGCAGAGGGTGTTATTGATCCTTCTCTACTGTCTTCACCCTCCTCCTCAGATGAAAGCTCCCATCCAGGTTGTGTATATAAACTGAAGCTAAAAATGATCTACCAGCTGGAAATTAAAACATGTTCACGATTAAGGGACTCAGATAATTCTGACTAAATTTTAAAGCACATGTAATTTTTCCAGCAAAATTGCAGCCAAGCTGAAATTCCATCACACTCATTCCAGAGGGTGTCTGCTCCCATAGACAACAGTCTGCATTATTCAGATGCATATCAGTCTGTAAAGGATCACGCATACCACATTACCAATAATACTGTTGCAGAACCACAAATCATAAAAATCTGAACTAATTTTGAATTTTAATACACCTGGCTGATGCTGAAAAATAGTTAACTTTGAGTCATCTTAACTCGGTACAGCTGTCCACACTAAGAAATTGCTGCTCCCGTGCCTTGCCAAAGCTTAGGAATGGTATTGAAAATTACTTTGCGATTGATTGCATTTTACATTTAATAAAAAAATCAATCCTGAAAATTAAATCTCATGTCTCACCTGAATGAACAGTGGTTGCCTGTGAATGAATGAATGAATGAATGAATAAACAACATTTAATATGTATATCGTTTAAGAAGAACTTGACATTTGTCCTGTCTTCATGCAACAGTGTGACAAAAGATAATCCCAAATGTTTTATCTGTGTTCTTTATAAAATATTTCTTTAATAATAAACACATGTAGAAGTCCACCAACTCATGATTTCTTTTTAAGAATATCTCAGTGTTGTTAAAACCTATTTATTTATTTTCCTCCCCAAGATTGTTGAAAATCTGTGCGTAAAGACAATCAGAGCGAACCTGTTCCATCTGTGGATCATGCCAATACAGCTCCTCATTTTAAGTTTTTCTTACTCACATCGGAACCCAGATTTTTTTTTACAATGATTTTGGATGATATATCTGCCTGTGGCTCCAACAATAAATTGACTATGTCTACGGGTAAAGCTTTTTCAAACTCAGAAGTTCATATCTGCGAAGTTATTGTTGAGGTCGCAGTGTTATGCTAAACGCACTCAGTTTACTGTGGAGGATCCCAGTACTCTCTATTTTGATAGAGAGTGATCGAAATTTAAGCGTGTTCAAAAAAGTATTCCTTTTTTTCTTTCCAAAACTGTTTAACGTAAGAGAAACAGCTGAATGTTGAGTATAAACTTGTGTAAGCCAGGCTTTTCATACAGAAGCAAATATGCTCATGCATACTAAAGTATGTTCTGTGACTGGAAAACAATGATAAAGATAATTTATCATTTTTATCACTTTTTCTCAGTCCATTTTTGTTTCTTCATTCCTGATTGCTTTTATTTGTTTATCATTATACCCTTGTCTTCTCTCTGCTTTATACTAAAAGATGAACTATTAAATGTAGCTTTTAGCTGCTCACATTGTCTAGTATTCTGCACTGTTTTCTGGAATGAACTCTGCAATACTTTTCTCTTTTCATGACTATTGTGCTGAGCTTAAATCCAAAATATGTAAACACATATCTAGAGAGGGGTAGAGTAGTCAAACATTCTACTCAAGTAAGAGTATCACTATTTTAACATAATTTTACTCAAGTAATAGTAAAATGTAGCTGTCCAAAAAATTACTCAAGTAGGAGAAAAAAAGTACTAGTTAAAAAGGCAACTTGAGTAGTGAGTAACATCTTATTTAACTTTTTTTAAATAATGTAATCAGACAGAAAAAAATATAAATTGTTCTGCAAATTCTGGTATTTTAAGAAATAAAATGTAAGAAATGTAAACAAAAAATGACATTATTACAAGAATAACTAATTTTAAGGATCAACTCTTTTCTAAGTTAATTTGCCAGTCAAAATGCAACAACAACCTCAGCAGATAAAAAATTACATTAGAAAAACAAAGCTTGTGTAGACATAGGTGTTCTCCCTTATTATACCGTATATGTATGAATTTTTGTTAAAACATGTTTGTTCTTTATTCAGTGAAGTTACAGGTAGAGCATCTAGAAATTTTACTCAAGTAAAAGTAGCGATACTTCATATTCATATAACTCAAGTAAAAGTAAAAAATACAGTGTAGAAAAACTACTCTTAAAAGTACATTTTTTTCCAAAATGTTACTGGACTAATCGTACCTGAGTAAATATAACTAGTTACTACCCACCTCTGCGTATATACAATACTTTACTGTTATTTAAACATATATGCGTGTCTAAGTATTTTAAAACAAGGAATATTTTTCATCAGAGAGAAAACTTTTTATGATAGCAATATAGTAAATTAATATATTAGGCGTCAGACCGAATATATTTCACCTTTCCAGCTTTTTTGTGCTTAAGTACTTTCATTTTAAATACATACTGACAAAAATTACATTGCACCCTTTAAAAAGAAGTGGGCACTGCAAAGATTTACACAGCTGGTCTGTGCTGTTATTTCTCTGGAGATCAGCTTCCCATTTGCAGTTTAATAAACGAAAAGCGAAGCGAGGGAGCTTGGAACACAGGTAATGTGCTGGGGTAAATAAATGGCCATTGAACAGTGGAAGTTGACATTTAGATAAATGCTGTGGCTTTAGAATATAAACATATAATGATTATATCTGGTAACAGTGAACATGTACAATATACAGCATCACAACTGTATATTTGCTGAGGAATTGAGTAAATACTTTTGCTGTGTATGTCCTCCAGGCTGCATAGACAGCATGTTTTGTGGTTTTCCTGTTCATAACCAACAGTCCATTTTACAGCCCATTATCTTATGATGTAGATGGAATTTTAATGAGTGTAATCAATATCTTGTGACCATATAGTAACAGGCCTTTTATAAGCAGTATAAATCCTCACACATGCAAACTCATAACCAGAGTTGGCTTCTGGACAACTTTTTGCTGCAAAGAAGCACTCAAAACATTTATTTAGCAACATGTGTATTGCATAAATTCACTCAAAGATATCAACAATACAATGAAAGATTCATTATTAAAAGCATGGATTCTGCTCGTGGTTCTGCTTTGTGGCAGCTGAGACGTAATCAGGTCATTTGTTCATGTCAGCGCTCTTTTAAGCTTGGTAGTGTCACTGTGCCAGATCAGAGCAAGAGGCAATACCTCTGGTACTCTGTCACTCCTGGTTACTGTACAGTGTTTAGTATTTATGCGTTTTTACTGTCAAACGACCCTGATACTGCAGGGCCTCTCTGACCAGCCAGCATGGTATGAACATCAGATTAAACAGTGGTAGTAGTAGTAGTAGTGTCAGAACAATCATTAGGTTGAAGCATAATTACTACAGAGCAAAGAGCCATGTCGCGTCAACTCCTGCTTTGATAACAAGCTTAATACACCCATCAAACTATTACATATCTGGCTTTTATTTCAGTGATGTAGAAAGTAGCAAAGCTCGAGATGCTTTACTTCGTCACGCAGTACGCTTGAAACTGATAAAGCAACCTGCTTATACTACTACTTCCTTAAGAGGTCTTTTTCCAGCTACTGCAGGAGAACTCAGTATTGCAATTTAATCTATTAGATGGTTAGTTAATGTTTTATTATGAAGGAAAATGTTTTTACCTAAACTGTAACGTAATGTACCCAATCCAGATGCAGCAGAAGATAATCCCAGTACACATGTACTATTCAGAACAGAAGTATATAAAAAGCATCATACACATTTCAAACACATGACAAGACACAAACTTGCCTTCATTTGACCCACATAACATGTTTTTTAATTCACCAGCAAACAATCAAGACAGGAAGAAGTGGACAGCAGGAAACACTGGGAATACATCTGTATCTGTTTTAGAATATGATAGATAGGAATGTTCTGGTATAACTCATCTCTTTTGTTTTATGTTGCAGAGACAAGGATCCGGGCCAGCCGCTGGCAACAACAAGACCTCTGGGGGAAAAGGTAAAATGTACTGTACTGACTCTTTTTAGGTTCTTTTTTTCCCTTTAGCAACAAAAAATGAACAATGGTATCCCTGAAAACAGTGGAGACAAAGCAAAGAGAAGAACCAAAGCAGACATGAGTACACTGGGGTTTACTGTATGTTGCAGCTCATATATCGGATACAAGCTTTAAAAGACTCATGATGACTGACAGTAACCAGGGCTGAAGTACGCACAAACACAACACAACCTCAGGACCTCCTGTCAGATCCACTCACTCTGTTTCAAGACTTTGAGATGTCATAGGAATTTGAATTTGAATTGAGAGCATACATTAAACACTGTAATCAAATTCAAGGATGAAATGGTCACCGATAGCTGATGAATATATAAGCATTCCATATTCCCACTG
Organism: Valencia hispanica; assembly: GCA_963556495.2. Classification (NCBI taxonomy): domain Eukaryota; kingdom Metazoa; phylum Chordata; class Actinopteri; order Cyprinodontiformes; family Valenciidae; genus Valencia; species Valencia hispanica. Next base: position 41,198,442 of record OY747700.1, on the reverse strand, counting down.
GACATAAAATTGTGGTAAATTTGCAGTATAAATGTGAAATATCCCTGTCAGGTGTTTGGACTCCCTGTTTTGACTCACATAGTGCATGAGGAAATGCTCTTCCTTTCACCATTAAACATAACCTTGAGTTCTGATCTTGTTTTTCTTTAGTTTGATTTTACCAAACACTTCTGTAATTGCCGATCACAATCATTCAGGACTTTTTTCCAACCACATTTCTTTCTTGAAGACGATGGTTCGCCACTTTCCTTACAGTTTTTAATAATCCATTGGACAGTTCTTAATTTAGTTGTAGTGGTTTCTGTACTTTTCCAGTGCTGCTTGTTCAATAGTAAGATCAGCTGATTTTGTATTGTTAAGCATTCACATAAACATCTTCTTGTTTAAAACAGAACAGAAATATGACCCCTGGTAATATTCTATCTGGTAACTATCTAAGGAACAAAACCTTAGGCTTTCAATAGATGTAATATCCATCCATCCATCCATCCATCCATAAACTTGCAGGGTCGTGAGGGTCTGGTGCCTATCTCCAGCACTCATTGGGTAGGGCCGACTGCGCCACTGTGCAGCCAGGAGCTGTAATATATAATTATTAAAGCTGACAAATGATTAAAATTTTTAACCCAATTAATCACAGGATAGCTGTGAATTAATCAGGATAAATCAGCATTCTTAAATATGATTGAGACCCACCGACCCTTCTCATTGCTCTAGTTCCCCTTATTATTTGCAGTTATTTTGCAGATGCAGTGTTGTTTAGCGATGTTAGCTTGTTTGTTAGCCTAGGCTTACCTGATATGCAGTGATTGCTGCCAATTTTTTCATTTTTAATCATCTGCTCGTTCCAATTGCTTCTTCTGATAGGAACCAAACATGTCTTTTGTTTGCTTTGTGTTACAGGAATATTTCAAGGTTATGTGAATTAATTAATTAATTTCAAATCTATTATGTTATTTATATTATCTATCATTTTCAAATCTAGGGAATATGACATAATAAGAGATCATTAGACGTCAGTGAGGAGGCCTTTCACCTGGTCTCCTCTAGCTGCGGTGAGAATTGTTTTGGTTAACCTTGCAATGAAGGAACATAACATTGTGGGGACTGGAGGCAAAAGCTGCTTACAGAGAAGCCTGACATGATCGTGGGTGCAAGGTATAGACCAGAGGTAATCAAATGAAATTTAAAGAGGTTCAGTCCGAGAAAATTTATTGAGGCCAAGGTCCGGAAGATTATACTGTCCTGCAATTTAGTGTGATACTATATATTTATGTATCTTAGCACTTGTATCAACATGTATGTATGATTTCTCAAATGTGTAATGTTCTCTCATTTACTAAATAAAAGTAGGATAACATTTAAATAAAAAAAATAAGACATGGTAACTGTGCATGTTCACAAACTAACTTCAGAAAACAATAAATGTAGAAAGAATTTTAAATGTTTCTTTTTCAAATGAGGACTAAACTGTCTCAAACATAAGATTGATTTTTCAAAACTTTTGTTTTGTCTCATAATGGTGTTTCACGTTGCCACTTTTATTAAGTTCCACAGTTTCTGAACATATGAGACAAACAGGTTTTGGGCCACCAGTGGGAAGTACAAAGAGAAAGGACTCTGTCCATTCCGGGTTAAATGCTCTATTTTCACTGTCCGCGTTTTTTAGAGGCTGCCATTTGTTATTTTTCTACTTGTACCATTTCCGTTGCCTGTTTCTCTCCCCTTCTCTGTATCAACTATCAGTTTTTTCCTTTCCTCTGTCTCACCCTTCTGTTTCTCCTTTTCTCTGGCTGTATCAATTCTCACCGCCGGTATTTCTCCTCCTGCCTGCCTGTTTCTCCCTCTCTCCGCCTGTAGCTCAAACTTTCACCGCCGGTATTTCTCCTTCTGGCCGCCTGTTTCTCCCTCTCTTCTTAGCTCTAACTTTCTCCACCAATATTTCTCCGTCTGTCCGCCTGAATCTCTCCTTCTCTCCGCTCTGTTTATTTTTGCTACACTTCGCTATAGTTTTTTTCCCCTAAAGTTTCCCGGCTGGAATGCAAAGTGCTTATTGGCTTTGGTGGTATCACGTGGTATGGCAAAACTCGCATACCATTGGCCTGCGGGTTTCCATGGACGCAACAACACTACCGTATAGAACGCAAAAGCTGCGCTAGCCAGAAGCGCTCATTAAGGTTATAAATGGTAATTTCTGTTTTGGAATTCGGCTCGGGTCCGCATGAGACAGCATTTCGGTCCAGACCCGGACCGCGGTCCACCTGTTAGTGACCTCTGGTATAGACTGATAATTTCTCCGTATGGCCTGAGACTGAGAAGAGACACATGGAACTGTGGGTGCAGTTCAGTTCTGCCATGCTGTTTACGTGACGAGCACTAAAAGCTGGTTGAATTGTGAGACAAACACGGCGGGACATTCTGTGCATGCGTAAATGGTTTTAAAAAAATCAATCAAGTTAATTTGATAAATTAATCGACCTGCATTAACGCATCATTTTGACAGCCCTAATAATTTTCAACATAAACAGAAACACTTGACATGTGTCACACAGTGTTCAAAGAAATTTTGATATTCTGTGGAAATCTGTGGAAGAAATCCTTACTTCACTACCCTGCAGTATTTCGCAATTTCTGTACACTTATTAGAAAACAAGTCTATCACTGGACAGTATCGTTACAAGAGGTTATTTACTGTACTTTTTCAATTCAATTCAGTTTATTTATATAGCGCCAATTCACAGCAGATGTCATCTCAAGGCACTTAACAAGAAGTCAACCACTTTCTGGTTTCCAAAGCAGAAATCTGTGGTGACCCATTGTCTGTACTCATTGTCTGGCATGTTTGATCCCAACAAATTATTGCAACAGTGCAGTATTCAAATTTGTGTTGAATATGCATACCCCCCCCCCCCCCCCCCCACACACACACACACACCACCACCAAAAAACAAACAAACAAACAAACAAAACAAAAACAGCGAGAGCATCCATTCTTAACTCTTCACAATACAGTCGCTAAAATATTCATGCTGAGACTGGAGACACTAGGAGACAAAGTTCTAATGGACATCAACTTCCTTGATCACATCTCTTTGATGGTTGCCTTGCCTCCCTTCACGGAGATAGACAGCCAGTGTCAGTTTGGTCCTGGGAGAAATAAAGATCTGCTCCATGTGCCAAGTGCGTTGCAAATCATGTTTATTCTCTAGTCACTGTCATTGAACCTATCACAGCAAAACAAATAAAGACTTCAATGAGAAAAGTAATATCCTCTCTGCTTTCTCCTCCTTTAAATCATGACCATAATTTGAAGTGCTGCGCTGACTCAGCAATACTTCACAGTTCTATATGGATGCAAGCAGAACAGTAAAGGAACTAGGAATTTCCATAGTCAGGGCCATGTAAGGGTAACATTGGATAAGATATACAGTCATGGCCAAAAGTTTTGAGAATTACATAAATATTGGAAATTGGAAAAGTTGCTGCTTAAGTTTTTTAACTCAGGTGAGAATGTTAACGAGCACAAGGCTGGAGATCATTATGTCAGGCTGATTGGGTTAGAATGGCAGACTTGAGATGTTAAAAGGAGGGTGATGCTTGAAATCATTGTTCTTCTTGTTAACCATGGTGACCTGCAAAGAAACGCGTGCAGCCATCATTGCGTTGCATAAAAATGGCTTCACAGGCAAGGATATTGTGGCTACTAAAATTGCACCTAAATCAACAATTTAAAGGATTATCAAGAACTTCAAGGAAAGAGGTTCAATTCTTGTTAAGAAGGCTTCAGGGCGTCCAAGAAAGCCCAGCAAGTGCCAGGATCGTCTCCTAAAGAGGATTCAGTTGCGGGATCGGAGTGCCACCAGTGCAGAGCTTGCTCAGGAATGGCAGCAGGCAGGTGTGAGCGCATCTGCACGCACAGTGAGGCGAAGACTTTTGGAAGATGGCCGGGTGTCAAGAAGGGCAGCAAAGAAGCCACTTGTCTCCAAAAAAACATCAGGGACAGATTGATCTTCTGCAGAAAGTATGGTGAATGGACTGCTGAGGACTGGGGGAAAGTCATATTCTCCGATGAAGCCTCTTTCTGATTGTTTGGGGCATCTAGAAAAAGGCTTGTCCGGAGAAGAAAAGGTGAGCGCTACCATCAGTCCTGTGTCATGCCAACAGTAAAGCATCCTGAGACAATTCATGTGTGGGGTTGCTTCTCATCCAAGGGAGTGGGCTCACTTACAATTCTGCCCAAAAACACAGCCATGAATAAAGAATGGTACCAAAACACCCTCCAACAGCAACTTCTTCCAACAATCCAACAACAGTTTGGTGAAGAACAATGCATTTTCCAGCACGATGGAGCACCGTACCATAAGGCAAAATTGATAACTAAGTGGCTCGGGGAACAAAACGTTGAAATTTTGGGTCCATGGCCTGGAAACTCCCCAGATCTTAATCCCATTGAGAACTTGTGGTCAGTCCTCAAGAGGCGGGTGGACCAACAAAAACCCACTAATTCTGACAAACTCCAAGAAGTGATTATGAAAGAATGGGTTTGGATTTGGATTTGGCCCAGAAGTTGATAGAGAGCATGCCCAGTCGAATTCCAGAGGTCCTGAAAAAGAAGGGCAAACACTGCAAATACTGACTCTTTGCATAAATGTCATGTAATTGTCAGAAAAAGCCTTCGAAATTTATAAAGTGCTTGTATATGCCAGGGTTAAACACCTCCAACACCTGTAACATAAAGAATATACCTGATCACAAGGAAAGCCAGAAGCCAGCAGTGTATTAAATGGATTTTACTTGCAAGGAGTGAACAGTACAGAAGTACAAAATTCACTGAAGAATGTATCACCACAGCACACATTTATACATCAAGAGAGACTGTTCCCTCCTCCTTCTCTGCATTCCTGGTATTTTCCACTGCCCATGAGGCTGCTGTGGCTTGTCCAGGGTGCAAAGCACATGCCCCGACCCATAAGATGTGAACACAAAGCTGAATCTTAACAGTTTCATATCATTCAATGCACAAAACTTCTCTATAAGCATAGCATAACAAATAACTGAAATAAATGTCTTTACAATCTTTAGTCTTACAGTACATATGTATTGCAACCACAGACTGGATGACTCTTTGCCAAGCACATGGAGAGGACATTAATGCCATGACTGAGTGTGTGACTGACTATATAAACTTCTGTGTGGACAACATCATCCCCACCAGAACAGTGAGATGCTTCCCTAATAACAAACCCTGGATCACCAGTGACCTGAAGGAACTGCTAAACAAGAAAAAAAGAGCCTTCAGGGAGGGAGACAGGGAATTACTGAGGAGTATACAGAACCAACTTAAGGTCAAGATCAGAGACAGCAAAGAGGCATACAGGAAGAAGCTGGAGAACAAACTACAGAAGAACAATGTCAGAGATGTCTGGTCAGGAATGAGATAGATCACAGGTTTTAAGGACAGGAAGGATTGGATAGATGGAAGTCTGGACAGAGCCAATGAACTGAACACATTCTTCAACAGGTTCAGTTCAGGAACTAGCTCAGCATCCCCCTCTCCTGTTCCCAGCCAAACAGACATCCCATTCTCCTATGATCAACAGCTTTCCTGTTACACCTCGGATGTTTTGTCCTTCACCTCAGCCATGGACTCTTCTGATTCCACAATTCTGACTTCAACCAAGTCAGGAAATGCTTCTACCCCCTTTGCCTCCCCCTCCCACTTGTCTGTCTCAAAAAGTCAGGCAGGTGAAGAGGCAGCTGGAAAAACTGAACCGGAACAAGGCTGTAGCTCCAGATGGTGTCAGCCCCAGAGTCCTGAAGGCCTGTGCAGAGCAGCTCTGTTGGATTCTGCAGCACCTCTTCAACCTTTGCCTAACTCAGGAGAAGGTTCCAGTGTTGTGGAAGACATCCTGCCTTGTTCCAGTACCCAAAAGAACTCACCCATCAGTCATCAATGACTATAAGTAAGCAAACAAGAACGTATCAGGACCCACTGCAGTTTGCTTATCGCTGTGGAGTTGGAGTTGAAGATGCCATCATCCATCTACTTCAACCAACCCACTGTCATCTGGACAGAGCAGGCAGCACTGTGAGGATCATGTTCTTTGATATCTCCAGTGCATTTAACACAATTCAGCCTGATTTGCTTTGTCAGAAACTCCTGAAGACACAGGTGGAGCCCTCAACAATCGCCTGGATCAATGACTACCTGACCAACAGAACACAATTTGTGAGACTGAAGAATTGTGTGTCAAACCAGGTGGTCAGCAGCACAGGAGCACCACAGGGGACCGTACTCTCACCATTCCTTTTCACTCTGTACACCTCAGACTTCCAGTACAAATCAGAGACCTGTCATCTGCAGAAATACTCAGATGACTGCAATTTTCGGGTGTATCAGAGATGGACAAGAAGCTGAATACAGAGAGCTGGTGGACCGCTTTGTGACATGGTGTGGAAACAATCGTCTCACCTTGAATGTGAACAAAACAAAGGAGATGATTGTAGATTTCAGAAGAAACAGGGATAGGTCAAAAACTGTTTCCATCATGGGAGAAGAAGTGGAGGTGGTTGAGGAGTACAAATACCTCGGAGTTCACCTTGACAACAGACTGGACTGGAGGCGCAACAGTGAAACCGTTTACAAGAAGGGACAGAGCAGACTGTACTTCTTGAGGAAGCCTAGGTCCTTCAAGGTGCTGGAGATCTTCTACAAGTCTGTTGTGGAGAGTGTTATCTCTTCAGCCGTCATCTGTTGGGGTAGCAGCATCAGAGCCAGGGATTTAAAAAGGCTAAGCAACCTTATAAAGAAGGCTGGTTCTGTTCTTGGGACAACTGTAGAACATCTGGAGATGATAATGCAAAGAAGGATTCTTCATAAAATCAAAGAAATTATGGACAACCCTGAGCATCCTCTTCATGAGACAGTCATACAACAACAGAGCGTCTTCAGTCGGAGGCTTCTTCGGTTTCGCTGCAATACAGACCGCTACAGGAAATCCTTCCTGCCCACAGCCATCATCATCTATAAAAACTCCTTAAAGAATTAATTATATGAGCTACACCAACACATAGATTTAAGTATAGCAGGTGATGTGTATCTGTGTAATGAGGGAGGGTGGCCTAAGGAGGTTCACACCCTATGTCAATGTGTGCATAATCATTAGGGAGCTTCTTTTCTTTTGGCCAAAAAAAAGCGATTTTACTGACTCTGGAAAGTCAAATTATTATTATTAGCAAAGGGAGAGATACAGGACTCTGAAATATTGGGCGTGATCACAGAACCATCAAATGTTTTTTTTTGCAAATAGTCAACAGGGTTGCCAGGAAGTTGAGAAAAAAACTGTGGCTATATTGGTCAGTTTTTTATGATTCTCACTTAAACAAATAAAAATAAAGAAGTTAGATGGGAAAATGTGTGTTTTTCATTTAGTAGCATAATAATCCTGCACAATAATAATGGCCCAATAATTGAGCACATTTAGATGTTCCCCTAAGAAAACCGAAACCTTGCTTTTATGTTTATTTAAATTGTCAAGTTTTATTATTTAGGATTCACAAAGAGCACTGCATTTGGTGAATATCAAAAATATTCCTCAAAAATAAGACTTGCTTAATTGTTGTGTACACAGTGTATGCTGTTATTTATTGAAAGAAAAACAACATACTGTTCCGTAAGGTTCTAAATGTCCAGTTAGTATTTTTGTTTACATTTTGGTTATTAATATTGCAGAAATTTTCTTAGTTAAAATATTTCTAAAAAAGTAAAAAAAAAGATTCAGGGCAATGCTGAATTAAAAGAAGACAAATGTGTGTGGATTTATTCTGCAACTAACCATGTTTGAAACAATGCCACCCTATTAAAGAGTCACCACCCTGCAACAATTTCACCAGCAGCAATTGATTGGATCCACATTATCATAAGAGGTTCACATGCTGGGAAGCAGGAGGTCAAATTTTCCCTGACTACACAATATGGGTCTCTTTTTCTCCTCGCTTAATAACAAAAACATAAAGGGTGGTGCGTACCTTGCAGTACACTCACATAAACACAAAGTATTTATCTGCGGTGTGACCTTGAAAATTAATTTGTAGCCTGTAAAAATGCTTTCCCAGAGATACACAAAGCGTACACTCTGAAAGTGAGGGAGGTGGGAAAACTCAACTATTCGCCCACTCTGCATCCCTGAGCAACGAGCACAACACAGTCTTCAGAGAAAAGCTCTCTCTTGCTCAATGACGATTACAAACAAATGTGTCCATATTTATAGGAACTCATTTTGAACTGGGTAAATACAAGTGCATACAGCAGTGCTTCTCAGTGATGCAGCAAAGGTTTTACCTGATATCAGCAGTAACAGGGAGGCTGGATAAAGCAGGGAGAACTGCTTGTTGTAAAAAAAAATAATAGAACAAATATAAATGTGTAGCAAGTTGATAAAATTGGATGAAACCTTTTATTAACTCTGCTGCTTCTCCTTACCTGAAGACAAAATACTAAATTTAATTTACAAGACAATCTGAAACAGGATAATTTATAACAGTCTAATGATGTAGTACATTTATTTACCACATTTTTTGATGAAAAAAAAGAAAAGTGAAAAAAAATGAAAAGGCCACACTGATTTTGCTACACCTTCCCTCCCGCATTTTATTTTCATTCAAACGGACCGTTATGGTTTTACACATCAAATTATTTTTGATGGCTTTGTGATCACTGTAGAATAACCCAGTCCAAGTTTGACTATATAGTCCATATATTGCAGTTTTAATCTATGGTTGTCCTAGGAAAGGACTGTTTTTGTGTTTTCACCGAGAGCAAGAAAGATTTCCTATTACTGTTATGATTTGTGGTGCAGATACAGAGCCAAAGTGCAGACAGCCGCTGATGAGAGGCATCGTAAAGGATTTTAATAAAGCTTAACTCAACTCAGGAACAGGGAAAAACTGGGCGAAACAAGAGGCATTGAAAGAGGCTATGAAAACAGAGAATCCAGCGCTACACAGTGAAAAACTAAGACTTTATATGTGAAACAGATCAGATGGAACACATGGAGATGATTAAACAGCCCAGGAGAATTGCATGACTATAGATTACTGATCTACACTAATCTAAGGGTGGAGAAAAAATAGAAATACCCAAGCAGCAAATAGAAAAAACCCCTAAGAAACCAAATACAAAGGAATACACCAATATGGCAAGACCTTCTGAGCAATAATACAGGGGACTAAATATAATATCATAAGAACTGAACTGAAAAAAAACACTAGATCCTGATCATGAACATAGAAAATCTGATAGTATAATAATACTGAAAAAATAAACCTTTTATACACACTAATGATAACCATTCACAGAAACTAGTGAAAGCTCTCATATAAACCAGTGAAAAGAATAATCTTTTATACACACTAGTGAGAACCTTACATACCTTTTCATAATGAAAAGTAGTAGTTTCTGCAGTTTCTATGTAAGCTTTTCAGTAGTCTTTGTGCAAGGTTTCCAGTATAGTATGTGGAATAGTTTAATTTCATATGTCCATATGTAGGTTAATTCTGAATAATTTCTGAGGTGGCACCCCATAGTTGTTTGCCGCTATTCTAGTTATCGAAACAGCGACTTAATTAGCAGTGACTAATTCATAACATTACGTAATCTTACGATATAGTTTTGAGATTTTCCACTTACCTCGAAATGCAGGATGCTTGAAACTAAAAATGAAATTAATTATCAGAGTACTTAAATACACTTGTTGATAATTTTTTAATGAGACAGCATAATGAATCCCATCCTCATACAGCAGAACATTTCACATTCCACACCACAGATCCTAATAGACATTCACTATTGAGAATGGGAGGGCATCCAAAGTTACATCTATACTTTAAAGACATAACATCAATTCCCCTTCATCCCCTTGTGGTTTTTAATATATCAGCATACATAACAGGGTTGAAAACGGTATTTTCATGTCTTAGCCCTATTTTCCACTGTACTCATAAGCGGCGCGTAACGTTTGCGAAGCGTAATACGTAGCTGATAGCCGCCATTATAGTCAATGGGACCTTTTACATTGGGCAATGCGAATCGGACGCATCTCATGGGGCGTTCACAGCGGTCAGCGCATCCATGCAGCAGGGCAGCTAGAGTACATGCAAAGTCTATGGTACCTACGCATCCAGTGGGTGTCAAGCTGCCCCGCAGCTAGTCGCGCGTGTCAACGCAGCTGCTGTGTGAAGTTGGAAAAACAGAACTTTGGGCCAGCGAACATGGGGCGTCAACCAATCGTACCGACTCTTTGTACTGACGTCATTACGATTACCGATGCGGGTCAGAAGGTCATCAAAATGGGCGCGGGACAGAGAAAAATAGCGCTGAAACCGAACCTCATCCATACGCAGCTGCTGGAGCAAATGGTGAAACTCTCCAAACTCAGTACACCTCTGAAGAATGGAGTGTATCCATACACGTCGCAAATGCACCCGACGACGACGTTGGCACTCTCTCGACTTGATCCGCCATGTTGTAAACAACTAGCAACCGAGAAATCCCCAGACGTGCTGACGTACTGACATACTGACGTGATGCGCCGACGCGGACTACAAAGTGTGCAAGCAGCTGGGTTTTAATTTTAAAGCATCAACTTTCGTCTGTTTGAGCAATTTGACGACTGGACGCGCTGACTGGTGTGAACGCCCCATCAGACGTGTTATGTCGCAGCCCTCTCTAAAATTTATGCGGCATGTCTAATTCTTACGCTCTATGCTTCCAAAACACGTCAAGTTCAGCAGTTTAGATTGGGCCAGACAGGAAATCAGACAAGGAAGCAGGGAAAATAATCCAAAAATGTTCAAAATAAAAGACATATGCAGATTTCTGATTGCTTAACTACGAAAAAACAAAACAAAACATTGCTACCTGTGACACCAGGGTTGAAGTCAGGCGGTCTGTGGGTCTAATTTGTTGGCTTTTATTGTGGACGACTAGAATTTAATCCTTGAAGTGGAGAATCACCCAGTTTATGTAATACCAGTGATAATTTTTACATGGACAACATGAAAAAGAAGAAGGCATGGACAGAAATATCTGCAGTTTGGGGAGTGGATGGGGAGTTTATGATACTTATTGACATAGAATTACATTTTCCCCCTGTATACTGGACTCTAAGGCTGCGTTCACACTGCAGGGCTTAATGCTCAATTCCGTTTTTTTTTTTATTAGATTTTTTTTGCAAGCCGTTCACATTTCCAATTAAATGCGACCTTTTGCGATCTCCTGTGTGAATGTGAAATGACCCAGAATTGACCCGCATGCGCAGAAGAGTACTCAACGGTCAACGACGTCACTTGTTGTTTGCGGATGTAGTTACACATGGATGTCGACAGTTGAGCTCGTTTAGCCTTATTAAAGTTATTTTCACAACAGAGCCAGCACAATTTCAATCTTCTCGTTTTAAGGAGAAAAATAAAAAGAAGGAGAGCAAGGTTTTTGGCCATGGAGTTTTGTGGAGCAGTGGTAGCAACGCCGGTAAAGAGAAATGTGTGGGTTCGGAGTCGCAGGCAGGAGTGGTGGGATACTGATGTGAGTTCAGTGACTTCACTAATACAGAATTCATCAGTAACTTCCGAATGTCCAGATCCACTTTTGATTATGTTTGTGAGTGCCTTCAATTTACTCTGTCATGGGAAGAAACATGTCTGCGGCAGCCCATAACAGTGCAGAAACGCATATCAATGACGTGCGGTTCGGATACATGCGACCTGACCGTTCAGACTGAAGTCGCATTTCAAAAGATCGGATACGTATCGGATTTTGGACCACATACCCAAGTGGCCTGGGTCGCATTTAAAAAGATCGGATCTGCGTCGTTCAGATTGTCATGAAAAGATCAGATACAGGTCGCATAGGGGCAAAAAAATCGGAATTGGGTAGTTTCAGCCTGCAGTGTGAACGTAGCCAAAGTTATGCAATTGCAAATCTGCTGTGATTTTGTGATCTCCCGGGACCAGCTGGGTGGAACATTTTCGCGAGTGATAAAAAGCGCACCTGGTGACGTACTGCTAACTTCGCGTGTAAAACGCGTCTATTACGTTACCCCCACTGCACTCCGCAGCAATAATGCTCCTATTGTAGTCAATGAGAGCATTTCCACGGCGCCGCCAAGCGACACCATTTCGCCATTCAGCAAAAACAGGATTTATTCTATTTTTGTCGGACGCCGGAGCAAGTCCGCAGTCAATCTACACAAATCACACAGCACCAACAGGATATAGAACAACCACATTTCCGGGTGTTTTTCAAAATAAATTTATATAAACGGACTAGAAATTTTTTGTATGCATAGGTATATTAATATAAACCTGTGTATATTTATACATATGTTGTCCAAAATATCTTGACACAGAATAACTGTTCTTTTCTGTTCGTCTTCCACGGAATGAAGAATTTTGTTCTGACTTCCGCATTTAGTACTGGCTTTTATCGTGAGATCTCGCAATTCCCGCACATGCTTCTTTAAACACCTCTGTACTGCGGACCGGAGCGGAGCTGATCTAGAGCGCATGCAGTGGAAATTGGGGGTTACGCGCCGCTTACGCATCCGATGGAAAGCAGGGGTTAAACATAGACACAGCATCATGCTAAAAGCACTCTCTTTCATGTCTGGACTCATACTAACAACTTCTTTTTTGCACCAGATGAGGGCACATACAGGTCCTTCTAAAAAAATTTGCATATTGTGATAAAGTTCATTCTTTTCCATAATGTAATGATAAAAATTTAACTTTCATATATTTTAGATTCATTGCACACCAACTGAAATATTTCAGGTCTTTTATTGTTTTAAAACTGATGATTTTGGCATACAGCTCATGAAAACCCAAAATTCCTATCTAAAAAAATTAGCATATTTCATCCGACCAATAAAAGAAAAGCGTTTTTAATATAAAAAAAGTCAACCTTCAAATAATTATGTTCAGTTATGCACTCAATACTTGGTCGGGAATCCTTTTGCAGAAATGACTGCTTCAATGCGGCGTGGCATGGAGGCAATCAGCCTGTGGCACTGCTGAGGTGTTATGGAGGCCCAGGATGCTTCGATAGCGCCCTTAAGCTCATCCAGAGTGTTGGGTCTTGCGTCTCTCAACTTCCTCTTCACAATATCCCACAGATTCTCTATGGGGTTCAGGTCAGGAGAGTTGGCAGGCCAATTGAGCACAGCAATACCATGGTCAGTAAACCATTTACCAGTGGTTTTGGCACTGTGAGCAGGTGCCAGGTCGTGCTGAAAAATGAAATCTTCATCTCCATAAAGCTTTTCAGCAGATGGAAGCATGAAGTGCTCCAAAATCTCCTGATAGCTAGCTGCATTGACCCTGCCCTTGATAAAACACAGGGGACCAACACCAGCAGCTGACATGGCACCCCAGACCATCACTGACTGTGGGTACTTGACACTGGACTTCAGGCATTTTGGCATTTCCTTCTCCCCAGTCTTCCTCCAGACTCTGGCACTTTGATTTCCGAATGACATGCAAAATTTGCTTTCATCCGAAAAAAGTACTTTGGACCACTGAGCAACAGTCCAGTGCTGCTTCTCTGTAGCCCAGGTCAGGCGCTTCTGCCGCTGTTTCTGGTTCAAAGGTGGCTTGACCTGGGGAATGCGGCACCTGTAGCCCATTTCCTGCACACGCCTGTGCACGGTGGCTTTGGATGTTTCTACTCCAGACTCAGTCCACTGCTTCCGCAGGTCCCCCAAGGTCTGGAATCGGTCCTTCTCCACAATCTTCCTGAAATATTTCAGTTGGTGTGCAATGAATCTAAAATATATGAAAGTTTAATTTTTATCATTACATTATGGAAAAGAATGACCTTTATCACAATATGCTAATTTTTTGAGAAGGACCTGTACTGATAGCATCTGGATAGTGCCTTTTAGACAGACTTTAGTTAAAGGAGAATTGTTGTGGTGTTTCAATATCGTAAGATTTTGTTCCAAAATATACTTTTTTCCCGCACTCTATCAAAATATTGCCTACAGTCATGTGCTATTTTAGCTCATTACAGGCACTGGCAGCGTTAAAGTAAGGATTTGTAAAAGATTAAAATATAATGCAAGCTGGCTATACCTGAAAGAGTGTTACAATTGAATTCTGTCCCTTTTTAAAAATCATTTAATTGTACAGGTAATTAAAACTGCAAGATTCCTTAGTCAGAATGTTGCTGTCTTAGTATTGCTGGGAAACAATGTAGAAAGTGCTACATCAACACCACGTTTCACCTCATTTCAAAAAGGCAAAGGCATAATTTCAAATAGGCTCACCTCAGAGATCAGTATTCTTTTTTAATTAGCATTGGACATGCTCCCAAAGTGACGATGACCTATTTTCTTTACAGTTTTTAATTAGCCTTGCTGTTCCAAATTATTGCAGGAGTGAATTATTCTTATTTTGTCAGAGATTGTTAGTAAATCATTTGTGCATTAGGCCTTTGAATGCTGTAGAAAGCTGAAAGCACATATTCGCTCTGCAGGTCTTTCATCCTCCCACATTTCCTTGTTTCTTTTTTTTTAAGTTTTACTATTCCGTCTTCAAGTAGGTTACACATACACGTTTTTGGCAAAACTCAATAAAAGTTGAGCTAAAAAGTAAAATCACCATTCCAATCAATACACTATCAGCCCCTCATGTGTGTTTGTGTATTGATCATCGGGGTTTCCCTTGTGTTTTGACTCCAGCCTTTCAAGGCCTTGGGGCTGATGAAATATCCTTTCACACACAGGAAGAAACAGAAATATACCAACAGACACACTGCATGAAAACGTGAGTATACTCTGTCAAAAGAGATACGTTTGTGTCTATAGAACTGCACATATAAGCAGTCACTGTAATAAGAATCTCACATAAAAAAATCTGATCTTTATTGTTCAATATTGTTCTCAATCAAACCTTTGAGACGTGACAGAACAGTTCTATTCATGTTGGGAATCAATTACTCAAAGATGGACTCTGTTCACTTACAGCAAACTGTGCCTTTAAAACCAGCTTATTTGCACTAGATTTTATTTAGAGGTTGTCAATGTAAATAAGTCTAACTACAAATGCATCAAATTTGTATTTGTAAAATATTTTGTAAACCATGCGTCCTTTCTTTTACTTCACAGTTACAGTAATGTGACAAAATCTTCAAATATCCTAGGGAAATTAATACTTTTGCAAGTTCATGTACTTGCCTAAACTTGTCCAGCTAGATAGTTAGAGCAATATTTAAGTTTAAGTTTGAAGTAATTGGAAGAGGAAATCTTTGGACAGGCAACCAAATTTTGTTGTCACCACAGAAAATGGTGGGGGAATAAAAATTTTTTATCCAAGGCTAACTGTTACAGAAATACAGCAAAGAGAGGAACTTTGGGCCTTCAAAGCCAACTAGCCAACCAAACAACGAGAACCAAAAAAAGATGCTTAATTCTAATCAATTTTTCTCAAATACCTGCCTGAACGGCACATAAAAAAGAGGGGGTTGCTGGTTATTTCATTAATTCGCAGTTTTGTACTTTTACAGTTTTGGTCTTGAGACATCAGACTTTTCAGCCTCTAAAAGGCATCGTCTCCCACGCAACTTTTTACACTGACCAATTTATACCCTCTTTTGGGATATTTTATATCTGCTTCAATAACCTATTGTTTGAATTAACATACTATCATTTATTTGTGTTTTAACGTAAGAATGTGGTTATGCAAACTATTAGTAGGTATTATATACCCAAAAGAGGTCTTTAATAGGTAAAATAGTTTAATCAAGGGTAATAGTCTCAAAATTCATAATTTATCATCTGGTCTATATGTGGTTTAGAATCACTTTCAATTAAAACTGGTTGTAATGTATAAAGACTATGGGAAAATATTTACAATTGGATTTAAAAATATTAAATATTATAACATTTATTTTGATTATTTATCTCCATATTTCACGAAATACCCAATTATAAAAAGAAATAAACTAATACACAACGGTTTAGTACATAGGAACAAAATGGAAGTAGGTTTGGATGAAATGGTAAATCCTATGTATAAAATGGGGTTAACAATTAACTTTAACAGGACTAACCTAGAAACACAAAATAAATTGCATTTTCCTTGTATTTGGAAGCCAGATTTTCCGAGTTTCTAAATCAAAAGTAGGCTACAAAAGGAAGACCTCAAATTAAAATTCCCACTGGGAAAGAGTTGGCTGATAGGTAGCCAATATAGTGTTTGCACTTCTGGTGGTGTTGGTCTCTTTAAATTAGAGAGACACATAGCGGTGTAAAATACTTTTTAAAAAGTTTTTGTGGCCACAGTGGCCTTTATTGAGGATAGTGTGTAGAAACGGGACAGAGGTGGGGGAAGAGACATTCGGCAAATGTCCACGGAGAGGAATCGAACCCCTGGACAACTGGGTCAATGACTGAGGCCTCTGAACATGGGGTGCCTGTCTTAACCACTCTGCTACGCGACGCCCCTAAAATACATTTTGAACATGTTCTTTTTGTGTTTGACTAACAAAATGAAGGAAATCATAAAAACAGAAATTATAGACTTCATATAGCTTAATCATGTTCAGTTTGCTTGTGTAATCTACTGAGTAAGCCAAAGGTCTGAACCTCAGGGAAGCAATACCTCATGTTCATAATACATTACAGAAGTTAATGTTTTAGACTTCTATATTTCTAGACCCTCAAATTTCATCCATTGCTTATCAACATTAGCATTATACCATGCTTATGTTCAGTCACTTGCACTGTTGTTGCATGTAACGTGTCAAAGCAGAAGTAACAGACGTCGTTACATGACTCGTGGACACAAACTTTAGTAAGAAGCTATCAAATAGTTTTTTTAATGAAGTCAGTCTCCTTAAGAGGCACAACACAATAAATTATTTTTCTTCTTCTCTAAAAGCACAGACAAGATGATCTGCTCTGACACCTCCGCAGCAACTATTGCACACTCATTTGTTTAAGACAGTCACACTGACAGTGCTGCCAAGGGTAATAGGCCTGATAATTCATTGTGTTTGTGCATGATGAGAAGGCAAATTCTCAAACCGAGAATAATCCATCATTGTCACATTCTGTTTCTGCCCTCAGTCTTAAAAAAGGGATGAACATCTTACCACAGGTCTGAAAGATTTTAATCAAGATAATGGTAGGCGGACTCATGCCTGAATCCCAAAAAGATGACCTAATTACTTTGAAGTGATAACACAAACACACACAGCACAAACTTAAACACTGGCAATAGGAACTGACTCTGTAAACTCAACAGCAAATAAGTCATCAGGGTTTTAGCAATAAAACTCATATTTGACAAAAAGTCTACAGCTTTACTTTTCAAATACACCTGTGTTCAGTAGACAGTCCTGATATGTGAGAAAAGAAAGAGAGACTGAGGTCATCTGGTCGACGCAGGATTCAATATCAATCAGTACGCATTGCAGATATCATAGTTATGATTACCGAGTTCGTTTCGTCCATTTGCTGATTAGGATCCACATTCAATTTGTAAAATGCAACCTTTGCCTTTTAAAGTTTCTTTCATAGTTGTTTAAGGAGGACCTAAATGCAGAGAAGTGTGTACGATGAGTAGACTTTAATAAAGGTAAACCAGAATTTACAAGGTAGGACTGAGAACATGAAAACAAATGCTGGGATAAAAAAAACGGCAAGAGAAGACGGACGAATCAGCAGGGAACTGAAGGAACTGGAGAGCTTAAATACACTGAGGAGGAGTGGAAGTGACAGGGAGAAGACAGAGGACTAATTAGTTAAGCAGATGCAGGTGAGGAAGTGAGCAGGAGGAGGCAATCAGCAGCTGGGCAGGGAAGCAGAATGGGAAGGTAGAAACAGAAAAAAGCAAAGGAATAAACAGGTGAGAAGACTAGACAGAAGACAATCCTAAATGAGAAGAGTACGGACTAACTCTGAAGTAACTAAAGATGAAAGATATCTAAGAAAATAAGGATGAAAAGAACCTAAAAGAAACTCAAAATAGAAGCACCAACGAATAGGGAAGAAAGGAGAGAACAGAGGGAAACATGAGTATAAATACTCGAAAGACATTCGATTAAGAAAATCATCCTAATAAGAGAAATTAAATAAAACAGAACTAACAGACAAAAAATGATGTGATAAGGAAAAAGAAATAAAAATTGAAAACAACCCAAAAACAATGAAACAAAAGATGAAAATATCTAAGGAGCAACAAAAAGTCAAAACATGAAAATATACAATTTCATACTACTTCCTTTACTCTGATACCCCTAAGTATGCATTTCACTGAACACACCATCCACATGGCGACACAAGGTGTTGGCACCATAATGCTGTGGGGATGGGAAGCTGCTCAGGGTTGGTGTGAAGATGGATTAAACTGGAAGAGTCCTAGAAGCAATGCTGTTAGACTAAAAAGACTTGACACTGGGGTGGAGGTTCAACTTCTCGCAGCACAGTGACATATTTTAGTTACAGTTATAGTAGTCTTTCAACAGCTTTGACTTTAGCCTTCGCACTCCACTCTGACAAACTTTGAAGTTAAAAAACAACAACAAATCAAATAAAGATTATGAGCATGTCTGCATTTGACACTGCAGACAGCAAAGGACTCAGCCTACCAGCTAAAACGGCTGGGATGAAAACAGCATGCATTACAGGAGTGGAAAATTCAATATCAATTAATGCAGGATTCAAAGCTCGCCTTGACACAGCAGTTAGTGTTTCCTCTTTTAGCTGCAAGAGAGAAGTACTCAGGCTCAGCCCCTGGAGAACCTACGGATTAGCTACACAGTCAATACATGAGTCTCCTCTGCTTTTGGTCTCGCCTGTCATGCGGCTGTCTACAGCAAGCTCTGTGGATCAGACTCCACCACATCAATATTTGGTTTTAGGCATAGAAAGAAAAAAATGGCACAATTATGTGTTGAGGAATAATTAGTCACTGCGATGGACTGGCGACCTGTCTGGGTGTAGCCCGCCTCTCGTCTGATGATTGCTGGAGATAGGCATCAGACCCCCAATCCCCACCTCCACCTCCTCCCACAACCCTGCATAAGTAGACGGTATAGATAATGGATGGATGAATAATTAGTTATTCCGCAAACATACAAACGTTGTATGGTTTCATGACTCAGTAGCAGTGCTCCGATGACAATTTTCAAGACTGGAAGCTACTGTTGCCTGAGTCACAGTGGAACTGTCTGAAGTCAATATTATCTTGTTATGGACTTTCGGAGAACTGACCTACCTTGCTTCATTACCATAAAAAATCTGATGTCTGCCTTTCAGTTGCAGGTTCCTGAGCTACCATGCTTACATTTCTGACATCTCGACACTAATACCACCACTACTACAGTATTCATTTTTTTTCTATTCACATGATCCAGTAAAGTGGACCAAAAGGGAGGGGCAGAAGTCACCCACCCATCATTTTGTGAAGAGAGGATAGAACACTCCTGCTCACCCACTCTGAAGAGCACCATCCAACCAAAAATGCATGTTTTTGCACAGAGGGGGGGAATAGATACATGTAAAGAATAAACACACAGACTGTGGTTAGAAAAGCCTCAGCTGATACTTAAACCCCCCAGCCATGGCACAACGGTGCAAGCCACTACTCCACTATACAGCTACCAAGAGAGCCAAAAATATATTTTTTTTTGTTTGTTTTTCTCGCCTTGGTCAAAGAAAGTAGAGGTAAAACACAACATAATACTTTAGAGATCAAGAGTCAAAGCATGCTCTTCTTTCTTAATGTCTGCTAAAACCCACTTGAATCAGTTTTGTCCTTCTTGTTTGAGTAGGCTATGCCCCAGAAAAAACTTAAAAGATGGAAAGTGCACTTATTCTTTGTCCTTTGAACTGTTGGACAACAGCAGACTTCCTCTGTAAGAACTCTGTTGTAGTCCTTGGAAGAGGATGGAAGTGTATCACTCTTAATTATGAAAAGGCCATCAAACCCAGTATTTAAAGAAAATTGAGTGACACATGCAGATTCTGTATTCTGAATATATCTTTGTTGGCATACAGTATTGAATATTCTGTGAGACAGTTATTATATTTGATAAATAAGGAGGAATATTGAAATCCTTGCTCAAATCCTACACCTTGTTTCTTGTTTGTAAAAAAAAGAATGTCAAAAACCAATTTTTCTTTTCCTTTCACTTCACAACTATGCATCAGCCTTGGTTGGTCGATCACATAAAATCCAAACGAAATATGTTTGTGGTGTGTCAAAATGTAGAGATGTTCAAGATTTTAATATTTTTACATATAGCATTGTACATTGTAGCTCTTTATGGGTTGGACTCTGTTTCTGAAAAACTGTTTCCAATAGTCCTGTGTAGTTTTCACACCAGGATTGTATTGCTCAAGTTTTAGTTCCACATTAGAGGTTCAACCTCTGGAAAAAAAATATTTCTGAACTTCTTCATGATTGCTCAGCAACTGGAGAATTGCCTTTCTCAGTTTCACATAGGAAAAAAAAAGGAAATTCATCACTCAAGAATTTACTCTCTTTCTTTATTTCCCTCCAGATGAGTCCAAGGCGGACATCCCAGAGGATTTTGACATTGACATGGACGCCCCAGAGACCGAAAAGGCAGCGGTCACCATCCAGTCCCAGTTCAGGAAGTTCCAGAAGAAGAAGCGCGTTGAGAAGTCCTAGTGAGCGACATGTTGATCTGTCGCCACGTGGAAGCGACGGCACTTTGACGCCGGTGTGACATTTGCATGTAAACAAATTCATACCTGTTGAAACTGAAGGGGTTGTGAAAGGGTTGGGCGGGGAAGGGAATGCAATAGCCTGTTAATCTTATGACTATGTCTGTGAATTCTCATTACCCTGTCATTATGATTGCTATTATTTATTATTTTGACTGCCGTATCCATAGATACGAGAGGAAGGGTAAAGATTTAGGTTTCTGTCCTGCCATTTATGTTCCATATATCATAAGTTCTCTATGTTTTTGTACTTATCCTCATAGTTTTACCTATGCTAGCCTTTCCTGTACTGTATCTAGGACTGTTTCCTGGGCTGATGTTAAAGCTTGCTCTTAGGAAACCTGACCAGGAACTTTTCATTTCACCCTGAAGCATTTTTCTTACCTGCATGGTTCTGTCAAAGCTCTGTGACAGTGTACATTGAATAAATAAAAACTGTGTGGAAAATGTGTCCGTCCATAAAAACACTGCAGCTTCTCACATCAAACTGCATGTGCTGCTTCAGTATGCTGTACACACTGTACTCTTATGATCAAACTAAAAATAGAAAGTTGTCTGAATGAGCCTGGTTGAGTCCATTCACTTCTCAGCTTGATGACCTTCTGCTTCTAAAGCCAGACTGATTCCCACTGAGCTTCTCTCAGCTTTTAAAACCCAACAAATTAGACTCAGCCAATCTTTGTGTTGAGTTCAGGATGAAAAAGTCACATTTTACCACTGGGGAGAAAGGCATTTTAAAATCTGTCTCTTCTAAAATGTAAACACAAGCGAGTTTAAAGAAAAAAACTCAATTAATTAGTTTGAGGGAGTTTTATAATCTGAATATTGCCTCTGCTCTGTTAAAATGGTTGGATGACCAAGATTTGGGGTCAGTATATGTTTTAGAATAATACAAAACAAATAGTTACTTGATTTTTATTTTAAAATGCAACACATTACATAAAAAAAACTATAAGTTTTTATTTTTGTGGTCAAATGGGACTGTGCATAAATATAATGGTTTGACTTTCTTTTCTTATCTTAAATAATACATGAAACCATTAACAAAAACAAATGAAAAACGTGCTCTCTTTTTTCCCACATTCAAGGACCTAATTCTGTGAACAAATTGTACGATGGCTGTAGGAGGCACTTTTTCTTCCATGAGCACCACAAAACATAACATAAACAAAAGCACATAAAAGCATATCTGAATTTGTGATTAATTTGGATGAGGACACACATATTTGTCTGATTTTTATTTACATAGATGGGAAGTGAGCTGAATCATATACTTTGCAAGGAAAATTTTAAGGAAGAAGGGTGTCATAATTAGGGGTGTCAAATTATCGCGTTAATTGCGATCAATGAATTACAGGCATATTTAGCGCGTTATGTTTTTTAACCGCGTTAATCAAATTTTTCATCTTTAATTTTACCGTTTCTGCATGCGAGTTCCCTTTAAATAAAACCCGTTTTATTCACCGGGCTTCTTGTGGTTGAGTTGAGGGGTTAACCACACCCTGAAGTGGACATCGGTTGGCTGTATACTGTAATAATATAAAAGGAAGCTGGCCTATTTCCACTTCCACTCTTTGCCAAGGATTAAAAATGTCTGTATTTTATTTTTACGCCCCCAACAAAAAAGAAGAAAAATCTAATTACCAAAGCATGCCAAGAACGTTTTCCCACAAGCAGGTGTCATAAACGTGTATTATTTCTTCTAATCTTACTCCTATAAATTGTATGGAGATAGATGCAAAGGCTTTATCCTCATACACATGGCTTGGGGAAAAATGTACCAAGAATAAATATAAGGAAAACAGACTATGAAATAATCTGAGTTCTTTCCATCTGACTACAGCTTGTACCAACAAATAAAGATTTCCTTGGTGTCTGTTTTAGTTAAATTGTTGAACTATAGTTTTGTTTTCTAGCTGATTACCGGGTTCTGTCAGAAAGTAGATGTATTAGAATAGCTGATCATTCTGAGGAGACAGCTGCATGATGAGTAACCTGAAGCACAGCTGACGCTGATGTAGTTAAGATAAAGGGTTGTTTAACAATGGTGTGTGAGTGAGCTGAAAACATCCAACCATAGGGGCTTGTATCCATCTCCAGCAATCATTGGGTGAGAGTTGGGGTACACCACTCCTGCAACTTTTAGATGTGTCCCTGATCCAGCACAGCAGAATCAACTGACTGAATTACCTCCTCAATAGGCAGACAGCAATGCACACACACATTACACACTTTCACCTCGGAGAAACTTAAAGAGGTCAATTACCTGATATGCATGGTTTTAGCTCATAGGAGGAACCAAGTGTGTGGATAATCCTACATATGAGGAGTAGAAAATATGCAAAGTTCACAGAGAAATGCACCAGCTGATATTTAAGCCAAGGATATGTCACAGTGCTGTGTCAATAGGAAATAGAACAGAATTAAAACAAAAATACTACAAACATATAGAATTATGAAACAAAAGCAGCAAATAAAATGAATTCCCTAAAATTCCAAACAAGCTGCTAAACTTTATGAAAAACACAACAAAAAACAACAGGTCCCAAGCTACACTACTACAGTACATCAATTATAAGTCAATAGTGGATGTTTATCAGTTCATTTGTTGGTTTCCAGCACATGCTTGTAATAAACAAGACCAAATACAAAGTTGCAGTAAAAATTTATTTCTGATTTGTAAGTTACGTCTAAAAGCTTTTGTAATTTGCAATTTTTTGATCCAATTCAATTAAATTCAGACTTTATTCGTACCCGAAGGTGAATTTGCTTTACACTACGTGAGTCATAAACATTTGAAACATAGACATTTCCACATAAAACGTAAAGATAAAAATATAAAAAACATGAAAGCTAAAACTTATTCAGATCATAAAGTTAAAAGCGTAACTTACCTCGAATCAAAAGGTGGAAGTAATATCATCACAAACATGACATAAACTATGAACATCACAAACACAGACGGGACTGGATATTAGGGTCGTAATATATCGACAATCAATGTTAGCACAAATTTCTGTATTTCCTGAAGTTTCATTGTAACTTTCCTGTAAAAATTTTAAATACTTCCAGTGGTTCCCAATGTAAACAAGTGCCTGTATCTTTTCTTCCAAAAATGAAAAAAAAAAATGCTGCCAAGAGTGGCTTTTTCTGTACATATATTCAGCACTTGGAGTTGAACTGAATCTCCTACACTTAGGTTCCTGACCGGATCCAGCTGGGGCTTGAGCTAATTTAAGTCAGTGATAACCTTTTACGCCGCAAGAAATTGATCCCATAGATTAACTTTGTAAGCCTGGGAGGATTAAAGTGGTGAGAAAAATGCACAGTTTAATTTTATCTCCAGCCAGATGGCTTGTGGTGTCTAAAAAGCGGCAAGGAAAGTACATTCTCACATCTTTTGTCCTGATTTTTTTCAAGAATTAAAAATGTCTCAGAGGTATTATTTACACTTTAAAATAACAGATTCTCACAGAAATGTAACAAGTAAATGTTTTCTTGTTAAAACACCCATTTCAAGAGCATTTCCTCTTTCGCTTAAGTCAATTTAACTCCATTTTTGATGTATTCAAACTTATCTACGATCCTTGGAATGCATGAAATTGCCTTAAGACCATAATATGAGGGTGATCCCCATAGAATGATGGCTGCCCTACCGTTTTTGCTGTGTATTCTGTTTAAATTCAGTGTTAGGTGATCTGTGGCCCCCACACCCTCAAAAACCTATCTTTTTTCCAATTTTTCTCAAACTGTTACCAGACTGCTCTTTAGCCCAGTTAATGTGTTCTTTGGCAAACTTTGTCGAACATATCTATCCCCGCCAACACTTTGCATTGCATTCTTACTGGTAGATTGGCTTCACATGGCAATTTTGTGATTGGTATTATACCCACAGGTAAATGTTGACTTTGATCACACTAGAGCGGAACATTGGCCAAGTTATTTTGATTTTCTTTGATCCATTGGAATGATAGTTTTGATTTTATTTAGGATCTCTTTTGATTTTGGTGTTCAGTTTAAGGCATAGCAGCCTAACATTTGTTGCAATTCTTTATATGCCTTTCCCTCTCCAAACAAGTTATTAATTCAAGTACCCTGTTCAAATTGCATGACAGGGCAAGGCAACATGCACATCTTACCTTCATCCTTAGACCTTAATGACCAGGATGAATGATCATCCTCTCTAATTGATACCAAGACCGCTATAATTTCAAATATACCTTTTTTAATTAATGATTCAGCTACGCAGAAGCAGCATAGATCTGTTGGTTTTCTATTTCTGTATCTTCTGTTTAATTATTTGACCCATATAAATATAATCTCTACCAAAAACAGTGATGGATCTAGTTTTTGATGTTGGACGGTGGGAAATTGAAACACAATTGTATTTAACTGCTAACAACCCAACTCAAAGCTGGCTATGTAACACAATCTTGCTCCTTTAAATTTGTCCATCTCTTTGAATTTTCACTCAAGGTCTCCTGGAAGAGGCTGCCTCAGTGGACTTTCGTGTTTGTTTACTTGGTTGCTTTGTTTTTCACCAACTAATTATTATTAAAAAGCCTCCTGCCAAGCCTCAATGTCCACAGGGGATATCATTACTCCCAAAGGCATGGCAGACTCGTCTTTTTGTTACTGGATCAGTGTCCTCTACTAGAATCATTACATTAACATATGGAGATTTGGTTCTGATCTTGCATCATAATAAGCTCCTCTTCTCTGTTTTTGTCTGAGGCATGATGAGAGGACAACAGTCCATTGTGTCTTCATCACCCTGTGCTAACTGTTTCTCTGGTGTACTTCACGCATAAAAAAAAAGCTTACATTACAGCGTCTTGAGAGAGCTGTCTGATTCGGATTTTTTTTGGGGAAGTTTGGGTTCTGAAGTCAACAGAAACACCTTTGTTTGTGGTTTCTGAGATCACATATAGCAGAGATGTGCTGTGAAAGCCATTGTGGCGATAATGACATGGTGATGCATGCACTGTAAGTGTATTTCCACATGCACTGAGAACAGGACTGTGAATGTCACTGCGTGCCGTCTGTGCTACCTATGGAGATGAATTTCTCCCCTGCAGATGGCAGAGTAAATCTTTAATATCCGGAGGTAGTGGGTGAAACACCAACTCGTAATCTAGATGTATTTTGGTTGTACTCTATCAGCTGATTTCTGCCTGAATGTACTGTGCATTAGCGAGGAAAAGGAACCTTTCTTTTGTGATATGTTACTGTTTTATTTGGTTGTGTCCTGACAGCTACAGAAATTAATTTCACACTGCGTGGACACAGAAAATAATTATTCAGCCATGTGCTTATGAAAATGGACATTTTCATCATTGGATCACACACCAATTTTTTGCAAACAAATTTAATCAAAAGAATAAATCTACTCAGATCGCTTCTTTTCTCATAAAGAAAAAGCAGAAGCTGTATAAATGGGTTTTGCAGTATCGCAGCTCAGTCCGACCCAACATTATTCTTGTTCTATGGTCGTATTGGTTGGAGACATGTCTTTTCTGAGCTTTGGTCTAATGGTCCTATTAGACTTTGAGATAGATGACTCTTCTAGGTTTGATTCATTAAAGTTGCATTAGTCATTATTAGCCTGTCAGTCAAATACCAGTATGGATTTGTTCTAAATAACAAGTGTGAGCCTGTGAGCATGCTGTGAGGGATTTCATTGTCAAAAATAACAGCCTTTTTGTGTGCACAACTGACTGACGCCGCCACTGGAATCAGGATAATTAGACTCCTCACCTCTTGTACTCTACTTTATCAGTGCACAACACCAGGCTCTCCACTCAACATTTTCTTTTCAAAAATATTTCTTTTGAAAGCCAGTGTTTTCCCTGTGAAATGTCTCAACAAATGAGCAGATTGAAATATCACCATTGATTGATTATATAAAACAGTAATAGCTACTGTGCAGATCAAAGCAATAAATTCACCCTGACTAAAGAAGTTGAGTAAAAATTTGAGGTTTGCATCTTTGTTGTCAGGAGGCTCCCTGGTCAAATGTCAATAAAATACTGCTATCTTCTTATATTGGTATTTTGGTACCTCAAGTTATTAAAAAAGAATCAAAAGACCTGTGTTGCACAGATGAACTTTAATTATCTTTAAAGCATTCAGCAACAATATATAAATCTTTTTTAGCTAAATGCGTTTTAAGTCGATGTCAGAGAACAGCGTGGCCCATTTATTGTTCAGAAAATTCACAGCATAATATCAAATCAAATCAAACTTTATTTATGAAGCGCTTTGCATACAAACATTGCAACTCAAAGTGCTTTACAGATTAAAAATAATCCCACATAAACCACATTTCCATCCCTGCCCAACAGATTTAAAAGCATGATCACAATTATACCCCCCTCCGCACAACCCAACCCCCATGCGCACACACACTCAATAGCAACAATAAAAGCCCAAGTACAGATGAGCCATCAAAGGACCCATCTGCAGCAGCACATTAACAGCAGCAGGCAAGGCATTGACACAGGGCACCCAGAGGTGGCAAGGCCGAGACCCCCACCTCCATCCAAGCGCTGCCTGGAGAGACCCAGACAGCCACAGCCGACCACCGCTCCCGAGGCAGAGGGCTCCCATAGAGGAAAGACTGAAAGGAAGATTAAAATAGCAAGGTAAAAATAAAAAATAAACAGGGGATAAATACGATAAGACTAAGTAGTAAAACATTGATAAAATATAACAAGTAAAACATGCAGAGCATTAAAACAGACTATTATAAATAATAATCATTTAAAAGCTAGGCTAAAAAGGTGAGTCTTGAGCCTGCTGTTCAAAACATGAACATTTTCTGCGGCTCTGAGGTCCTCCGGCAGCCTGTTCCAGAGGTGAGAGCCATAGTACTGGAAAGACGCCTTGCCGTGAGTGTGTGTCCTGACTTTAGGACAAAGAGACGGCTGCCAGAGGAGCGCAGAGACAGCGAAGGTTCATATGGTGAAAGCAGTTCTGAAAGATAAGAAGGCCCAAGACCATTAAGACACCTTGAGACCATTAAAATAATTTTAAAATTGATCCTAAAACATACAGGGAGCCAATGCAATGAGTTTAAAACAGGTGTAATGTGCTCCCGGCTCCTGGTCTTCGTCAGGACACGTGCTGCTGAGTTTTGTAGAAGTTGTAAACCTGATATACTCTTTTTGTGAAGACCAGAAAGCAGGGAAATCAATTCTACTGGTGACAAAAGCATGCATCAGTGTCTCCATGTTGCCCCAAGAGAGAATGGGGCGGACTCTGTCAATGTTCTTTAGATGATAAAAACCTATTTTGGTAATGTTTTAATTTTTGCAGTGACTGATTGAGGAATGTTATGAACCTGTGTTTTAGAACAAGAAGAAAATTGTAAATTTCTTATCCTTGTCTCCAATTTCTGCCATCTCAGTGTCTCTTACCAAGCAAGATGGAGCTTAATTTCTCATCTTAAAATCTGAACAAAGTCCTAGAAACCCTACCCTCCAGCAGCCTTGCTGCTCCACTGACCTTGTGATTGTGAATCCACCTCAGAAACTAGGCGCTATTTTTACCACATTCCCCTGCTTCACTAACATAACTGCAGCTTTTGCAGCTGCCAATCCGAACCCAGTAGAGTGTTTGGCTTTCAGTGTATTTGCTATGCTATAATGTGTAGTGCCATATGTTACTTCAAATAAAAAGTAAAATTAAAAAAGAAGAAATATTGACCCAGAAATTTGTGGTCATCTTTACATGTAAACAGCTGGTTACAGTAAGTAAAAATACTTTTGTCAGGTGATTCAAAGCTAACTTGTCAGAATGTTCAAGTCAAAAATGTGTTGTACCAGGTTTATTTACCTCATGTGGGAATCCGCTCATGTGTGACAAATGGTTTTACAGATCTTCTGAATTGCTAAAACACATTTCTTCCTTTCTCAAAACCAAAACCCCAGAATCTTCTGTCAAAATCAAACTTTCACCTCAAAATCCATCATCAATGGTTCAAAACCATACTATGTGATCACCTAGTATACACAGCAAGTAAAAAACATTCACCACAGAACATTTGTTAGACACTAAATCAAATAATGGAAGACACAGCATCCAGGGCATGTAGTTAACAGGAAATATTTTAAGAGTATTTAACAAAACACTACCATAATTAGAGTGACACCATGTGCTGAATGTAGATAACAAAAAATAAACAAAGTAAAATAAAATAAAAACACAAAAATAAAAAGCATATGACTTTGATCCATAGATTCACAATAGTGTACAATAGTTGGTTGAATTTTATCTGTAGTGACTGTTCTTGATTGTCCTCGTCCCCTTCCTTCTCATCCACCATCTCCCAGACGGACGCCTCCTCCTCTTCCTCTCTATTATATGTGTCCACCCATTGTAGATGCACATGTGCCACCTGTGCACTTGATTCAAAAAGTGAGTTTGGACCAATGATAATTGGGTTTAAAGAATGGAGCTTAGTGTGGTAGTAATTCAGAAAAACATGTCCAACCAATGAAGTAAAAAACAACAACTTAACAACCACAATCTCCATTGTACATAACAGTGGACATTGCAGGTAAATAGCTACACTGCGAGTCTGAAGTTTACATAGTCATCTTAAATGTTATATTCATTATGATGTTTTATTGAATCATTTGAATCAGACTGAAAAATATACCTATGTCGAGACAGCTTTGATATTTTTGTGATGTAAAAATGAGACCATGATAAATAATTTCTAACGTTTTTTTCCACATATAATGACATTTATTCTGCACAATTCAACTACAGTAATAAACTAAATATTATATTTTGGATGGAATATAAAAATAAATAAAACCAACCATGATGTGGCTGTATACATGTGCACAAAACTAATACACCCTCAGCACCCTCTGATTTAGTTTTTAGCATTCCGTTTTTTCAGGTTTACGTCTGATTAACATAAAATAAACCTCAGTGGTTAAAATAAAATCACCATGCATATGGTGAAACATGGTGTAAGCAACATCATGCTCTAGGCTCACTTTTTATTTTTCTTTGGAACTGAGTTGTTTGTCAAAGTAGATGAAATTATCAACAATTTTGACCCAACAGCTCAAAGGCTGAAGATAAGTTGGAATTTCCTTTATCAGTATTAAAGTAAGTCAGATCATACATCCAAATTGAATGTGACAATACCTTTATTAGAGATTTTTTTAAACTTTGGTATGACCTTGTAAGAGTCTGTGAACAAGAGATGTCCTCACAATCTGACAGCTTTAAAGAGCGTTTGCAAGGTAGAGTGGGCAAATATTGTCATCCTCTGGAGGAAGGTTTAATGGTCAAAATAATAAATAGTAATTGCCTGCATTTATATAGCGCTTTCGAGACCCTCAAAGCACTTTACAACGCCATTATTTATTCACTCTCACATTCACACACTGCTGGAAGCAAGCTACGATTGTAGCCACAGCTGCCCAGGGGCAGACTGACAGAAGCAAGGCTGCCATATTGTGCCATCTGCCCCCTTGGCCAACACCAGTAGGCGGGTAGGTGAAGTGTCTTGCCCAAGAACACAATATAGCACACGGTTTCTGGATCGCAGGTTGACAACTACCACTGAACTCCAGCAAGACGAGTGCTCGGCTGAATCAAGGTGGCGTTCTCAAATCTAAGAACAATGTACCAACTGTCAAGCATGGCAGTGGTACTATCATGCTGAGGGTCTTCTCACACTCAGAGGGGCTGGACGTAGGTGCAAATATAAATTTAACAATATCTGCCTCTAGATTATTTAAAGTCACTACAAAACAACAACTAGATCCTTGAAACCCACTTCAGAAATGGTTTTGTAATGGACATAGCAGGCTGACGTTAGGCTTCTGAAATGGCCTCAACCCTGCTGAAAATTGCTGAAGTATGTTTCAAAGTCAGGTCCATACCAGGAGGCTAAACAACTTCAATGAGCCCAATCGATTTTGCCAAGAGGAGTTTTCAAATATCTGGTCAAAAACACAGTATTTTCTCTCTGCAACTTAAGGAACATATTAGTGGGGGTGCACGTGTATATTTGAACCAAGGTGTATATTTTGCTCATGTGTGGGCGAGAGAAAAATTGGATCATCATTCCAGCACAGCTATAGTGCAAATGAATCAATACAAGTCTAAACTATGTCCTTCATGTCAACTATATATAACTTATGATCAGCTACTCATCACTGCATGATCCTAATCTACCCATTATTCCCATGGAGTCATTGTATCATCATCATCATCATCATCATCATTTCAGGGTAACTCTGCTAGCTGCAGGTTATCTATTTTAACCCAGAAGATTTCCTCAGGCATCGTGGAAATGATCTGATCATGCCTGAAGTAAATCCCAATGGAGAAAAGCCATCTATTTTTAGCAGGCGTATATGGAATAACACAGAGTGGGTGCAAATCTGCGACCTGGAATTTATTACTAGCAGAATACATAACTTTTTTTAATGAATAATAAGTAACTCAGAAACACCCAGAGATATTAACATTCAGCAGTTAAGTGGTCCAAATATTATCATCTTGTCAGGATCTGGGGTTGTTTGGGTTTTTCTGCACGTTTCAAATTTTGTGTCTTTCCTGTTTTATTTGTGCTTAGCTTTAGTTATTCTTTTCCTTCAGACAGTGGCTAACTTGGATTTTTCAGATGTAGTTTATTCTTTTTCTGTTTGTTTGAATTATGTTTTCCCTGTTGGTGTTTATTCCCCCTTACTCCTTTCTCTATTTCTCACTCAGCCTGCCTGCCTGCCTGGTCTCCTCTCACAGCTGAAACCTGTTCCAATCTAGCCACCTGTTTCTCGTTCCAGTAATCAACCTCCCAGTACAGTATATGGTCTCCTATCTTTCTTTCTTTCCTGGCAGGTTTCTCCTGTTGGTTCCCATTTTCACCTCAGCAACCAGCCACCTTGGTTTTTTTCTTTAGACCTGTTGGACCTCATATTGTTTTTCCCTGCTGAGCGTTTATTGTAAGTTTTTCCTTAAATCATTAACGTTTCTTTATCGCATCCTGCCTTTGAGCTCTGTCTGCATTTTGGTCCTACATCAGTCCACACCATGACATATCTAAAAAATAAAAGAAACAAATGAACAATACAAGCAGGTTGTTATTTGTTACCTTAATGAAATTGGTAAAACCATTGTTTCTGAAACTTTTTGGTTTCTAATGCAAAAAAAAACCATGGCATCCTTAAAACCCTGACTAATGCTGCTGTGGAAAAATAACCAATAAGCCAATTAGATGACATCATGATGAAACATGTAAAACAATTGAAGCAACATCTCAGGACAGCCGAAAAGATAAAGAACGAGCACAAATGTGCCTTCCAAATGGACAATGTCCCTGTTATAAATTGCTTGCAAGCAAGGCAGCCCAGAAATCTGACTCAGTAACAGCATTTCTGTCAGGAGCTAGGGGTAACACTTGTAAGAAGCTTGTTAAAGAATGCCCAAAACATTTTACACATATCACACAGTTTGAAAAGCAAACTTACAAAATTCTAAGGAAATGTATGTAAACTGTTGAATTTGAAAAAAAGTTAACTCCTTCTGGTATTTAGCAGATAAAACAATGTTGGTCATAATAAATGACAAAACAGGAACATTTTTAGTTTGTGATTTTCAGATACCAAGAAGATTTTTTTAAGCAGTACATGTAAATATCTGATTTGATCTGGTTTCAACTGGATCTCCTTAATGTGTCTATAAATCTGCAAGTATCAAACTAAAATTAACAAATGTCTTTACAGACTAAAAACTAAAACAATACATTTACCAAACGTTTTTTTCTTTTTTCTTTACCGTTTGTCGTTGTACCGTAAAACCCAAACAGGAGCATACAAATGGTAAAACATGTCTGAAAGTCAAGCATAAAGGTTCCAAATTTAGCCTAAAGTTTTAAGACTGGCAGAAATCTTGTTCTAGACAAACTTTACAGAGTTATTATTGTGGTAATTTGCACTGTCTTTATGTTCTGTCCCTAAATGACCCGCTCACACCATTGCGTTAACCAAGTAGCTGCTTTGAAGATGCATTTTTGTTTGGCTTGTAAGTATAAACTCATGGGAAGCATTTTCTTTTGTCAGAAATACAGTATCCCATGGCTCAGTGTGGGCAACGATGTTGATGCTGCTGAACAGTAAAGAGATCTGAGACTGAAGCTGTATGGTCAGTGAAGTGAGGAAAAATATTGAGTCTGAACAGGAGACAAACATGATGAGTACATTGTCAAGAAAACAAAGTACGTCAGTTCCTAGGAGGCTGCACAGAGAGCTGGAGGAGTGCCTGATTAGGGAAGTGTTGTATGAACTCAGGGGGAAAGTTCTTCCGTTTCATTCTCTGTAAGTTACAGCTCTGCGTCCTGGCTTCTCTTCAGGCACCTCATTATGAAATACAGTTGGGACGCCATCAGTCTTTTCCTTGTCACACTGTGGTATCCACCTTGGACAGTTAAAAGAAAAAAATTGAATGACTCCTCCAGATATTAGCATTCATATCTTTCTCCTATCCAGTTATATAAGCTTCCTGGTTACTGCAGTTACCAGTGAATGAGGATGTATTGTGCTGTAAACTAATTGCAAGTGAAGTTTGGCAATTCAAAAATACAATACTCAGTCTTACAAAATGTTTTATAATGAATTGTCTATAAGACATAAACCCAACCAAAATTTAGATGAAAAGTAAAAAAATAGAAGAAAGTTTGAATTCTATATACCATTAGGAAGGACTATCTATCTATCTATCATGTACAGTGAGGAGCATAAGTATTTGAACACCCTGCAATTTTGCAAGTTCTCCCACTTAGAAATTATGGAGGGATCAGAAATTCACATTGTATGTGCATTTCCACTGATGGCAGCATTTTATTTTTAAATTCAGGAAATCACATTGTCTGATTTTTAAAGAATTTATTTGTATTGTATTGCTGTACAAAAGTATTTGAACACCTGTGAAAATCATTGTTAATATTTGGTACAGAAGCCTTTTTTTTTGCAAGGTCAAAAATTTCCTGTAGTTCTTGACCAGGTTTGGACACACTCCAACAGGGATTTTGGCCCACTCCGCCACACAGATCTTCTCCAGGGGGCTGTTTACACGACCACATTGCCATTTTTATTTTAATACGTGGGTGAAAAAGCACTGTGTTTACACGATGGAAAACGATGTAGTACATATACCCGGCCTTTAGATGGCAGTGTGCCCCGTGTATGCAGTGCTCCAAGGTTTCCCCCTCAAAACCCGGAAAACAAACATTTCATGATAACTAACAATGGTGGTCTCTGTGCGTACAACTGTGGTGTGGACGGATGAAGAAGTGGAATTACTGCTTAATTCAACACGGGACTATAAATCCGCGAAATATTTGGACAACATTGACTAGGAGTCATGCTTGACCAAATATGTGGATATTCATGTGGAGTGCGCAAGTCCAACATGGCCATAGGCAGCTGGCAGGGAAGTCATTTTCAAAAGTCTCTGGGTTGCATTCACATGACAACGAATCACCCAGCGTTTTCAGAACTCTCCACTCTGGAAGCCGTTTTCGAAAAGCTGCGTTTTCGCCATCGTTTTCCTGTTGTCGCGTAAACGAGAGTCAGAATCGCAGAGAAAAACCTCAGTTTTGCTGAAAAACTTTGTTGTGTAAACAGCCCCTAGATCTGTCAGGTTTCGGGGCAGTCACTGAGCAACAAAGAGTTTCAGCTCTCTCCAAAGATTTACTATTGGATTTAGGTCTGGAGCTGGCTAGGCCACTCCAGAACCTTGATAAGCTTCTTCCAGAGCCACTCCTTGGTTATCCTGGCTGTGTGCTTCGGGTAATTGTGATGTTGCAAGACCCAGACACGATTCATCTTCAGTGCTCTGACTGAGGGAAGGAGGTTGTTGCTCAAATCTCACAATACATGGCCCCATTAATCCTCAATACAGTGCAGTCGTCCTGTCCCCTTTGCAGAGAAGCTCCCCCAAAGCATGATGTTTCCAGCCTCATGCTTCACAGTAGGGATGGTGTTTTTGGGATGAAATTCATCCTTCTTTTTCCTCCAAACACGGCGAGTGAAGTTTAGACCAAAAAGTCCTATTTTGGTCTCATCTGACCACATGACTTTCTCCCATGCCTCCTCTGGTTCATCCAGATGGTCATTGGGAAACCTTCCGTGCAATGCATGATTTTAAACCATGATGGCAGTAATGAAACTGTGGTCCCAGCTCTCTTCATGTCATTGACCAGGTCCTCCCATGTAGTTCTGGGCTGATTCCCCACCTTTCTTCTTATCAGTGAGACCCCACGAGGTGAGCTCTTGCATGGAGCCCCAGTCCGAGGGAGACTGACATTCATTTTAGCCTCTTCCATTTTCTAACAATTGCTCCAACAGTTGATCTATTTTCAACAAGCTGCTTGGCAAATGCCCTGTAGCCCTTTCCAGCCATGTGGAGGTCTACAATTTTGTCTCTGGTGTCTTTTGGCAGCTTTTTGGTCTTACCCATGGTAGTAGTTGGAGTCTGACTGTGAGTTGGACAGGTGTCTTTAACGAGCTCAGACAGGTGGATTGTGGATATTATGATTTAGATTAATACGTGGAGTAGAGGTGGACTTTTTGAAGGCACAATAATAGGTCTTTGAGGGACAGAATTTTGCTGATTGCCAGGTGTTCAAATACTTATGTGTAGCAATAAAATACAAATAAATTCTATAAAAATCAGAGAATATGATTTCATGGGAAAAAAAACAGTCTCTCACAGTGGAAATGCACATACAATGTGAATGTCAGACCTCTCTATAATTTCAGCATCCATTACAAGTATAGCACAGAAAGTTGGCAACTGTCATGGTCCTTAGGATCCACTGCTGTGCTGCTTCAAATATGTCTGTGTCCATCCCATTTGACTCAGATTATCTAAATGTCTCCCTAACTTGTAGCTAAGTTCAGCAGAAGAGTGTCAATGACCCTTTAATTAAAAACAGGTGTGATGTAGGTTGCAAATGTCTAAAACATACAAAACAGTGGATCCAAAGGAACCAGGAAATGCTCTCCAAATTTAACAGATAAAACTGTAAAAATGCACCATCAGAGACGCAGCTCAAAAAAGGAGTAAATACTTGACTGAAATTACCCGAAACCTGTTTATATGCTTTGCTTGAATTAAGAACTAAATGATGTAAACATCTGAAATTCCCTCTAGATAGAAGGAAACTAGAAGAAACTCCACAGGTAACATTTTAGTTGCTTAAAAACTTGTGACATTATATTCTACAAACTCTGTCTTCAATAGAAGTTAATTTAAATGACCTTTTATGAAACCAACCAGACAGATTGGAGGCACATCTATAGGCTATGTATAATAAAAGAAGTAAAAACCAGGAACATTTAAAGAGGAACTTTCAAGTTCCCATTCACCTATCTTAGTTTCCTATTCTGTCTGCTCAGCGCAGGGGAGGTGTGATAATGGTTTACAGTCAGAAGGCGAGTCACAAATTAACACTCTAGTCCCATCTCTTCCTAATGTATAAGGGCAAGTGGGCAACATTAATGTATTTTCAGTGTCCAGGTGGGCCATCCATCTTCATTAAAGCTCCACACACCAACAAGTGGAGTCCACAGATTTAAAAAGAAACTGCAATTATTTCCGCCCACGTGAAGTTGTATTTCTCTTGCCATCATTTCCATGGAACAATTTGCAATAAGTGCACACAGTTAAACTTGAATCAAGCAGCTGCCAGCTAGTTTCTAGGGATGCGGCAAATTTTTGTTGCATTGCATGCACACTACCCACAGCTGAATAAAACATGCGGCTTATTATTATTGTTTTGTGTCATGGACCAATCGAGGGAAAACCCAATATGCCCTCATTTGCATAGATTTCCCTGAAGAAAGAGATAGTTTGTTTCAGTGTGAATGCACTCTCTGCTGTCTCATTAAAATTTTTGGGCACCGCAGGGATCGCCATGCTGGTGTAAATCTGATCGAGGTCCCAGTGTAAGCTCTGGCATGAATAATTCACCTCGTTCAGCACGGTGTACAACTGCAAGTGGCAGGCACATGATAAAATAGACTGCTGGGTTGCTCCTGATGTTTCTATCCAGGCTGTCACATATAATTTTCTTGCTGAGCCATCTTTTTCCATCTCTTGAAAGTCGGCACGCTCATCGCTTAGAAAACTCATTTCAGTGACTATACAGTGCCATCTGTTGATCAAAGCTTACACACTGCCCATAAATGTTGGGTGTGCTTTTCAAAGGCGCTCTTCATAGCCAAGAATTCCTACTAAAATATGGGTTTTTGGCTATATTCACTACAATCAACGGCTCATGAAATTGTTTTCTTCTGCCAAAATTTAAATAACATGCTTACATTTTTTAAGTCATCACTTCAGCAGCTTTTTGGTTGAAGACCAAGGTTGTACATAGTTGAAGCCGTATTATTTTGGTCAATATATGCAATTAAATGATCATTCTTACATAAACTAAAAAAATCTTAACTACACGTTTGCTTTAGAAGAGCATGAATGCACCAGAAACAAAATTCAATCGCTTTAATGTACCGGGTGCGCCCAACCAAGTCTACTCCTGGAGAGCTACTGTCCTGCAATGTTTAGATCCAAAACACCTGAATCAGATAAATGGGCCATTTCCAAGCCCCTGTAGGGTTGAATGAAATGTTGATGATGGAATTTAATTTATTAAGGTTGAGGTATGTTGGAGAAGGCATGCATCTACAGGAAAAAGCTGCTGGAAAGTACCCCTTGAGGATTGGACTTGGACACCCGTGATGACTAACTTCTGTCCTCTTTGGTCAGGAGGAACATCTTCAGATGAATGAGTCTATTATTGACACAAAACTGTCAGCATTATAACAAAAACTGAGTTTTGTTTTATTGGTCGTCGTAGTGGTTTAATGAAAGTTAAAATAGTAGTAATAATTTGTCTTTTATTGAACATAGTTATGAAACTGTTTTCATCGTGTAAAAAGATTTGTGCTGTGATTGTTAAAGCTAATGGAACATATTTCACAAAGTCTCATAATTTTTAGTGTCTCAATAAACTACTTGAGCTGCTACCGCTGAAAATCAAAGAAGCTGAATAAGCCTCATATTCCGTATGTGTAACTTTTTGGTACACCACAGCAACTCTTTGGCCGTTTTTTACATCAGATAATCCTGTAGACTCGATTTGATTGGGGACCAAAACTGCAGCTGTGTTGCTTTTTTGAACTGGTGCAGTTTGCTTTCACACTGCACTTTGTCTAACGAAGCGAACCTTTTGAGCAACATATTTACCAACACAGGGACCCTTCCTGTTCCGTGAAATGTAAACAACATGAGCAGAGAACGAGGCAGAGTTTTTCTTGCGTAGTTGCTTTTGTTTAGTTACCCAGAATGCCCTGCGCTATAGTCCGCTTCCTGCTTTTGGAGTGTCACCTGGCCCACTTGACGCTTACATAGGCTATGGAACTGAACTGCACCAGAGTTCACTTCAACCAAGCAGAGACCTAGCTTTTTAGGTGGACCAGTTTGCTTTTTGGGTCCGAATCAGAGTTCGATTGCACATTTACACCTTCCCATACGAAGCTGACACTAAAATGTTTATAGGGACTGAGCAGTACGAACATTAAGAGGTACAGCATTACACAGTTTTGGGTGCGGCTACAGTGAATACACGGTGAATCACGTAATCTCGGAACATCGAGAAGGAGCTGGCTTGTCGATGAAGTGCTATTGAAGGGTTGTGGTAGTGTATGAGATCACTCAAATAAGAAGGGGCCAGCCCATTTAGAGCTTTAAAAGTGAGCAATACAATTTTAAAATTAATGTGCAAGCAAAACGGGAGCCAGTGGAGAGACTTTAAGACAGGAGTTATATGTTCATGCTTCTTAATACCATTTAAGAGCCGAGCTGCAGCATTTTGGACTGATCCCACTATTATTTTCTGGCCGAATGGTCAAATGTTGCCATAAAAACATAGTTGAAAGTGTAAATCAAACTCAGATGTGTGCAAACAAGACTTAAGGACTTTATTAACCAAATCATTTTCCCCATAATATCCACAAATAAAAGTGTTCTCTTTATATATATTCACATTGTATAATTTCTCAGAGTGACAAAATTATCATCTTTTTTTTTGGATTTCCAGCCATTCCTAGTAATTGTCATTTGATCAGTCGCCATGCAAGTTGTCAGGAAGTCTGAAAAACATTACGATTGGTCAGCATTGGCGGTCCTGTCTGGCATCACTCTTCCTCCTCCTCTATAGGCTCTTCGTTGTGTTAAAATCTTCATTGTTTACCCAATCACATATTTCATTACACGGCAACAACGAAAAATTAAAATAAATTAAGAAAGCAACGTTCTCCTGCAGAGTGCTTCAGAGTTCTCTTAAGTTTCCCTTTCATATTTTTTTTTGATATTTTCTGTTTTTATACAATATCAATAATAATAATGACTATAATTGTCCTTGATATAAATTCAATATTATTTTTTTATCTTTCTCAAATTTTAAATAAATCATTTTGGCAATCCTCTTATTTTGTCACTTTAGAATAAAAGAATACTCAAGTAGAAAATAAGAACTGTGAGAGAAAACCTTTCTGAAGAGGAGCGAATTGTGAGAGAAAGAAACATGTGAAAGCATCAGTGAAGAGCAAGAGAGGACAGAAAGAAAAGAGTCAAAGAAAGAAAGACAGACTCAAAGAAAAGCATCCACTTTAGACGCATGTCAGAAACAGCTCTATGTACAACAGTTTCTGTTGTGGTAATCGGTCGTTCCTGTGCCGGTCGTCTGTCTTTTGTTCTTCCTCTCAGATTGTGTCTGCAGCAGTCCTGTTTGTCTGAAGCAGTCCCGTGTGTCCCAGTGTTATACCAGAGTGTAAGACTTGGCATAAGGGTTGTTGCTCTGTTTCAGGTGTCCTCTGGAATCCAGCAGTGACTCCTGTGAGGTGCTGAGCTTGGCAGCCTGTGCTTGGGCTAAATCTCCTGAGGGGGGGGGCTCTCCTCGGACCTCACCCCGGGCCTCCCCCCTCTCCCGGACATCCCTGTGTGGAAGGGTAGAGGCAGTTCCTGGCTGCCACTGTTGCACCTCCCTGGGAGAGGGCACTTCCATGGGTGTGGGCTCCATCGGAGGAGGCCTCTTTAGGGTGCGGCTCCTCTGGGGTTCAAGGCAGGCCTGGCCCATGGCTCCTCCACCTCCTCTAGATTCCCCCGCAGCACCAGCACCACCTCCGCTTGCTCCAGCAGCTCCTGCACCGCCTCCCCCGCTGCTACTGCTGCCACTACTGCTGCTGACCCCCCCTCCTCGGGCTGGCAGAGGCACGCCACGGTTCAACAGGAAGTCCATACGGAGGTAGGGCGGCAAGTGGATTAACTCTCCTCCTGGGAGGCAACACACAGGGAAGCAAGAAGCAGCATTAGAAGTGATTATTATGCTGTTTGTGAAAACTGAAAATACTATAAAGAGACAGCATATAAACAATGATTTTGATTTCAAATTTTTGTAGTGTGATTCTGGTAAAAAGTGAATTGCTAGTCCAGAGGCGAAAGTTAACGACTAGCCTCAGGGGCAAGACCAAAACGGGCTTCTATCTCAAAGATATTGAGCAAAGCGCCATTCCATGAACCTTTTAAATTGTCGTTCATTCACGCGATGTGGGTATTTTAACAGAAGCTGATAATTATTTACAGTGAAAGGTGGTTCACGATCAACGATCTTCCTGTCTGAAATGTGCTGAGAACGAAACATGTAAAGTGTTTCTGGTCAGAGAAACAGAAAGAGTAACAGAAAAGTAAGGCAGGGTAAAAATCTATCAAATAAATTAAACTACAATTTTTTTTTTTGATTATTAGACCCCTTAACCTCCACCCCAAGAAAGGGTTCTTTCCTTTGGCCTAGCCAAGGGCTGCTGCTGAGATACCACCAGTTTATTGGTGTCCAAGTGGGAAAACCCCCATGTGCTTTAAACAGGTTCTGATATTTCACATAAACGCCATTTTTTCCGCCATTACTTAAAAATATATCTGCAGAGAATAAAGTCCCTGTTTCACGCAAACCCAGCTGTGGCACTTTCTTGTAGTCACTTCAATTGTTATAACAGAATAACATGCAAGACGTGATGAAAAACAGAATTTATGATTTTCTGTAATTATCAGAAGCTGATACAGCTATAAACATTAATGTTTCAGATGAGGATGGGGCACAGTAATTGAGCTTCTTTCTGATATAAATCAATGCGTACAACTTCATTGGGTACATTTGAACTATTTTTAGCAATATTTTTGAAGTGCTGTCGCAAATATACCCCCAAAACAACTCTCACACCTCAAGTATGATCAAAATTTGAAAAATCTGTTGTATCCAGATCCATTTTGTTTTATCTCATCAGATCAGTTAAAAGGAAAAGAACCTGAGTAGATTTGACATCCAACAGATCCCTTCTCCTCAGTGCATTACCCTATGCATTTGAGACACAAATAATTCCTCAAAATATAATTTCAGATGTCCAGATCTACAAGATCCCCTGATGCTCCATGTAACATCTGTACAGCTCTAACAGAATCGACATTTCACCATTTCAGAGCGGCAGAGATCAGCACACAATTAGAGACAGCATTCTCTTCTAAAGTTGCTCTTAACGCATTATCTCTCCCACACATGCAGACCCTCACATACACAACCCACACATGTACTAGTATAATCTAGGTGTGCTATATGTGCACAGCCGACCTGCACTACTGCAAGCTCAGACAAGGTCGCCTCTGCACATTCAGTGGTGTGTGCGACCTCAGGGGATGGATTCAAGGGTTCACAGGAAGAATGAATAAATTACTCTTGTTATGGATAAGCCCCATTAGTGCCGGCAAACATGATGAATGGCTTGAAGTGTTAATTGAATTAAATATAGATTCAAGTGTTTCCTTGGGAGCTCATTAGAAATGAAGTTTGAAAATGAATCAGTTAGTAAACTGTGGATGGTACAACAACGAGATACCAAGTGCATCATCTAAACAGCATTTAGTGTCTGTCAAAACATTGATCTGTGGAAATGTCTGATGCATCAGTAGGTTGTTCCTCTATTTGAAATATGTTTAGATTTTAAACTGATGT
This sequence comes from Valencia hispanica, assembly GCA_963556495.2. NCBI lineage: Eukaryota > Metazoa > Chordata > Actinopteri > Cyprinodontiformes > Valenciidae > Valencia > Valencia hispanica. The sequence continues at coordinate 41,156,598 of OY747700.1, read as the reverse complement.
TTGTATGCCATACAACACATTTACAGGGCTGTCTAAAGATGACACATTCCCCTGTTGTGCTGTAGAGGGAACTAAAATGTAAAAATTTATTGAGTTTCCATCTGATAAAAACTCAGTCAGGTACAGTGGCTTGCAAAAGTATTTGGCCCCCTTGAACTTTTCCACATTTTGTCACATTACAGCCACAAACATGAATCAGTTTTATTGGAATTCCACGTGAAAGACCAATACAAAGTGGTGTACACGTGAGAAGTGGAACGAAAACCATACATGATTCCAAACATTTTTTACAAATAAATAACTGAAAAGTAGGGTGTGCGTAATTATTCAGCCCCCTGAGTCAATACTTTGTACAACCACCTTTTGCTGCTATTACAGCTGCCAGTCTTTTAGGGTATGTCTCTACCAGCTTTTTACATCTAGAGACTGAAATTCTTGCCATTCTTCTTTGCAAAACAGCTCCAGCTCAGTCAGATTAGATGGACAGCGTTTGTGAACAGCAGTTTTCAGATCTTGCCACAGATTCTTGATTGGATTTAGATCTGGACTTTGACTGGGACATTCTAACACATGGATATGTTTTGTTTTAAACCATTCCATTGTTGCCCTGGCTTTATGTTTAGGGTCGTTGTCCTGCTGGAAGATGAACCTCCGCCCCAGTCTCAAGTCTTTTGCAGACTCCAAGAGGTTTTCTTCCAAGATTGCCCTGTATTTGGCTCCATCCATCTTCCCATCAACTCTGACCAGCTTCCCTGTCCCTGCTGAAGAGAAGCACCCCCAGAGCATGATGCTGCCACCACCATATTTGACAGTGGGGATGGTGTGTTCAGAGTGATGTGCAGTGTTAGTTTTCCGCCACACATAGCGTTTTCCATTTTGGCCATAAAGTTCCATTTTGGTCTCATCTGACCAGAGCACCTTCTTCCACATGTTTGCTGTGTCCCCCACATGGCTTGTGGCAAACTGCAGACGGGACTTCTTTTGGTTTTCTTTTAACAGTAGCTTTCTTCTTGCCACTCTTCCATAAAGGCCAACTTTGTGCAGTGCACGACTAATAGTTGTCCTATGGACAGATTCCCCCACCTGAGCTGTAGATCTCTGCAGCTCGTCCAGAGTCACCATGGGCCTCTTGGCTGTATTTCTGATCAGCGCTCTCCTTGTTCGGCCTGTGAGTTTAGGTGGACGGCCTTGTCTTGGTAGGTTTACAGGTGTGCCATACTCCTTCCATTTCTGATTGATCGCTTGAACAGCGCTCCTTGGGATGTTCAAGGCTTGGGAAATCTTTTTGTAGCCTAAGCCTGCTTTAAATTTCTCAATAATTTTCTCCCTGACCTGTCTGGTGTGTTCTTTGGACTTCATGGTGTTGTTGTTCCCAACATTCTCTTAGACAACCTCTGAGGCCGTCACAGGGCAGCTGTATTTGTACTGACATTAGATTACACACAGGTGCACTCTATTTAGTCATTAGCACTCATCAGGCAATGTCTATGGGCAACTGACTGCACTCAGACCAAAGGGGGCTGAATAATTATGCACACCCCACTTTTCAGTTATTTATTTGTAAAAAATGTTTGGCATCATGTATGATTTTCGTTCCACTTCTCACGTGTACACCACTTTGTATTGGTCTTTCACGTGGAATTCCAATCAAATTGATTCAGGTTTGTGGCTGTAATGTGACAAAATGTGGAAAAGTTCAAGGGGGCCGAATACTTTTGCAAGCCACTGTAAGTCTTTTTGCCTCAGAAGCTGTATCTGGCCTAAACAATATGGTATAAAGGTGTTGTCTGCTTAGGTCACTCAGTAATGTAATAGAGATGAAAATAAACCTGAAGGTGTATCATTCACTTAGTGTAAGGCACACCTGCAGCTCTGCTGGCTCTGGGTTTTACACTGTAATACACCCAATTAGGCTCCTTTGGTTGTGATAATTGCAGATTCACAATCTTGCATTTCTGTCCAAATCTTGAGGACAAGAGAACACCCCCCTTCATCTCCGCTAACAAAATAAAACAAGCTGCATGTTTACACTATATCTTGGCTGGAGTAAGCCAGCTGACATCAGCTAAGGGTCAATTCACCCCATTAACATTTGTACATTATACTTTCATTTTGTCTCCAGAGATTGTCATTTTGTAATATTGTGCTTACATTTTATTCCTGTAAACAAACCAATATTTTTCCCAAATATGCTATTGCATTAAATCAATTTTATTTTATTTTTAGTTTAGTATTGTCATTAATGAGATGGATAGTTCAAAGCTAAAATCTCACATTTGATTTGATTTAAAAGGGACCATGTGCAACTAAAAACATAAATGTAAACATATGATGCATTACACCAGAGTTAGCTATGGCTAATTTGCATCTGCAGTCCCCAGGTACAAATATGTCGGTTTTTTTGTTTTTTTTTTACTCATTCCTATTTTCGTTTGGTTCTGGTTCTAATCTAAGCAAGTAGACTCTTGAAATGTGAGACTATGACCCCTAATCAAACCAAAATAACTCTAAGCCAGGGGTGCCCTAACTTTTGCCAAAATGGTCTAGTTCAAGATAATTTTGGTCCATTATTTATTCATTTACTTATTTTTGTGTCCTGTCCAGCAGTGTAGAAATGAAAATTGTTGTCGGAGTGACAAGGAGAAGCGCAACAGATTTACTTTCACAATGGGAGTATTACGGCTTGAATTTCACTCATGTTGGCACAAAATCCTTCCATGGGCTCCAAATGACGAGTGGCGAACGCTTTGGCCAGTCGTGTTGCAGATGTATACAATTACAAGCCTAGAACCACATTTTCTTACAGTAGACTATGAGTAATTTATCGAAAAGGACTATTATGTGATCAGAAGTCAAAGTTAGTATGAAACATTCGCCTGTTTTTTTTCCGGAATGACAAATGAAAAGATGAATCCAAGCTAGTAAAGGCACAAAATGGTGAAGGGGCATATTCACCCACTAACTATACTTAGTAAAAAAAAAGAAAACATAATAAATTCATATTAAATTAAATTATATTGAATTATTGTGTTGAAATCCTCAGAACTCTTGATTGAGATAACAACATTAGCAGTGGCTTTATATAGCAATTTGGAAAAGCACCTTGCCTGTTTACATACCATTTGGAAACGATTTTGTTTGTAGCTATACAAAACTGAGTAATTATCCATTGTAAACAAGTATTCACATGGAAAAACTCCAAAAAATTATTTTTTTTGGCATCACTTGATTCATTAACGATACAGAAATGTATCAACTAATTACCATCCTAAATCTCTGCATTGTATTCCCAGTGTAAGTGACACCACAGTCTTTGCACTGAGAGCCACCCCTCTGGTCTGATAAGCAAAGAGTCTGTTATTACCCTGATAGGTCTCCCCTTTATCAGTAAAGTGCTGTTTTGTACTCAGTTACAATACTTTGAGATCGGGTTGACAGATAGCCTTTAGCTGCCCTCTCTTTAATAGACACGCCTGCTGTCCAGAACACAGTACTTCATAATATAATGAGACCTGAAACTTAAGAAGGAGATCTGATGTCTTCGGCTGGCGGGGAACCTCCGGCACATTTGCAGACCTGAAGTACTTTTCTGCTCCTCGTAAGAGGAGACCTCCAGCACCACTAATTATCAGAGGTCCCAGACAGACTATAACATGAGAGCAGGACGGATGATGGACGAGCTGTTCACATGTGTCAGAGAGCACAGTGTTTTTCAGCTTGGGCCGTCTGTGCATTGTGTGTGGTCAGCGGCTGTCTCTGTGGGGCTGCCGGATCAAGTAACTGATGGGTTTACCAAGAGGAGCCGAGGTTCATCTAAGGTAAGCTTGCAGCCACACTGCATATGTACAGTAAAAAATGGCTTTTGAGACAACGTTTTTAATGTGTAGTAATAAAACAGGGATAATTTTTGCCAAAAGGGACCCTAACAATAAAACATATGCCAGGGGTGCTGTAGGAAAACATCCAACCCTAATTATTGTTTTATGATGTCTGATAGGCGTAGTTTCTCTGTTAGGGGGAAAGCTGCAGATAAACAAGGCAACTAAAGGCAGAGAAAGCTCTTCTAATATACATCGACTGATGGTTAATGAGACACTACTAGACTTTCCTGCAGAAGTCTGAAAACTAATAAGACACAACAGAATACAAAGCTTAACCAAGTGCAATTAAAAGAGGCACTGGCCAAAAGTTAATTAAGGGACCTTCACAGACAGGCTATTAACTAGCTAATAGAAAGTGTTGCCATCTATTTTCTTTCTTTAAAAGAACTGTAAACAAATTATGAAGGATCAGTATGCAAAAAGATGTATACCCTAAAAGAAAAAGGCTTACTGTCAAACTGTTCAGATATAATATATTTATGAATGGTTTAGATCATGCTTTACGTTTACATCCTTCAGTCAAAAGGTTTTGATTTTCAGCTCAACATCCTTCCTCTTTTGTTTTTAAAATTGTGGTAGATTACTTTGTCTCAAAAAAAAAGTGATTTAATTTGATCTAACTTGAACGTTTAAAAGAGCACCAGTTTTTGGGTTAGTGTAGGCCTTATGTATCAGCAGCAGCAGAGATGTGTATTTTGTTTTAAAATTCCAGCTGATGGCAAAAAAAGTTCACAAAGAATGTTTAACATGAAAAGATGTTCAGCTACAGGTTGAAGTATGTTGTGATATCATTTCTATAACAGCTGGACACGTCTTGATGCTAACAATTTTCCAGCCCTCCTTAGAAAATAGCTAATGCTCCGTTACATTGAATCGATGCCACTGATTCTCGATTCAACTTTGAGCTTTTGTGTTGTTGTCCAAAACTCCACTTCCTCACCTGGTCTGTGCGCTTTGGGCACGGCCATGTTCATGACCCTGCTAACATCCTGAGGTTTGGGCGGGGAAGCGGTAAAGCGGCAGATGCCCGACTCCGATGGTGTGCTGGAGGTCAGGCTGTCGGTGTAGTCGTTGGTCCCTGCTGTCATCTGCTCAGACGATGTGTCAGAGATGAAGCACTCTGTGATGGTGAACTTTGCATGACGGAGTTGCTCCTCCATCTTGGCGTGCTCGTAGGCTCTGGCCAGCTCTTCATAGGTGGAAGATGCACTCTCTGTTGAGACCATGCTGCTCCGTGCACGATCTAATAATAAAATGGAGGACATTGTGAAAAAAAAAGTTTTTATATAGTAAAATATACTATCTTGTGTAGCATTAGATGTCTTTAGAATTTAGGGTAAATTTTGATTAAATATTGTGCTGATATTGTATTAAGGGGACACAGCTGGAGTTGAAAATGTGTTTTCCAGTGTGTTTTTGTCGCATTCCTCTCCATCTGTTTCGGCCCTACCTGTGTCCTGTGAGGGGCTGACGCTGTAGCTGTCACTCTCTTTGTCCACAGATCCAGTGGCGCGCGGTGTGGGGAGTCTCCAGTCAGTGGTGAGGGTGTGTGAGGAGCTGGTGGGATGCGGCCGGTTCAGAGTCCACTGGCTGGCGTAGCGGCTCCGTGCTGCAGCAGGACCAGCTTTGGCAGTGCGTCTGGCAGTGGGATCTAGCATTGATCAGGTGGGTTAAAAGAAACGGTCAGTTTTTCTGTTTAATCAATTTTAGATAATCAGTTTTCAGCTGAAAATCCTCAACACTTTATTAATAAACAGAAATCAAACAGATATGTAAAAGTTCTGCACAAATTTAAATGATCCAGAAACCACAAAGTGTTTTGCAAAGTACATTATGATGATGTGAGTGGGCTAGATGTGCAACCCCAACTTTATAAATACATTTAAATATTCATCATAAAAGTAAATATGACTGAGATTTACAAAATCTTTTAGAAATTTTTCCTAGCAAATCATAATTAAAACTGGTGAGCAATAGATTAACTTTGCAGTCCCTCTTCACCATCACTATGTACTTATATTATCCAAGTTCAAACCAACCCACAATTCAACCCAATAGAGACCAGTGTCCCCAGTCAGACACAATCACTCTCGTGCCAATATCTTTCACATTTCTCTAACAGCTAGCTGTCTGAGCTTGGGAGTGGTACAGTCAATGTAACTTTACATAAAAGGTTATAAAGGGAGATCTTTACCTAACAGTGAAGCACTGAGATTAAAACCTGTAAAATATCAGTATCAGAAATTTGTTTGATTTTTATTCATATAATTTATAGAACAAATCAAAAGGCATTTATTTTCCTGGACTTCTGTTTGGAGACAGAAAAAACTATGAAAATATCTAAAGCATATTTTGCTTATAATCTGACTTGATTTACAGGCTTAAAAATGAAATTACCTGAGTGGTACATGATGTACTACGCTGGTATGGTTGCAGGACAGTTGATATGTTTTATTAGCACACTGTACTTTTTAGGGGATAGTTAAAAAAGTTAGGTTGTGATTTTATTTGAAGTTTAATGTAGTCTCGTTTTGTGTTCTTGTCAGAATTAACTCACATCCATCTTTGGTTGTCTCCCCCCCCAGCAACAATATACAGAAGAGTCTAAGTTTGCCCAAGAATTTCTTACTTCTACTGATTCACAAACCATCTTTTCTTAAGCTTTGTACCATATAGCTACTATCAGTAGCTACCAACTAGTACATAGTTTCCTAAACTTGAATTGGTTCCTGATTCCATTTGTCTCAGTAAATCAAACAACTTGTTTGGTCTTCTTATTTTTACTAAGTTTGTAACAGGATAACCTTTTTTAGCTTTCTGAATATATTTGTGCAGTTGAAACTACCACACTTTTTAAATTTCTATCTTTTCTAGAAGCTGTTTGTAAAGACTTGAGCCAACAGGCCAGAGAGCATTTTTCATGTCAGCAACCTCACTGTGAGACCTCATCGAAAGTGACAATGAGTCTATTTGCTCATTTAACAAAAAGCTATCTTGGAACTTTTTCACTTTTACTAGAAGGCTATTCATGAAGCTCTGATTACATGCAATATTTAGGTGGAAGGATACCCTGGCTAATCTGTTGTGATACAGTTCTTCCTTCTTGTTTACTTTCTTTGCACTCACCAAATATTTTTTACCACTGTTAAAATCCAGAGACCTAAAACCTTTGTCTCATTCAGCTTGACCCAAACATGCTGCAGGTGCCCTATCTGCTGCAGGAGCTGATGATAATAAAAGCATTTAGAAAGGTCTGAGGCGAGAACTACACAATAAGAAGAATAAAGCTGGTACCAGTAGTCAGCAGAGAGGAAGGGAAGAAATGACAGAAAGTAGGAAACTCAGCACTTTGAGTAAATGAACCAGTCATGTGACTCTTTGCTTGTGTGTTAAATGCTGTGTGTTAGATTAGGATGAGTATGGGAATTTAGTCAGTTTGTTTATCTATTTACAAAGATTAAACATTGTTCTGTGCCTTCTAAGTGTTCACATTTGTTTAAATAAAAGTGAACTGGTAGAACATCTGCAAAGCTTTAATTGAAAATAATGAAAAACTAAATACTTTAAAGTTTCCAGTTTCAAGAACTAATTGTTTACCTAAATGTGCACCTCATACTGTTTTGAACAAGATGCTTTGGGGGCATTAGAAGCATGTGAAATCTAGTCTGCATGTTTTCAGTCCTAGCTGAGAAGAAGCTTTGTGTCAAAAAGAGGATAGAAGATTGCTGCTCTTCATCAGTTTGGCTTCAGAGGAGCTTAAAAACCAGAATCCACTTTGTCGTTAAAAGGCAGCTCACTGTATCAGGGCCATTTCAAATAAAACGGGTGGAACGGCTTATTGTCTTGCATATATTTGAGATGAAAGTGCAATAAAGCTTTATCACCTTTGTGTATTTTGTGTAGCTGAGCCATGTCTCTCCAGCAGTAAAGTATCCAAAAGTGTATTTACACTGTGTTGTAAAAGCATTTATAAATCTCCACCCTGTTTGGGATTTTGTCACAAACGTATGTGTATTTTATTCAAATCTTTGTTACAGGCCAACTCAAAATAGTGCTTAACTGTGGACGGAAAGAGAAAGTTTTCAAAATGTTTTATAAATAAGAAGCTAACAGGTTAGGAGTACATATTCATTTTATTCCCCCATGGTCAGTAATCAGTGGAAGCATCTTTCGCTCAGCTGCCGTTCTTTTGCGGTAGATCTCTACCAGCTTTGGACATCTGGAGACATTTTGACTCTAGCTCAGTCAGACTGGATGTTAGCACAACATTGGTTTAAGCTCTGGACTTTGACTGGACCAGGCTTTATGCTTTATGTTTTAATTCAAACAGTCCCTCATAGCCTTGGCTAGACATTTAAGATCGTTGTCCTGATGGAAGGGAAACCTGCACCCCAATGCCTTTTATAGTCTCTAATAAGTCTTCTTGCAGCATTGACTTTCTTTCCATTACCTCTGACCAGCTTCTCTGTCCTTGCTAAAGAAAAGCCTCCTGTAAGATGATGCTGCTGCCACGATTTGAAAATGACTGTGATGAACACATTGCACATTGTGTTTTGCATATAAGCTATAATTCTAAGGTTAATTCTCATCTGACCAGAACACCTTCTTCAATATGTTTGCTCTATCACCTACATGGCTTATGGGAAACTTTAAACTGGACTTATTCTTGCTTCTTTTCAACAATTACTTTTTTGCTACTATTTCTCTATGGCCAGATTTATAGAGTGCATGACTAATAGCTCTCCTGTCAATAGATCTTCCCACCTAAGCTGAGTTACCATTGGCCTCTTGGTTGCTTCTCTGATTAAAGCTCTCCTTCACCAGGCTTATAACCTAAACCAGCTTTAAACTGTCCCACTACTTTCCACCTAACTTGTTTGCTGTGTTCTTGTGTCTACATGTTGCTGTTTGTTCACTGATCTGCTCGAACAAATTTCTTGGGCCTTCAGACTAAGATGTACCAAAAAAATGCACTTATACCTAGATTGCTCTATACTCTATTTACTAATCAGGCAACTGGTTGCACTGGCTTTTTTATTTAGGATTGTCAAGAGTAAAGGGACCTGAATGCAAATGCACATCTCACTTTTAAGATTTGTATTTGAAAAAAAACAAAATTTCTTCATTTTTTAAATCAAATTATGTTTGTCTTTTTTTTGTCAAGTCAATTTTGTGCTAGTCTTCACATAAAATTCAAGTAAAATACATTGAAGTTTGTTGCTGTGTGACATTACAAAATGTAAAAAAAACTTGAGGATTGTAAATACTTTTGCAAGTTACTGTATGCTAGATTCACAGCTGCAGAACAACAACAAAAAAAAAAAAATATGTGCATTACTCATACAACAGTTTGGTTATTGTCACTAACACACAGAACGACACACTGTTAGTAGTAAAGGAAATAAATGTTGAGCACTGACGGTGGTGGGACTCACTGGTTCCAGGCCTGGCATCGGATACGTCCACCAGGGGCCCAGTGGCCTGGGACAGAGACTGGTAGTGGACTGTGTGGGTCACTGTGGAAGACTTCTGCTTATTGGTCTCCCCAAAATCATTGTCTGTCAGCAAAACAGTGGACCTGTCATCTAAGAGAGAAGAAGCAGGGTTTAGGAAACTGTGAGTGTGGAGCATACGGGGACTCAAGAGAGCAGGTTTCACCCCGAGCATTTTACCGATTGTTTCCATTGTGTCCCGCTCTTCAATGAGGAGCTGGGCTCTGGGGATGTCAATGTGCATTCTCAGTGTCTGTTGCTGCTTATTCACCGTGTCTGGCGTCCGTGTATTCTTACTGTAGAGAGAAGGAAAATAGCAAATCTCTTCAGTTGTGCAACTTTTGTGCTGCGGAAATGCAAACTCCGTTCCAATTAAGCTGATAAGAAGTTAAATGAAGGTCAAAGGACAGCACCACCACAATATATTAGATTTTTACTGAAAGGGGCTGTAACTCTGGCATGCAGTGTGATTTATGTTCTGTCTGAAAGCAAAGTGAGCGTACACAAATCAAAATTAGGAATACATACCTCATCAGCATTTCTGCCAGGCTTTTGGCATCTGTGAAGTCAGCAAACAGGTGGTTAATACCATATATAGCCCCGTTGGAGTTGTGATGCTACAGAACTGGGAATACTTTACAAGCATTGATGATTCCTCTTACTGAAAGGTATTTTGAATATGTTATATATGTTAAATACACTTTCAAGCGCTCTTAATATAAACTTACTGTAGCATCATTTCTACCTTTTATTGCAGTTGCTCTCATAGGTTTGAGCATTGAGAGGATTTTAACAACATGGCATTCTGTATGCATCATTCTTCATATCTCCCAGTTTCTATGCAGTCTATGTCCATCAGGATTCATACACTATTTCCATTTCCAAATTCCAGACGTTTCCAGATTAAAAGGCAAAATCATTTCTGGACAGTTTTGTACAAACAAATTGAACTTGTTGAGTTTTATTATGTGCATTTTCTGCAGACAGGTTAGCTTCTGATCCAACCATGTGGCAAAGAGCACTGGTTTATGCATTTTTTATGTTTGTAAAATTAAATAAACTCTTTAACAGTTAGATTTCTTTTTTCAAATCTGGACTAAACTATTCTACGCTAAACAAAGACTGGAGCACAGTTTGTATTTGTGATGCCTATATTCTGTTTGTGAAAGCTCACACAGATGGAGTATATTGCAGTAAAAGTTATACTATTCCAGGTGTTTACTGGTGTGCAGCAAAGATTTACCTCTGAGTCTCTTGAGCCTTTGCTCCCGCCTTCTCCTCTTTAGCACCATTAGCATTATAAAAACCAGCACAGCCACCACAAGAACAGAGGTGATGGTCACCACCATCTTCAGACCTCCGCTGCCTGACATGTTGTCTGAGATGGGATCTCCTGTCTTCAGCAGAGGAGGGATGGTGCCTTGGCAGAAGTGAACACAATCAGATATTTTCTGTGTTATTCAAACAAACAGTCTCATCTGAGTGATGACCTTAGAGCCTGTGCCTAGATTTCTGTTTAGGCAAATCATTTCAAACCAGAAAGGGGGAAAAGGTTTTATGTATTGCAGTAAAGGTTCATAATGATAAAAGATTCCTGGGAAATAAACATTGATTAGTAATTTTCCATATGCATGATTTTTATGCGCACTTTTAAAGCTAATCATCCCTGGATCTGAAAATATTACCTGTTCTTTATTACACTCTGCAGATACTATTGAATTTTCCCCTTGTTCAATATACAGTATAGTGCAGTGTGTAGTATGCAATGGCTCAGTTCCTCGCTCACATAAGATGTAGGATTTGGAAGATTATGCAGTAAATGTGCCCTGAAACTGTAGTGAAGCTTTTGTTAAAGTCTACACAGCAAAGTGTCTGAGTAAATTAAATTACAGCATTAAACCCAACATGCATCAAACACAGTAGAACTTTTCCCATTCTCACCTACCACAGTCAGGTTAACAGTTAGTATCTGTTTATCAATATTTAAAAAATCCTGTACTAAAGCTGAATTATTAGTTCAACTTCAGAAAATTGCTTTCAACATGTGTAGATGCTAAAATGAATTCAGTTGGCACCATGCGATTGGCTGAGTTGCTATTTGTATTAACAAACAATTTAGCAGATGGTCCTAATAAAGTGGCTGGTGAACGTGTTTTTCTGGTAACAGTAGAAAAGAGTTAAGACACAATGTTTGCAGGAGAATTCAGAGTTTGCAGAGTAGAGCTATTGATTCACTGTCAAAGTGACAACAACATCCACGTATACTCCTTAGCCTGGAGACATAAACATGCACTCATGACAAACTAACAGACTGCAGAAACTCAGAAACAAGTAGCAAGGCTGTAGGGCACCTCTGAGGCTTCACAAGCTCCTTTCATTCCTGACAGGTCGTACAATTGTGGTCCTGAAAGGCATATGAAGCAACCCACTGGCCTGTATAGAATCTTAATGCCACCCAAGTTTTCTTTATACACTTTTAGGGCTGGTTGAAATCATAACTGCAGAGAGGTTTGCTATACAATAACTCAAAAGTTGTTATTCATCTATAAATTAGACACAAACTGTTAAAATAGATTCATCTTGGCTGCTCGGTTTCATAGAACCCTTTCAACTTAACTTTAGGACGGCTAACGCCTCACACTACATTTTGTGTTTGATATTTTACTGAGAGTCTTTTCTCTAACAATGATATACTGTATCATTAGGTGTTTTTGTTATCCCTCTATTGCAGTTTTTAATGAACTTGTGTCATTTTTAATAATATTTCAAATAATATGGGGAGCTGTTTGTAATGTCATACATTCAAAAATTAACAGCAATAATTTGGGTTATTTAGCCTGTTATAAGAGAAAAAAAAGGTTAATTTTTCAAAGTTATATTTTCACCATGTTTTACAAACAGAACCCTATAGAATGTTTGCATAGAATTCTTTACAGCCTATTCCAGAGTGTTTTTACTAAAGAGCATTTTCTTAAAGTGGACATCTTATGCCTCTTTTTAAACAAGTTATTATAGGTCTATAGTCTGTACAAAACATGTTAATATAGTTCTTTGCACAAAATCCGTCTCACTTCTTGACAATTTCAGTCCCTTTCAGAATGAGCTGTTTAGAGGTCTCTGTCAGTTTTATGCAATTTGTGGTTGCAGACCACGCCCACCCATCTTGTTACTAGACTGCGGGTTTGCCACACATGAGAATGGCATGGAATTGGTGGGCGGGGTTTTGACAGGTGAGGGGTGGTTATATGCAAATTTTGCTTATTGTGACGTCACAATAAAGCACTTCAGTCTACTTGTAGAAGCACAAGATTTCTGAAGGCAAAAATTTGCAAATAAGTGGATGGATGGTTTTTATTCATGTTTGGAGTGTTCATAGAGGCAGCAGAGACCCAAATGGCAACGCAAAAGGATGACAAAAGTGACATTTGCACAATATTTCCCCGTTAAAGTTCATTTTTCTTCTCAAGTTTTTCCTTTCCCACACCGTTCAAAATAATTTGTTTTACAGCCCTGCTCTACATCATCAACTTACTGTAAATGTATTTCCCTAGCTTTTTCTCAACTATTAATCTCACATTCATATTTTATGAATATCACCCCAAATCACAGAGTGTTGTACATTTACTACTTCAGTTGTTGTTAATTGGTTCAGAGAACAGTAGTCTTGACCCACAAGCACAAACGTTATTCCTGACTCACTTCCATCAGCATTAAGAGTAGCGAAGGTGACCCGTTTCTCCGCTGAACCGGCGCTGTTGGTGACCTTCATCTGCAGCTCGTACCATGTCGCCTCCTGCAGGTCATACAGGATGTAGCTCTTAGTGAGAGACGTGCGCTGGGCTGTTGTCCATGTGGCTGAATCCACTGCTCGGTACTCCAGTATGAAGGAGGTGATTGGACACCCGCCATTGTTCCAGCCAGCCAGGTTGAGTCTGGCCCTGGTGGAGTTGATGCTGGTGAAGATTTCATGTTCTTTGGCAAATTGTGGTTCTGAGAAAAAAAAACATAAAAGCAGAAATTGTTTCAAATTCTCAAATTTTTGACAAAATAATTTTTTTAATGATTTAACTGTAACGTTGTATTACATCAAATTATTAAAAATGTTTTAAAATCTGTCTAAGTTTTTACTCTCAAAGATCATGAATAATCATTATGGCAGTTTGGTTAATTTGAAAGTTAAAAACTAAGAAAAAACATAGAGAACTACACTGTTCACCTTTCCCATGGGTCTTGGCTTCAATAATCTCACTGATGCGTCCTGGACCCACAGCATTCTGGGCTGTCAGGGTGAATTTGTACCATGTGCCACACTTCAGATTCTCCAGACGGTATGACCGCTCACTGGGGCTGATGGGAAAACTGCCCCATTGTTCGCTATTGTCCTCTGAGTACTGCAGAATGTAACCTGAAAAAGGAAAGGGGGAGATAAAAAGAAGAAAATTGAAAAAAAGAAATCCATATTTGGTTCAGAAGACTAAACTAATGTGAATGAGTCTTATTGTGTCTGCTGAAATCTGCAGAAAACACTGAGGTGAAACAAGGATAAAACAGGTATTCACAGAAGCTTGAAGCATAAAAAATTGAGATAACTTTCCAGTTTTATGGTAAATGTATGAGATTAAAATTCTAAATATAAATCAGAAATAGTTTGTGATGTGTTTCAATGGTTTAACCATTTGTGGCTATTTGACTTTTAGTTTGAGACTAGTCAAAAGTGGCCGGTCATACTGAGCCAGGTACTGCTGGAGGTTTCTTCCTGTTAAAGGGGAACTTTTCCTCTCCACTGTCGCTATATGCTTGCTCAGTATGAGGGATTACTTTGTAGTCAGCGACACAACGCAGGCGACTCCCTACTGTTGCTACATGTTTGTCCAGGAGGAGTGAATGACTCGATGCAATCTACTGGGTTTCCTTAGATACATTTTTTTAAAACTGATTGCAATGTATTTATAATTTATAAATTAACTTAATTGAATTGAGATTGTTTTTGAAAGACAACTTATCTTCTCTGCGATAGATTACACATTCAAGTAGAGCTGCATCATATACTGAATTGAAGTCGCCATCACAATATTTCAATCATAAAGGACAACTTGGATACAATATTTGGTAAGCTATGTTATTTTATGTGCATTGGATTAAGTTCTACTATCAAGTAATGTATTTTGGGAACCTGTATGGCCATTTAATGTCCTAAATGCCTACATAGTTATAGATCTTTGTGACCAAGAGATTGGTGGAGAGAGTGGTAAGGAAAATGTGGGTTACAATCGAACAACCATAATTTGATCCCCTATAATCGGGAGAGCTCTGTATGGACCATAGTAAGCTTTGGTGAGTGTGTTCTGGTGATGGCTGATGTTAAAAGGAGGCAAGCAAAGCAAATATAACAGAGGAAGTATCTTCAATAGCTTATATGGTGACTACAACACAAAAGACAGGAGCAGTTTGATTAGGAGCGATGATAAATCACTACAAATAGTCTTGTTGTGATTGCGCTGTAAGATGGAACACTTTAATCTTTCTCTAAAAAGGACCTAATCCTTTCTCCTGCTTTTTTAATCTAGCTTTAAAGGATTTAACTGTTGTTGTGCTGTACCAGCAAATAATGAAACCAATTCATGGAACAGCAGAGTTAGACCAAAATGGAAGAGGAAGGGACAAAGGCTATCACAAGCTGCAGAAACGAGCTGATTGTTTTTATATTTCTATGTATTTATGACATCACATTCAGTTGTAACAAACTTTCCATTTTGCTTCAGCTTCTGTATGTATGAGTGTAAGCGTGACACCCTCACCTCTAATGGAGCTTCCTCCGTTGTCTCCAGGTATCCATGACAACGTGATTGATGTGGTGGTAGTCTTGGTAACCGTGAGACGTGGCTGGTCAGGGGGTACTGTGGATAGCAGGTCAGCATACTGATTATGTTTTATGTTACAGTGCTTTCCCCCCCCCCACCAGTTTATGGTTTTGTTTGAATAAAAACAAACAAAAAAACAGCACTCCTATGTACAGTAATGTTAAAAAGAAAAGAATACATGGGCTTTAAATTCCAGTGTTTCAGATATTTTAAATGAAGTGAGAATTTATTTGTGTAATTTTTGTTTTACAAACTTTTCTATTTTGCTTTTTGTTTGTTAACATAGCGCAGTCATTATTTTGTGGTTTCTAACACCTAATAGTAGATCTTTAATATGTTCAAGGCCTAGAACTGACAGAGGATGAGCTTTCATTTTATCCTGACTGTAGATATTAAAACAAAAACATTGTTCTTTTTTTTTTTAAAGACTAGAAGCTTTATGAAGACATAAAGGGTTTATGTCTGGGGAAACTTTCATTATTGTGGTTGTTAATTGCCCATTTTAAAGCAACAGCAGCACAAACTAATGCAATATCTATCTACAGTTGTTGCCAAATGAATAGCTGCATAAAATGAATCTTAAGAAATCCCAAAACTTTTGAGTCAATGGCCAAAAGAGGTTAATAAATGCTACCTTTTAAAGTTCCTGTACCAAACATCAGCAACAATTAAATTAACTTTGAACTTATAAAGGTGCTACAGCTAAAACATTTTTGCATCTCCCTTCATGATAAAAACAATGTTTGTTGCTGACTTAGATTGTTGTGACCTTTAGTCACCACAAAAAGGCAGTTGAAGAGCGTAATATTTAATCCATATTGGACAAGTACAGTGAAGTGACCTCAAGCTCCTTTTGGCCTTAACATTGTCCAGATGTCTGCAGATGCATATTCTACAAATACAAAGGATCATATTGGAAGCACTTCGTTGCCACCCAGCAGTTACAACAGGAAGGTAATCTGGTTGTGATTTTACAGTATTACGCTATATTTGAAACGTAATGTTGTGATTAAATTTAAAAACCCTGTTCAGAAATAGCAGCAGCAATAAAATTATCCAAATACTTAAGACTGTTTAATATTTTGCCTAATAATGCCTAATGTCTCAAATTTGCATCATAACTAAATTTATATGTATTATATAGGACATATTCAAATGAACAATTCAGTGTCTGATTGACAGCATGTGGTGCTGTTTTTAATATAACTGTAAATAAATTCAGAAAATAAATTCAACAAAAAATAAAACGGAGGGGTTCAAATGATATTGGGAGAATAACAAAATGTATCTTGAATGCCCTGGTATTTATGTTGTTTTTAAATGGTCTATATAAAAGGGTGGATAATTCACTGAGAACTACTCAATGTTTCATAGCTGGTGCTTTTTGAATAAAAACTTTGGCTTCGATGTTTTATTTAGTCAATACTTGCTCATGTTTCAACTTTTGTCAAATTGTCTTGACCCTCTGTCTATTTCTAATTGTGTTTGTAATTTGTGTATTACATTTACATAAGTCATTTAAAAAACAAACTACGAACCTACTTTTAAAAGTAATTTCCTCACTATACTTACACTATAATATTTTTGAATTACATAAAGTTAGCTGTGCTTGTCCGAACATTTGGATGTACTTTTTACACCATTTTGACAGTATGAAATGCATCCCAAACAACTTTATGTAATTTCCTAATTTAGTTTACAGCTTTGTTGGTGTGGAATATCTGAAACATAAAAATTCACATCAGTAGATATTTTCACCCATCTTTATTTAACCATCATCAGAAGACTTTGGGGCCGATTTATCAATATTCCAAATAAAGACTGCAAAATTGCGTCCACCGCAAACATTTTGGTCGAAGGGCGTGTTCCTGATTTGCGGGTGATCTACTAAGATAGTGTGACCAAATGATAACAGGCGCACAGAGCATTTTTCAAATGAGGACTTTGGGTCCACTGCGGTGTGTGCCAGCCTTTTCTACCCCATGCACTGTGCCACAGCCAGAGAGGAGGAATAGGCGCAGTGGATTCATAATGAATCTTTGACAACAAAAAAAGGGGGGGGGGGGCGACGACATACCTGTTAAGTCTATGGCTGTTAGAGTTAATTACTATTAGGCTACAATCTCTGTGAATTATATTTTTCGTTTTTCATTTATAACCTTAATGGGTGTGGTGTACATACGCCGCTCTCTGCTCCATGCACGCGACGTATTCCAGAGTCAGACTTATTACAGCTGCAGCTTGTCTAAAACAAGGCTTTTGTTTAGTCCTAAAATGTCCATTTTCTACTAATGTTGTTGAAATGCACCATACTTTATCAAGGCCTCTATTAAATTTCAAGTTGCAGTACAACCTACTCGTATTCATTAAAATATTATTCTTACAGGTCAACTCGAATCCTTTTACAAAGATCACATACACACCAATTGTGCTAGATATGCTTGTGATACTAAATTAATGGTAAAACGTGCTACAAACTTCCTGCAAAAATCTGCTGTCTACAGAGCATCTCAGGAATGTAATAAATTATCTAAAGATATTAGAGAACTAAAGGACATGTAATCATTCAAAAAGTATTAAAATCTAATTTTAGCTTTGGATCTACCTGAATGTTTTGGGTATTTTACTGAAGGTTGGAAATGTACAAGTTAATTACATCTGTATTTTGTTTGGAATCTGAAATGTATAAATTTTGTTTGTAAAATGTCATATATGTAATGGTCATTGTTTTATTGTACATGATTATTATATTTGATTAATTGGATCCCAGGAAGATTAGTAACCACTCCGGTGGAAACTAATATGGATCCAAATAAATAAACAGATAAACAGCAGGTGTAGACGCGTTGAGTGTACAGTGAGTTATGATGCGTCTTTGGAGGTAAAGATCAACATAACTGTATTAAATGTGTTAATTGTGCTGGGATTCCTTAAATAGGAAACTTTTTAACTGATTGGAATGTTTGTATAATTGTATTGAAATGACTTCTTGTTAAGTGCCTTGAGATGACATCTGTTGTGAATTGGCGCTATATAAATAAACTGAATTGAAATTAATTACTATTAGGTTGGAATGTGCATAAATTATATTTTTCGTTTGTCAGTAATAAACTTATGTTGAATCTTGGTGGCGCAAAGTTAAGACATGCCTTTCAGATGTGGTAAAAATAGGTGTTAAAACACCTGGCGCAAATAGTCTCATGTTTGATAAATTACACTGCGCTTGGAATGCCTACTTAATTGCATTCACATTGTAAATATTAATCAAAGGCAAAATCGCTAAATGGATTGCACGCATCTTGCTGCGGTTTTAACAGGCGCAGTCCTACCTGCGCCTGGTTTGTAGATCACTTTTTAACATTTCAACAAGCGCAAACCTTAGATAAATCAGGGACCTTGTGTAAATCCAGGCTCAGTTTACTTCCTGCCTCTTTTTTGTTGCCTAGTTATAAAAATTTGTTCTTCAAATTATTTTTGTCTTCGGAAATGCTAAACATTCATTTTAGCTTAATTTATAAATTAATTAATTTTTACCAAAGTGACACATAGTACTTAAGAGCATCTGACAAGTAAAGCATCTCTATTCCTTTGACCACTTGCCTTGGACCTGCAGGTTCAGCGTGATCTCATCTGACCCCCAGTTGTTGCTGGCCACACAGCTGTAGTTCCCAGAGTCCTCTGCTTTCACTGTACGGATTATGAAGCTCCCATTCCCCTGGACGCTACGACGACCATCCACGATAACAGGTGTAGGTGTACCATTTGTGCTGGAAATAAATGAGAAAATTTTATATTACAGCAATAGATTGGATTTTGGCTGTAATACCACACATAAAGGCTCATGACTTACTTCCCCTTGAGCCATTTGATGGTGGGAGGAGGGTCCCCAACAGCTTTGCAAGGTAAGACAATGTCCTTCATCCATGGAGTGGTGACTGTGCCATTAAATGTCAGGATCCTAGCTGGAGCTGAGGACAATGCAAGCATAAACAGCAACAGATTAGAAATGCCAACAAGGTTATCACTAAAACCATTTAATCAAACACATGTTGAATCTTTAAATTGTTGCTTGTCAGCAAAAAAAGCTTGAAGAGATTTTTAAAGACCAATTCAGTGTAAATCTTGCAAGTCTTCTGAAAACATCCAGGCAGTCTTTATTAAACACATATCAGGGCAAACTGGGGAGGATCAAGTACCTTTGGCCAGAGGCTCCACTGTGATCTTCTCGCTGTTGTTGCCATGCCCGGCAGCAGTCACAGCCACCACCCAGACACTGTACTGTCTGTTTCGAGCCAAATTTGGGATCCTGTAAAAGTATGCATCGGGAGATGCCTCAAACTCACTCATCACCTGTAAACCCAAGAGAGGACAAAAAATAATGTAACACAAGATGGGGTAACATTTACCGCTTAGCCCATTAGCGTTCCTAGGGCCCAACGGTGGGCCTGTCCCACTTCCGAGTTTAAATCCACCGATCTTATGACTTCTAACTTCTATGAACTTATACATATTTCATATCATCAGAAAGCTAAGAGTCTTGTGATTTCAATGATATATGCCAATAAAGGATACAATTAATTTCCTCTTTTCCAGTGTATTAAAAATCGTATTACTTGGTAACAATAGCACTTAGACTTACTATCACCATTCTGGGAGTCATTTCAGATTGTTTTCTGTTCAAAGAGACCACAGCCATATCTCTACTCAAAATGGTTAAAGATTGCAGGAATGTTAAAGGGTTAAGAAAATTGGTTGCATTGACTTGGATTTAGTACAAATAAAAGGAAACAGAAGATTGTGAAAATCTCATGGTATACAAATGCTAATACCATCGGATGCAGGTTAGAGCAGAAGACGATGTATTTTCTGATGATGCCATTAAGTTTAAGTGGAGGCAGCCAGGAGACAAACACAGCAGAGCTGCTGGATGCTGCAGCCTTCACTCCTGCTGGTGGACCAGGAACTAGTGGGAAAAAAAGACCCATATAATTATTAAGAACTCTCCAATAGCAACCAAACTATGATACGTTACGGCAAATATGAATTTTTCTCTTACCATCCTCTTTGGTGCGAACATAGATTTGTTCACTGCGAACTCCATCTCCAGCATTAGTGAAAGCTAAGACCTGGATGCTGTAGTTGGTGTACTTCTCCAAGCCATCCAGCTCCAAAGATGGCTGACCGGTTGTCACGTTCCTAATTTCACCTAGTTCTGACACAGATGAGGAGATACATTAATAAGTCTAAGGTGTAGATTTGGTGCTGCCTCATCCAATCAGTATGATTCTTTTTTTTTTTTTTTTTTTACCAGAAACAGTTTGGCCAGATTTCTTTCCCATGACAAAGACCTAGAACACTGAGCTACTTTTTTCAAATGAACAAATTAAAAATATATAGTTGTAAACATTAAACTGTAGCTGATATGTATTGTTTGTTGGTATTACAGGCTTATCACCTCCCTATTATTTTCTTATTAGATAGATTAGCCCACTTAATCATTCATCCATTAAAAGTGCAAAGTGTTTCTCTGTGTGTGAAAGTCAGTACCTCCATCAGGCAGGTTGGCCCAGTAGATTACTCTGTACCCCTGCAGGTTCCCATTGAGAGCTTCTCTGGGAAGAGGCATCCAGGAGAGTGAAATCACTTCTGGAGTCTTGGCCACTGCCAGGACATTTTCAGGAGGTCGAGAGGGCACTATCAAGGATAAAAGGGGAGGATTGAGGTCTAAAGGTTCTGGATGTTTGATCACACTTCTTAAGAGACAGTTTTAGTCATTGGCTGGAATCTGATATGGGCTATTCAATAAGAACTATAAGTTACACAAACAATTACTGATTAAATCCACAGATTGAGAAGTTGCTGTTCTAAAGGTGACCTTTTTTTTTTTTTACAACCCTAAGACAAGGAGTTAACAATGGTCGGAAAAAAAAGAAACTTGAATTCACTCGTCTTTGTACTGAGAAATTCCTAGACGTCTCTATGATCAGTTATTTGACCCAATAACGACTCAGCAAGTAAGTCAATATATCCAAACTCCTGTTTGCATTTAGATCATACTAAACTAAATTTTAAAAAATATATTCTCAAATACATGTATTGGCTCTTACCAGGTGGGAGAGTGAGAAAACAATAAGAAGCTAACAACTCTCATTTTAACCAGCTATTTCCTACCTTACAAAAATTTAAAATAGTTCCCTTATTGTTGATAAATGTAAAGTTTTTTCATAATTTATTTGCACATAAGTTTAAATCTCTAATGCATTTATAGTTTTTGTTGCGCTTTTATTCTAAAAGCTCCAGCGGTATACCCAACTGATCTGAACTGTAATTGCATATATTCTTCACTTGGTTTGTTTTCAATGCAACACACAGCAGGCAATGTCTTAAGTAAAACCAGTAATATTTTGTCATGTAAGGCAGGAGAGCAGCGAAGACAGAAAACTGTGAAAGCTGTGCTTCAGTTCAATATGTGTCCAGTAGATGGAGACCTTCTACAACAATCTAGATAAACTCTCAGGCTCCAGCAGGTAGCAGGCATGAATAGGAGGAGACTGGATACATTAGGTTTAAAAAACAATCTACTGTGTCTTAAAAATATATCTTCATCAATTGATCTTTTCACATTCACAATAAATGTATTTTATTAGGATTTTATGTGATAGACCAAACAAAAACTAACAAATAAATGTGAAGAGAATTGGGTACATTGTTTCAATTGTTCATCAAATACAAATCTGAAAAGAGATCCGACCTGAGCTGCAAAGCTCCTCCAGAGTTACCATGGGCCTCTTGACTGCTAGTCTCATTAATTCTGTCCCTGTCCTGCCAGTCAGTTTAGGTAGATGACTGTCTTAGTAGGTTTGGAGTCATGCCATCATTTTGCTCCTCCAGCGTTTGGGTGAAACAGTGCTCAGTGAGATGTTCAAAGTCTGGGATACTGTTTTGACCTGTCTGCTGGGTTCCTTAGTCTTTGTGATGCTGCTTGTTCACATATGTCCTTTACAAACCTCTAAGGCCCTTTACAGAACAGCTGCATTTATTAAACACCTGAATAGATTAAATTACACAGAGATGTATTCTATGTACTAACTTTTGAAGGTGAATGGCTGCACTAGATTTTATCTGTAAATTTTTTTTTAAAAACAACTAGAAAACCTTGTGTCCTTTTCCTTCCATATCACAGAAATGCACAACTTTCTGTTGATCACCAAAACAGCCATTTGTTTAGGATTTTAACTGATTGATCATGTAACAAAATGTGAAAACATTTCAAAAGCATGAATACTTTTCAGAGGAATAATAACCACATATATTCACCATATTTTAGAAACCCCACATCCCCAGCTCACCATCCTCCAGGGTCTTGGTTACCACCTGCTGTGAAGAAGGTCCTGTCCCAGCTCTGTTTGCAGCCTGAACGACCACACTGTACTGAGTGAACTTGTTTAGATTGTCCAACACTATGTTCTCTGTGGTGTCTCCTGTTGAATCCACACTGATAATAGTAAACTGGTGACTCCCACCAGGACTGTACTCCCTGTAGCCCACCTGGTAGCCGCGGATAACACCGTTTTGCAGATGCTTCTGGGGAGGCTGGGGGTGAGGATGACATGAGATGAGATGAGGAAACAGACAGGTGAGCAACACATCTGAATTTTTAAAATGTTTTTATCCCACCTGTATTTAATGCTAAACAGTGGAATATATTGTTAAAATGCTGAGTTTTACAATACAACTATTTTGTATGTTTGATCATTTTCATACAGCTATGTCAAACTAGGACTGTACAATCCCAACCCAAACTCCTACTGACAATGTGAGACATTAACTTATGAGTGTACCTTCCAGGAAACTTTGATGCTCTGTGGGGAGGTGGGCTCCAGAATGACATCTTGTGGAGGGCCATCAGGAGCTGTGAATGAGCCACATTATTTACCATTAACACAATTCTGCACTGAAAATAGTGAAGAAAACAAAAACAAAATTTCCACTAGATGGTGGTGTTGGGCTAAGAATCTCTCCCTTCACGGCTCACTCAATAATAAACATTAAAGCTTTCACCGCACATCAGTAATGATTAAAAAGAAATCTAACATCTTCAATTTACCACTTAAATAATGAGACAAAAAATGATAATGCAAGATCTTTATAACTTCAATTTAGTTATTAATTTGATTGAATGTGTCATCGGTGCAAGCTATAATGCCCAGGAGGAATCATTTTAAGCAATGGAAGATAAGTGAACACTTACAGGACTGACTAAAAGCAGAGGTGAACAGCTCTATTCCTCATTTATATGGAATTATAGACTCAACAGCTATGGAGTTATTGTTTTTAGGATTTGTCCTGTTAAGCATCTACCTAAATTATGTCAAAAACTGAAACTGTTGCTTTTCCAAGATGTGAAACAATTTTCTCTATGAAAACTATAACAAATTTGTTTATTTTACCGTTACTTTAGATGTCACTTTTACTTTATCACAGGATCATATTTTGAAATCACCACTAGAACACTAATTGGTTAAGTAAGGTAATGTGTATTTAAATGTATTTTAATGCATTATGTCATTAATCATTGCTTATGACTCCTTTCATGCAACCACATGAGCTTCTGTCTTTCTGGCTGCGAATGTACAGATTCAGGCTGTAAGTAAGTGTGCAACCACCAGTTTCTGTGTAACTAGGTGAATATTCATGTTTTGTAAGATAATGTAGGACTATCATCACACCCGGCATGCTTCCAGTCCCACTTCCAGACTGCTAGTGCACTCTGTGATGACTGTCCCTTTACACATCTTAATAAACTGCAGAAAGGCACATTGACTTTAGATCATTTCACCAAGGTTTGTGGTAATTTGTTTTTACCTCCACAGAGTCATGAATAAAATATTGTTGTGATTGTTTTCTTTTTTTATTTGGTATATAGTTTTGTTTTTTTAGGTAATCGTCACAGATTTTCAGACAGCTCAGAGTTGGTAGCCGTATATGTCCATTATATGAAGACAGTGGGAGATTAATACCATCATCACATGAAGCTAACTAACCTGCTTCATCAGTAGTGATGGTCAGTTCGTTGCTGGGGTTGCTGTTGCCAATAATGTTCTTGGCAACCATGCGGATGTTATAAGTGGAGGAAGGGTGGAGGTCAATAATAGTGGCTTGGTTAAGCTGCGGCGACACATCTTTGGTTACCTGGGCTGATAGCCATGAAGCTGGAAGAACGAAAAAGGGAAATTGTGAACATACAATTAAGTTTAGTGTAGATTTCTTTTCAATCTCATTTTTCTCTGTTTGTACCTGATTTGTTCTTGCACTCAATATCATATCCTGTGATAGGACTGTTGCCATCAAACCCCATGGTCCAGCGGAGAGCTATAGTTCGATCTTTTACCTCCCGGATCTCCACCTCTGGAGGATCAGGCGGTTCTGAGAATAATAAAACAAAGCAATATGTTTAGAGAGAGAGACAGGATGATATAAGCAGGTATCCTCAAACAGACATGTATAGAAGAAAGACAAGTCCTATGGATCAAAGTCCTTTGTAAAATTACTAGTGAGATCATATAAATATTAGTACTTAAACTTTAATAGGCAATAATAAAATAATTTTTTTGTACTCTGAAACAAGGTTTTATTCCATATACCCTAAAAACAACCTTCTTGAGCTTAAAGGAGATGAAAAATTACCTTGAACTGTCAGCTGTATGATGCCTCTGTCCTCGCCAAAGGAGTTGATGGCATGACAGGAGAAGAACCCTGAGTCCTCACGAACAGTTGGCATGATCTACAGAGAAATGGAACACATTCTGGGTTTTCAAAAGGCACAGTTGGACTAACACTTCTAAATATAAAATTGATTAATTCTAGTCACTAAATCGTGTGCCCCTCCCCCTCGGTTTAACTCTGAGACAAAGCAAAAATCTTCTATTCGAACCAAGAGCGAGAATTTCTGAACAAATATTTGTTGAACTTGGAAAAATTAGACACAGCGCTCCTGTCCGATTACAGGTTTTTTTTATGGGTTTTTTTGTTCAGCTCACTAAACGGATTTTAATATCAAACATACAATAGTAAAGCACAGTAAATACATAAAGCATTTTTCAGAAGATGTTTTGATTTATTTAGACAAAAAATGCTATCTGAACAAACCAACTGGCAACTGTAATTAAAACAAATAAAACCGTAAAAAACCCATCATATTGACAGTCTGATTTACCGGTTTAAGACCTTGACATTTCATTTCAGCTATGGAGGGTAGTGATCTAAAGCACACCCAGAAGTTTGCATCTGAGTGGGTAAAAAAAATGAAGAAAAATAAGATTTTGCAGATTTTGGCCAGATAGAAATCTGATTGAGATGGTATGGCATTAGCTCTAACAGTCTGTTCCTACTTTAAATCCCTCTAAATTGGCTGTGTTAAAACTGTTCTGTAAAGGAAAGTTGGTCAGAATTCCTCTGCAGTGAGCAAAAAACTCTTTGCCAAGTATCACATAAGCTTGATGGCAGTTGTTGCCACCAATGGTGGTACAAGCAGTTATTAGGTTTAGGGGGGGCAATTACTTTTTAACAAAGGGCCTGGCTGTTTTGGGTAGCTTTCCCCCCCTAATTAATAAAATCATCATTTGAAAATAGTTATCTGGCTATCTTTGTCTGACATTGGATTTGTTTGAGGATCTGAAACTTTTAAGTGTGACAAAAAAACCAAAATCAGAAGAAATCCGTGGGAGGTCATATTCTTTTTCACAGCGATGTACCTTAACATAGGGGTTTTTCAAACTCTATCCCGACTCCTCTTACTCTTTTTCACCTCAGAGGAACTGTTCTGAAGACAGTGCAGTTTTTAGCCATGCTACCAATGGCCATTTTGTGAATAATGTTATGTTGGGATGTAAATGGCCTGCATTTATATAGTGCTTTTTCAGTCAGAGGACCACAAAGCGCTTTACACTACATTCAGTCATTCACATGTTGGTGATGGTGAGCTACATTGTAGCCACAGCTACCCTGGTGCACACTGACAGAGGTGAGGCTGCCAGACTCACAGGCACCGCCGGGCCCTCTAACCACCACCAGCAGGCAAGGCAGGTGAAGTGCCTTGCCCAAGGTCACAATGACCGAGACGGATGGAGCGGGGATTCGAAGCCCACCAGTTACAGGACGAATTCCTACCACCTGAGCCACGGTTGTCCGATGTAAGATGGCGTCCATGAAAGCATTGTTAAACGGCAGAAGTTATGCTTGGAGGCTGTTTATGTGGTTTTCTTTGAGAGTTTGTGTCCATAAGGCTGATGGGTTGGTACATAGTTTGTGTTTAAAAAGGATAGTTTGCCAATTTATTGGTCTGAATATTTTCTGTTTGCTCATTACAGCTAGTAGAAGATAGGGCTAAGCTAAGTTTTAGTTTGAGATGGTGATTCCTATCATGTTTAGTTGCCTTCTTTTACTTTATTTGATATCATAAATGATTGAGATACACGACTTGAGTTATAAAAAAGATACTTTAATTCCTTTACTCCCAAATATGGCTTAGGCAAGAAGAGAAGGCTTTCGGCCTAGTAGTAATGGTGCGTTCCATTTGTAGTCAGAACTCGGAAATACCGACTTCCGAGTGGGAAAAATTTACTGGACTTCCCACTCGGAAAGTGTGAGATTTTTTCTTGCTCCGAATTTGACTTTCAATAATGCTGCCATTGTGTCAACAACAGTAGGCTGTGGTGGAAACGTGTATTTTAAAAGACACACTTATAGGAGTGCAAATAAAATCAACAGTTAGTTTTGGAGTTGCAGGCTCTACAGATAATAAAAGTGGCGTTTGCATATGAAATAGTACAGTTTATAAAGATGTTTATAAGAGGTACTACCAACAACGGCTAACTAGGCTTCGCCATATACGCTTGTTGCGTTCCATTTGTAGTTTGACTCGGAAATTATTACATCCGAGTGGGAAAAATCAACTGGAAGGCCCCCCAAAGTCAGACTTCCCACTTGGAAAGTTGATGATTTTTTTTGCTCCGACTTTGATTTTCAATATTCATTCAATACGCTCCTCGCATCAACAATTATAGCTGTGATGGAAAAGTGTTTACTAGACACACATGTAAGAAGGCGTCTAAAATCAATGTTATATGTAGAGCCTGCAGCTCTAAACCTAAAGAGGCTATATGCAACTTTTTCCCCAAAATAAATGTAACAATAGCCTTTTTATTTGACCATTTATGACTCAAACATCTCCTGATGAGCATACTGACACCTTGTCAGCTCACACCTATGAGCCTGTATCCAATTTGTTCTATTTTCTGTCGGGTCGGATTTTCCCGCGCTGTCTGCGGATGTGACGTCAAGGGCGTTCATGTTAAATGTTTCAGATCACTCTGCCACCACTGCTAGTCAGCACTGGCAAGCAGTTAAATGGATTGTGCGAATACACAGAAGAGACCCAGGACAACTTTGACATCAACAGTAACTCCACATAAGACTAAGAAAGTTAAACCCCTGACAAGTGCCCGAAAAAGATCGACGATTGAGAGCGACCGGCGCACGAGCGCGCGCTGCGAGAGAGCGCAGAAAGGAAGAGCAGTTCCGTTTTTGGCCACATTGGTCAGTCGCGAGTTTAAATTTCAGAAAATTGCATATAGGCCCTTTAACAAAATAAAAGTGATGTTTGCATGTGAACAGTACAGTTTAAAACAATGTTTGTAAGAGGTACAACCAACAACGGCTAACTGGGCGTCACCATATTGGCATCCCAACTTATCCGACTACATTAACTGGAACGCTGTTTATTTAGGCGTGACGTCAAACCCAGCTCCGAGTTTTGACTGCAGAGGTAAAAGGAACGCACCATAAGGTCTACAAGACCAGTATATTGCTGTAGTTTTATGTAGCTAACTGAAGTGATTACTGGTGTTTACATTGAATAGTAATTTGTGTTCTGTTTGTTTATTGTATTTTGTAGAACCACACATATATACACCTTCCCTAAATCTGCCCAATAAAGAACCAGAAAATCATCACCTGGCCTTATCATTGCGACGAGGGTCATATAGGCATTTAACTAGTGCACACCCTGTGATCATCACCATAGGAAACCGAACCTTAACATTAGAAACATCATAACAGCAACACTCCAATCACATTCAGTTAGATTAACAATCACACTGAGCGCTCACCACCAGTGTCGAGATGACTTCTTCGGCCACCTCTTTGACAGTAACCACGTATCGGCTGGTCTCAGGATTGATGATTCGTTCCTCTTTCTCCCAGCGCACCATGATGGGTTTCTCCCCATGAGCGATGCAGCTCATCCTCTTCTCTTCGCCTTGCGTGGCCAGAGTGGTGTTTGGGTAGGAGGTGATCATGGCTGGTACTGGGGAGCAGAAGGTAACGAAATTAAAATTAGAAAGAAGAAGTGAATATAATAACTGACTCACTACAGTGGACATACTTTTACACAGAATTAGAAAGCAAGATAACTTTGTGTAAAATGCATGATGTTTACAGCTTGTTTTGTGCAGTAATAAACCAAAAAAAAAAAAACGGCTTCCCTTTTTCTGAAATAATCGTGACAACCATTAAAACACTCCGGGGACGATCATGAAGTCATGTTTGAATCTGCCTGTCACCCCGAATACTAAGAGATTGGAAAGGAACCCTTAAGGTGAACCTGTGCCTTCTTTGATAACGACACCAAACGGTAACACGCTGCTTTTCTGAAGATGAGGCAGAGGGATGGGGGGAAAAAAGCTTTGACTCTTGTGTGAACTCCCATCAGTCTGAGAGTGGAGCCAGTCTGGCTCTACGCCGTAACCACACACTGAGCTCATTAGCAGCAGATCTAGTCAGTGTGTGAGTGTGTGTAGATCAGTGGCATTGATGTATTCTGTGAATGTCTCACCTTCAGTTTGAAATCACTAAACACAGATATAGATTCATACTTCCTTTAATTTCATTTTCTTTCTACTTGATGTTGACATCTGATCACAACACTGAGACAATTGGGTGATGCTTTCGCTTTTTTAAATCTTAAAATACGGAGTTGAACTTATGTTGTATTACCTTGTGGAGATTGATGAATATAAAAGTTACTTTCTTCATCTTATCGTATATTATCTTGTTATATTAAAGCCAAAAATGTGATCACTCAGATCCCCATCTCCATCCATCACAAATAATATTAAAAAATTTAGATAGCATACAACACATTTGCTGCATTAAGATACTTCATTTTTTTCTGCACAGGTTTGACCTGAAGCAACACAGATATACAGTAAGTAATCTTTTTCACCAGTTGTAATGCACTTTGAACATTCACAGTTATGTTTTCAAGAACCAGTTCCTTGCAATGCATAATTGGGAGGTGAAAGCAAAAAGAAACATAATTTAGCTTTTTTTCTTTTTTACAAAGAAAACACTGAAAGATTTGGCGTTCTATTGTCTTCCATGTCTGTGTCAGTTCACTGTAAAACCACCTTTTGCTGCTCATACAACTGCAAGAGTTTTATGTTATGTTTCTTCCAGCTTTGCACATTTAGAGGCTGAGATTTGTACAGATTCTTCCTTGCAAAGAAGCTCAAGCTTGGATAAAGAGCATCCATCAACGGGAATTTTAAAGTCTTGCTGAAGGTATTTGGTCGGATTTGTGTCTGGACTTTGACTCATTCTATTACAAACAGTGGCTTGCAAAAGTATTCGGCCCCCTTGAACTTTTCCACATTTTGTCACATTACAGCCACAAACATGAATCAATTTTATTGGAATTCCACGTGAAAGACCAATACAAAGTGGTGTACACGTGAGAAGTGGAACGAAAATCATACATGATTCCAAAATTTTTTTGCAAATAAATAACTGAAAAGTGGGGTGTGGACAGATTCCCCCACCTGAGCTGTAGATCTCTGCAGCTCGTCCAGAGTCACCATGGGCCTCTTGGCTGCATTTCTGATCAGCGCTCTCCTTGTTCGGCCTGTGAGTTTAGGTGGACGGCCTTGTCTTGGTAGGTTTACAGTTGTGCCGTACTCCTTCCATTTTTGAATGATCACTTGAACAGCGCTCCGTGGGATGTTCAAGGCTTGGGAAATCTTTTTGTAGCCTAAGCCTGCTTTAAATTTCTCAATAACTTTATCCCTGACCTGTCGGGTGTGTTCTTTGGACTTCATGGTGTTGTTGCTCCCAACATTCTCTTAGACAACCTCTGAGGCCGTCACAGGGCAGCTGTATTTGTACTGACATTAGATTACACACAGGTGCACTCTATTTAGTCATTAGCACTCATCAGACAATGTCTATGGGCAACTGACTGCACTCAGACCAAAGGGGGCTGAATAATTACGCACACCCCACTTTTCAGTTATTTATTTGTAAAAAATGTTTGGAATCATGTATGATTTTCGTTCCACTTCTCACGTGTACACCACTTTGTATTGGTCTTTCACGTGGAATTCCAATAAATTGATTCATGTTTGTGGCTGTAATGTGACAAAATGTGGAAAAGTTCAAGGGGGCCGAATAATTTTGCAAGCCACTGTACATACAGTAATTATGCTTTGAGCTATATCAAAGCATATATAGCTCTGATTGTATGTTTAGGGTGGTTTTTCTGTTGGAAGATGAACCCCCGCCTCAGTCTTATGTCTTCTGTCACCACAGAACAGGTTTTTTTCCAGGATTGCCCTGTACTTAGTGTCATCCATCTTCCATCCGATTGGGATCATCTTTTTTGTCTCTACTGAAGAACATGATCCACAAAGTATGATGCTGCCACCACCATGTCTTATGTTGTGAACGGTGCTTATAGGGTGACGTGGGTTTTCTTTGCCACACATAATGCATTTTGCATTAAGGGCAAAAAGTCAAATTATTGTTTTATCTGACCAAGCCATATTTTCCCCCATGGTTGGTATGTCTCTTACATGGTTAATGCTAAGCTGCTTATGCACCTTCTTCCTACTTTTCCATAAAGATTGGATTAGTTGGGTGTTAATTAATTAATTTTGCCTTAGTCTTCATGATGAGTTCTGTCACACAGCTTTTAAGGTATTAGCTCAGCAAAACATTTGTACCTCATTAGTTATGTCACAACTAATAGTTGTTGTTGCTGTAAAATCCTGATGTGCAAAAAGCTTCTGCAGAGAGAATGTGTGAAACTCATAATTCAGCCTCCAGCAGCCGTGATACAGCAACAGTTTATTTGCCTTTTACTTCCTGTTTGAGCACTGTGTCCATGCTATGAGAAATACTTTGTTGTTTTAATTGGTTAGAAAGTCTTCAAAAAGCAAGATGCACAATTACCATGCAATTTCAGGCTGTTTTCTGTTTGGATGAGGCTTAATTTTTAGCAGATCCAAAAATATATGTCTGAAAATTTAGATGCAGTGTTACTACTAATATTTGTAGCATACGAAAAACAGTCAGTTTAATCAGTACAACACGCTTATAGATGGTATAAATCCCTCAAAGTCTTAGAGTATTCTCAGTTTATAATAATTGTCTGTAACTTGTATCACATTTCATGTTATAACTTTAGTTATGGCTCATCTAATTTATAAATAAGGTACCAACAAAGATTGTTGCTCACCTTGATGTGTATTTGTAAAATACATTCTGATACATGCTTTATATAACTTGCACACATTTTTATGATATTCATTTGAATGTTTTTTGGTATCTGGGGAGCTAGTATGATATAAAGAACACTGTGTCACTGAACACAACAGTAATGTCAGCTACATGTGGCAGATCCTTGTGCAGCACTGGTTAGAGGTCTTTGCTTCCTAGAAAAGATGCAGTTTGTGAGTCACTGTGTGAATGTCTGTACACTCCTGAATAACATATCAGTGAGCAGGAGTGTTTCACTGTGTGCATATGCGCAAGCAATTGTGTTTGTGTGTGTGTGAGCGTGTGTGGGCCCTTGCGCGTATGAGCGGCTGTGTCTGGGGGAGCTAAGTGGGCGAGCAAAGGGAGCAGAAAAGACTTGTGCTCATGACACATCTCAGCCTCGGTACACGATGGAGAAGAGGGAGAGAGCATGTACCCCTGCAGCGTTAACTATGATCCCTCACTCACTCCCTCTATCTCCCTCCTTAGGCTCCCACCAGGACAGCCATGATTTAATGATGAGAGAGACCACTTTGATTATTCGTACAGAGTAGACTAGTCCGCTGGCCGCACTGTTGTCTCTCACAACCATGAACACAAACATGCACGCACGCAGACGAGCAGATATATTCTCATTCAAAAACACACAATGACAAACAAAGACTTCCTGGTCTGCTGGTCTTTCTGTATGCAATGATAAAAAAAAGATTGCATGTAAGTAAGTAAAAAAATGAAACACGATAGTAGAGACATGCGCAAACACAGCAAAAGATACAATTACAGGGCTTTCATGGATCAAACTGCATTCATTTTGACTTTACACATGAGCTGCAGTGAAGTGTCAGGAAGGTTGCATAGTTACAAAATGATTTTATTTAATTCTAAATTTCCTTGCCTGGTGTAACATCCCTTATTTGGGCAAATAAATGTTGTGGATTATTTTAGTGATGCTACAGTAAATTCGGTTTCAAAAGATTCATCACTAATATTTCAAAGATTGTAATTTAGGTTAGTTCTTCCATTTGAATGTCGGGTTTGTTATATTAGGGCTGAAGCTGGATATTTTTAACCAAACACTGACTCAAAATGTATTATGGGCAACAGCCTGATCAGACTGAACGTCTTCCACAGCAGGAAATGATAAATGGTAAAATTATGCTTTACAATAATGTTGCTCTCAGTCGGCTTTTTTCATATCTTTAGTTCTAGTTAAAAAGTTGGTTGAGGTAAGCATCAGCATTGTACCAGCTAAGTGGCTAACAAAAGCTAATGCTAGTCATGTTTCACAGTCGGAGTCAAAAATAACTTTATCATCCAAATTCAACTGTTAGTCAAAAAAAGTCTAAATATATGGCCATCATTTTTAAACTGTTCATGGAATTAAGGTCATGGCATTTTCTTTTTGACACACTCTTTTGGGGCTTTTCCACAAGGGCCTATTTAGCGTGACTAGACTCGGCTCTGCCTGCTTATAAGAGTTTTCCTCTGGTAACAGTTACGTGGTACCAGTCCCATTTTAATAATCTACTTCACTGGGTTCCAAAATGCAGCGTCAGAAGACTGTCAGTCACGGATTGGCTAGAGCCTTGTCAACTCAAAAATACTGGTGGCCAAAACTACATTGTTTTTAAAAACTTTAATTACCCCAAAAAAATTTTCTTATTTACTCAACAGTAAACTAAGCATGAACTATTTTAATTAAACAAATCAGATTTATTTTTTATAGGAACAGGATGTGTAAATCATTGTAGATCAAAAACTTCAAAAGGATTTTGCACGTTTCCCTTATGAAATGAAAGGCATCCAGTTAGCTAGTTATTAAAAAAAAATATTTTGTCTATTCTCATCAATAAAAACAGGATCTGTCTTTATTTGACAATACTCGATGTATTGTTTGTATTGCATCTAACATTTTTGTAAGTTAGTTGTAAATTTTGGGTAGTTTGTTCTAGATTTAAAAATCAGTCTCCATCTGCGTCAATCACCTCCACTGGTGGGTCAGATTTGTATAATTAATGAATTGTAATTGTCAATCTGCAACAAAATCAGCCCAAATGGCCCCCAGGCCGTACTTTGGACAGCCTTGACCTGGTGGAGGGTGTCACTGTTTGTGTCAAAAGAGCAACTCTCTTACAAAAATCCATCCCACCTTTTGTAAAAACTCACAACAGCCAGTCGGTGTTTTTGAAGTTTTTAGGGACAATGGCAGACTGAGCAGAACAGTTTCTATGTCCTCCAATATTGTATTGTGATTTTTTTGTTTGGTTGGGTTTTTGTTGTTGTTGTTGTTTGTCAGGTACAGATCATGTCACACTACTTTTCATACTCTGGGACCACCCAAATATATTATGACCTCACAGACAAGAGTTATTACTCATTTGTAATTGAAAACCACCCGAACTGTGTAGAGTAGAGTTAAGTCAAGTCAAGTCAAGCTGCGCCCCTAGGTGCTAATGGAAAAGGATCATTTGGCAGCCTTAATGTTAGAAATTAAGTTGCTAAGAGTTCTAGGCCAAGCCTATAACCCAGTTCGGTTGTGCTAAATCAACTAAAGGCCTGGCTCTGTCCATATCTTAATTAAAATGATGTTGTTTTTTGGCCTTTGGCCTTTTGTTTGAAAAACCAAGTGCTCAAGAGCTAGAGAGTAATCAGCCATGCTGCCAGTACGGTTTGGTTCTTTCCACACATTTCTCTTTATTTGTTTGAATCTTGTTTAAATAATTCTAATAAATAATTTAAAAGATCACATCAAATAGTTAATCCACCAATTTTTTTTTCTTTTATATATGTCATTTGGAAAAAAAGATGTAGTTACTGTATATTTATGGGCTTCTGCAACTCTGACTTGTTATACACAAAGTTAGATCAGTAGCTGTTCTCCTTGGAAGATTTTAGAGTAACACACCAATTATAACATTCATTCAATTCCTGCAAGTTCCAAGTTTATGAGAGCTGTTGCTTCATTTCCCTTTTGGGATCAAAAAAGTATTTTTGAATTTCAATTGAATGTTGTATCTCAAGTGACCATTTGGTAATACACCTTCTACAGGTCACCATTCCACCACTGACGAAACACTGAGGCAAACAAGACTAATACCCAAGGGCATTTGGGGTCTCCAGTTAACCTAACAAGCATGTTTTCAGACTGCCAGAAGAAAGCAATGTCCTCGGAGAAAAACCCCTGCAAACTGACTGACTGACTGACTGACTGATTGATTGATTGATTGATTGATCTATTGATTGATTGATTGATTGACTGACTGACTGACTGACTGACTGACTGACTGACTGACTGATTGATGCCTGTACATAAAAAAGTTATTGATACCAAAAAAATGTAACAGTTGGTCTGTGCTTTGTATGCTAAACTCAGATCAACAGTTTGGAAGCACATGCTGTATACACAAGCACACATCCTACGCACAACATCCACCCACACAAACAATCACACAGATCTGCTGAACACGTTTGCTTTTGTTTCCACACAGTACATTACCATGCTAGACGCAGAGAAAAAAAAAAAAATCAAAGAGTTGTGCCACTTTGATGTGTTTATATCTGCATGTGAGGTGCTTGAATGTCAGTGTGGTTTTGTGTGTGTCAGACTTGGGACTGCCTATGTTTAAACCTCATTTCTTATTCCTCTCCAGCCCCGCCCTCTCCCTCGATCCCCACACCATCATTGCCTTACTCACTGCCCCCGCCAAGGAAGCTGCTGATTTATTTTGCATAGCAACTATGAATTTTAAGTGAGTCCTATAACTGTAGTTTCCTCTGCCCCTTCTCTAAATGTTATTGCTCCCTAATGGGAACTTATTTCCCAATCTAAATCTAAGACCTTGGCAAAGCAAGTTAGCATTAGCGAGGATCATGTTTGCTCATTTAAGCAACTTTATAAAGAGCACCCATGAAAATATTCAGCGGTTGACTGCCTACATGTATATAGTGTGAATAAATGAATTAATCTGTGCACTAAGAGACATTTCAGTCTCTTTGACCTTGTATCAATGGGTTTTTGCATGTGTGAATGAAACAAGTATAAAATGTTCTCTGATCGTTACTGATCTTAGTTGTGCGTCAGTGTCTCACGCTAAGGTGAGGATTTCTCGTCTTCTCAATTAATCTTCCAGCATCTACCAGGCAGCACTCACATTGCCCCAGGCCAGAGTCCTGCATGGGTCCAATTTTACCAACCCGCACCCTCCCGGACCCGTTAGGATGAATTCTGACCAACCCGGTACCTATATTTATCTCCTGATCAAATCTGGACCTGTCCTGACACGTTGATTTCAAACTCGACTCGTGGCCCGCACACTGGCACAATAGAGTGACTATGCAACTCTTTGAAAATGCTTTATTTTCAGAAGAGCTTCCTCTTATCACTTTTCCATTGTCCCTCATTTTGAGTGAAGGAGCCAAAAAAATCCCATCATAATCTATGTTACCCATCAGTTTTTAAAATAAAAATAAAACATTTAATGATATGTAATTTTGATCAATTTTAATTAATATTTAATCCGAACAAGCGGAACAAGCAATTCACATCAAGCCATCACACATCAAGCAGATGAATATGCGTATTAAATATGAACATTTCACCGGCTGTGGCCTGAACGCAGAGTCACAACTTCCTCCTGGTCCATGGAATTGCACACCTGCTTGTGCTTAGGGAAGGCTGAATCTGCACTCTGCTGGCAAACTGCAGACTGGATCCTCAGCTTGTGCTCCTTCCCCATCAGTGGGTTAGATGCACCCGTCTGTGTCCAGCGCAGCTATGCACTCCAAAGCCTCCATAAGTCACCAACGCCTTGTCAGCTCCCAGATAGCATGCATTGGGTAAAGTGTCCAGATCTGAGATGCTCAGATGCTCCCATTGGAATATGTTTTTTTTAAGTGATTTAGTTCCATAAACTCCATGCGTAAAGTAGAAAATGTCTGTACCTCTGCACTAAGTGGTCAGTGGTGTGAATTGTAATCTGTCAAAATGAAGGACGGCCTTCAGATTTTTCCATCACAGTTTAAAAAAAAACAGTCAAAGACGCTAAATAACGCAACCCCTGCTTGAATGTAAATTATATTACAATATAATGCCCTGGATGCCCAGCGCTGGATACCTGGATAGGGAGCGCATTCTACTCACATAGTATTAAAACCAAACTGCCATATTTGACCAACTAACAAACGTATCACCTATCAAAAGAATAGGTGATTGATCACCAAACCTTAGCATTATTAAAGGAACAAGGGGCAAGATTTGTAAATAAAGTAAACATCCATGTCCAGTTTTTTAATACTGTTGGGTGATGATGCGCTATAAACCAAAAAGAATGAGCCCACCAACGTATCGTTCCATTTTCTTAAACTGGCTGTGTGCTGCAAAACGTGCTGCAGTTTGGGTCCCAAATTTCCCGTGCTGTCTTACCAGTGTGACGTCAATTGACACCGCTTGTGCGTTCTCTACAGCTTTAAAAGAGGAAG
Source organism: Valencia hispanica (assembly GCA_963556495.2). Taxonomy (NCBI): domain Eukaryota; kingdom Metazoa; phylum Chordata; class Actinopteri; order Cyprinodontiformes; family Valenciidae; genus Valencia; species Valencia hispanica. The sequence continues at coordinate 41,119,293 of OY747700.1, read as the reverse complement.
AAAAATGGTCGCAGACCTCCATTGATTTAATTGTGAGAATGGATTCTTCTCTTCTGCAACTGGGAAACGACCAAGGACGTCTTACAACCCACTAAAAAGTGGCACTAAGAAAAACAAATATGTCACTGTGAAGAGGTATGTTTTTTTGTGAAGCATTTGTGCGCGCACCTGTGCAGCTGGCTGCAGTTACTTGCAGCGGTGGCCGTGTCGCTCGTGAGTTTTGTTTCTTCATTTTGCCCCATGCTTCTTAAAAACATTAGCTCTCTGTCAGGTAAGTCCTTTCTTATTAATGACTTCATCAGTGAGTGCAATCTAAATGCCCTTTTCCTATCTGAAACCTGGTTAGACAGTAATGAGGAATTGTCTGTACTGATAGGATGTACACTGTCAAATTACAATTTTCTAAGTGAGAGCAGCAAACACAGATGAGGTAGAGGCGTCGCGGCAATTTTTCATTTTTTATTTTTTTTTAAATACTTCTGGGCACATTTGACTCTTTTGAATACGTAGCCATAAAAGATCCTAACAAAGCTTTATTTTTAACTTTATATACACCGCCTAAACCTAACTCCTATTTCTTCAATGATTTTAGCAACTTTCTTTCTCCAATATGTATGGATTATGACCAACTAATCTTTGTGGGGGATTTCAACATCAATAGAGGAGCAAAAACATTAAATGACACTCTTCATTGTTTCGACCTTACCCAGCATGTCAAACAACCAACACACAACAGAGGACACACTCTGGACTTAATCATCAGCAAAGGTTTAAATATCTCGAACATTTCGGTAGTTGATATTGCATTATCTGACAATTTCTGTGTTTTCTTTGAAAGCACAATCTCTACCAAACTATCTGGCCAACGTGAGACCACTGTAAAAAAGCGATTTCTTGGGAACAGTTCAGTTGAAACCTTTAAAAAAATACTCTCACTCCCACCCCCTTCTTCCTCCAACATAAACTCAGTAAACAAGCTAGTAGATAACTTTCTCTCTAAGAGTTCAGACATCATTAATACCATTGCTTTAATCAGAGTGAAAATAGTCTCTTGTAGAAAGAAGTCTCTAGCGATCCACCAGTTATGTAGTGAAAAAAGGTGTGTCGACGAGCCGAGAGAAAATGGCTGATAACTCGACTTCCGGTTCACTATTAGATCTACAGAGACAGACTAAACAGATATCACTTAATTTTGAAAGGCACAAGGAAAGTTATTTTCTGAAATTATTAACAGAAACATTAATAATGCGCTGATTTTATTTGCAACAGTTTAGAGACAGACAAATCCTCCTGCGACAGTAGACCCTGAACTAAACTCCACCAGGGCCTGCAATGAATTTGCCAGCTTTTTTACTGAAAAGATTTTGAAAATTAGAGGATCGATCTGTATATCTGTACTGCACTCTATATCAATGTAAAGAAAATGTCTGAATTCCAAAAACTTAACCAAACAAACCTTGAAGAAATCATTAACCAATTAAGCTCCTCCTCTTGTTACCTCGATGTCCTACCCACAGTTTTTCCAAAGAAAGTTTTCCTAGTCATTAAGTCTGAATTGATTTAAATAGTTAACTCATCCCTCCTGTCAGGTGTCCTCCCCCAGGCTTTAAAAACAGCAGTTGTTAAACTCCTACTAAAGAAAAACAACCTGGACAACATGTTAATGCAGAACTACTGGCCAATCTCTAATCTTCCATTCCTTAGTAGGCTTACTTAGAAAGCTGTGTTTCAACAGCTAAATATCTTCCTAACCATGACAAACGTTTTGATATGTTTAAGTCTGGTTTCTGTGCTCACCACAGGACAGAGGCTGTCCTAGTGAAAGTTTTCAATTACATTCGCATAAATACAGACTGTGGTAGAACCACAGTGCTGGTTCTGTTGGATCTCAGTGCAGCATTTGACACTTGATCATGATATATTATTGGAATGACTAGAGAGCTGGGTCGGACTCTCTGGCACAGTACTTCGCTGGTTTTAGTCTTACTGTACCTAAAGAAAAGGAACTTCTTCGTGTCAATAGGCAATTTTCCATCAGAACAAACACAAATCATATGTGGGTTGCCCCAGGGCTCCATCTTAGGGCCTCTCCTATTTAATATCTACATGCTCCCACTAGGCCAGATCATAACATCCAACAAGATTAGCTACCATAACTTTGTAGAGGACACTCAGCTTTACATTACAATGTCACCAGGTGAGTCGGAACCCATCCAAACCCTAAATAAATGTATCGAGCAAATCAATGGATGGATGTGCTGTAACTTTCTCCAGCTGAACAGAAACAAAACTGAAGTAATTATTTTTGGACCTAAAGAGGAACAATCGAGAGTCAGCACACAGCTTCAATTAATAAGACTGGAAACTACTGATCAGGCCCGAAATTTAGGTGTAGTAATGGACTCAGACATGAACCTCCAGGGTCACATAAAGGCAATAACAAGGTCAGCCTTCTATCACCTGAAGAACATTTCTAGGATTAAAGGACTAATGTCGCAACTGGACGTTAAAAAACTCATCCATGCGTTTATCTTTAGTCAGATTAATTACTCCAACAGCGTCCTCACAGGTCTGCCTAAAAAGTCAATCAGACAGCTGCAGCTGATCCAGAATGCTGCTGCTCGCTTCCTCACTAGAACCAGGAAAGTAGAGCACATCACCCCAGTTCTAAAGTCCTTACACTGGCTTCCTGTTGTCAGAGAATAGACTTCAAAATACTCCTACTAGTTTAGAAATCATTGAATGGCTTAGCACCAAAAAATGTTGAAGACCTGTTGTCACTGTACCAACCACCCAGACCACTCAGGTCCTCCAACTCTAGCCTACTAAATATCCCTAGACTCAGAACTAAACATGGAGAAGCAGCTTTCAGTTTCTATGCTTCCCTTTTCTGGAAGAGACTTCCTGGCGACTGCAGAGCTGTTGAAACACTGAACTGCTTTAAATCAAAACTAAAAACTAATCTGTTTAGAATTGCCTTTGAGTAAACGATTAATGTCTTATGTATCATATGTGTTCATGCTTTATTGCTTTATTGCTGTTTTTCATACTTTATTGTGTATCATGTGTTGTGTGTGTTTCAATCAAAATTGTTGCTTTTGATTTCCAATTGTTATATTCTGTTTTTCTTTATCACCAAATCATGTAAACCACCTTGAATTACCCTGTTATTGAAAGTATGCTATACAAATAAAATTGCCTTGCCTTGCCTACTATCATCCCAAGGTTGGGAAATATATGCCTTCGCCACCAAAACAATACAATTTAACAAGATGCTCATTGGTATACTTAAAAAAACAATTCTGCATATATTTTCCCACCCTCATTAAAGAAACATCTGTCTGAACCCGTACCCATGAAATTTAATTTATGCATTTTTTCAACCGTGAAACAACTTTTACATGGGTGACCTGCGGGTACCCGCCCTGTTGCAGGACTCTGCCCCAGGCTAAACATATTCTTTATCATAGTCCGTAATTGCACTGTTGATGTATATTTTTTAATATGCAGCAATATAACAGGGGTCCGGTAATAAAAAAACAGATGGCAAGAGAATGAAGTGTGAGCTGGAAGATGAGGGAAAGAGTAAAAGCTGAGGGACTAAAAATGAGAGGGAAGTAAAGGGAGCAAGAGCATGGTGCGGAGTAGTATGCAGATTGCAGAAAAATATGGGAGGGGTAGAGGTATTCATTTACATTGACTACACAGTCACAACATGGTGTTAGACACTGAACTTTCTTTTTGTAGTACGATGGAAAAGCAAAGTTTGAATTATTTATTTAATACAAAAAATAACAATTAACCTGAATTTTACAGCATAATTATTCCTCTTGATCTTTAAAGCAATAGTCAAGTTTTTACTTTTGGTTGTTTTCTTTACAAAGGGTTATAGAATTTGAAGGTAATATAATTGTCAATTTTACACATGGGGTCTTATTCCTGCTTTCCACCAGACATGTTAGACGTATTAGAACTGTTTTAAATCTAGTTTATACTTCTCTGTCAGCGGAGGTGATGAGACACGCATTGTCGTCATCCACCAACGCGAGGGCTCTCTGACAGCCTCACAAGGATGGATGGTTTGGTCAGCCTAACATCTGCACATTTCACCAGAACGGTGCTCTATAGTGGATGTAATTAGTAGTCAATGTAGCTTTTGGGCACTAGATACTTTATATTCCAAGGCCACTTATTTGTTAATAAGTATAATAAACTCACCATCCACTCCCAAAAGTGCAGATATGTCGGTCCATGCTTTCTCCTTTTTCGTGTTGTCCTTGTAAAAATGATCACTGGTATCATATACAGTAAATTGGGTGATTCTACACTTCAAAGATTAACTTCTCATTTTTAATGATGAGAACCTACAAATTAGACCCACAGACCGACTGGCTTCAACCCTGGTGTCAGAGGTGTTGATGTTTTATTTTTTCATAGTTAAGCAATTGGAAATCTACACGTCTTTTATTTGGACATTTTGTGGATGCTTTACACTGCTTCCGTGTCTGATTGCCCATCTGACTCGATCTAAACTGCTGACATTGACGCATTTTAGAAGTGTAGCGTGTAAAAATAGACCGGCCGCTTAAATTTAGGAGAGGGCTGCTACTCAAAGATTCTGGGATGCGTCCGATTCACGCGCCTTCGCGCCTGGCGGAAACGGACCTATTGACTATAATGGCAGCTATTAGCTGCATATTATGCTTTGCAGATGTTACGCCCCGCTTACGCATCCGGTAGAAAGCAGCCTTTACACTTCTGTCTTCCAATATAAAACTGATGCAATATTTAAATTAGATATGAAAATGTTAAATGTAACAAACCTCTACACCTCCCCTTAAATTAGAGAATAATGAGGCAATGATCACACCTTAGAAAGTGTTTCACTGCCCTAAAGAAACTAAGCAGTCATTTTCAGTAAATAGGAATATTATTGAAAAGTTCATTAATTTTAGTAGTTTAGTTTACTGAGTAAAATAGATTACATAGATTAACTAAATGCTGACAGATGTTTTAAAGATTTTATTTCTGTTAATTATAAAGATTTTCCACTTACAGCTAATAAAAATAAAACATTTAAGATTATGAATGTTACATCAGATCAAAAGAAAAGAAAAACTAATTCAGAAATGTGGGCCTGCTGAAAAGTATGTTAAGGGCTGCTTAGTTTGCCGTTTTCAGAATGTACATTTTATCTGACAAAGGTTTTTTTTTTCTAGGTTTTAATAAATCATTTAGGCAGTTTTTACCATTTGCCATAATGCTTACAATGACAGAGATCATGTATTGGCTGCTGCAGCACCTAGTCTGATTGTCTCCGGTGAGCTACTGCTAAAACAGTTGTCTTATGTGAAGGAAGAACAGCTGAAGCACTGATCAATACATTTTGTGACTTTCAAAGCCGAGAAGAACTTTCTGATCACACATGGTTAACTAGAACTGCACTGAAATAAGTTACATGCCGGAATATCAGCAAATGACATAAAAATATACCATTAAACTGGTTGCACTCTAGGAAACTACTCTAATAGAAAACATTGTGAGCAGAAGCAAGACTTGAGTTTATTGACTGTGTACATCAAATCTTCTCTAGAATCAAATGATAAAACTATGAATGTTTTAGATTATGTCAAAATATTTAATTTTAAGGAAGACTGGGACTCGAGATCAGCAAAAACCTATTTTAACATGACTTGGATCTTTATCAGATACAAAAAAAATCCTGATGGGGGATTGACACGTCATTGACTATACTGATGCAACATAGAAAGAGAACTAACAGCAAAGTAATGTTTACTTACTTTGAAACACATCACAATTAATCACTGTGTACTAAATCTGAAATACTGTCAGCACGGTCATCCAAATTTAGGTTTAGTGGATATCAATATCATCATTAAACACAGATCGAAATGTTTTGTTTTTTTTCAAATAAGATTATGCGTTCACCTTTGAATCTTTCTCTGCCAGATGGTGGTGTATAAACAAAGAAAGACCGAGAGTGCAAATAAAGCAGAGAAACATGCAGACTGCTCCTCTCTTGAGCAGTCTAATTGAGGTATTGACTGATTTAAATGAGGCAGAAATGCACTCAAGAGTTCAATCGTCTCACACAGGCATTCACAGCTACACACACTGCATGCAGCCAGAATGCACAGATTGCAGCATGCATGGATACACCAACACCTTCATAATAAAAAACACCCTCAGTATGTATAAAGACTGAGATATGCTTACAAATGACTAGTAATATTTAGTTAAATATGCCAACAGACAAACACTGAGCTGCGTACATAATAGTGTTGGTGAACAGGAATACAGTAATGGTCTCCACTTTTCAAACCACTCATGCGAGTAAGTACTTCTTTATTGAAAGCATCTTGAATACATAAGTACATTTTGGGAATTGAAATGTGATCTGCTGATGAGTGAAAAGAGTGTGGCTGAGCCAGCATGTAATGACCACAGCAGCCAATTGCAGCAGGATTAGAATAGCACATATAGTATTATCTCATGCCAACAAGAAAATAAGGCTGCATCGAAGCAAAACGAAATCATAAAAGACGTAATATTGCAAAAAATATATATTGTTCAGGTTTAAATGCAGAGCATATATTGGAACTGTGCATACATTTGATGGAACTTGATGTAATTTTATGGTTGGGGTTATGAGACAATTTTAGCTTTGCATCTGTTAGCTCAATTATTGTGAAAAGAAAGTAAACATTAACAGAAATTATTTGATTATGGTAGCACCACCTCCATGTGAGCAAGCAACAGCATTTAGTAAAGGCTTTTTATTAAAAGTTATGAATCTGTTTAATGAAAAATGTATAATTTGTTTCAATCTCATTTATTTTAGAAGGAACCAATGAAGATTCTAAATAAACACAGTCATTGTTAATGTAACGATAGAACATACAGCCCTAAAGCTGTCCAAATCCTCTTGATAGAGAAAAAAAACATAATAGAAACTGAATCCAGCAGCTATAGCAAAGTGTATCTAAATCTCTTATAGTTGTTTAATTCTGCATTTAAAAAAAACCCTAACTGCACATTTTGTAAATTGCACAAGGATCAGAGAAGTTTTAGTTTTTTTTTTATCTGACCATGTACTGTATGTAAACATATCTAGAAAGTGTGTTTTACATGTGTCTAAGGGTGCATTCACACCAGCCCTGTTTAGTCCACTTTAATCAAACTCTAATTGGTTTGCCCAGAACAAAACAGTTTGTACTGGGAGATGTGACCAAAAAAAGTTCGTCTGAAAACCTAGGTCTCGGCTTGGTTCAAGTGATCTCCGGTGATGCAGATATGAATGCCACGCGGGCCGAGGGACGCTCCAAAAGCATGAAGCAGACTATAGCGCAGGGCATTCTGGGTAGAAACAACTAAAACAACCTTTCTCGACATCTGCATAAGCAGGACATCAGTGCAGTGAAGTTGCAGGCCCCTGCCGCCTCATGTGAAAAACATGATTCTTCATTCTCTGCCTTGTCCTCCGCTCATGCTGAGCCTATTGCTGCAATGTGTTTGTTTGGAATATTTGCTAAAGACAACAGAGCAATCCTAAAACCTCTAAAATCTGATCCCACTCCATCTTAGTTTACATCTCGCAGAACAGGAAGTGTCCCTGTGTTCAGTGCTTTTTAGTGCAGCGCCACCACAGGCAAGGAAGTAAATATGTTGCTCAAAAGGTTTGGTTCGTTAGACAAAGTGTAGAGTAAAAGTGGACTGGATCAGCTGAGAGAAATCACTTCTCGAGAAATCTTTTTTCATGTTTTACCCAACGATTATCTAACCATTTAAGGATTGAAGTTCAGTGCTTTATAAACAGTTTCTAAGTGCTGGCAAATGCTCTAGTAATTATTAGCTAAATTAATCAGTCTGATTTGCATGTGTTTCTCGTGCTTGAACAGACTGATGTGGTAGGGGAGTTCTGCTTTTAGACCAGGATTAATTAACACAATAGTCAAATTATGGCTAAAGGTTTTTGTTCCTCATGGCCTATATAAATTCAAAACAGTGGAGTGTATGTGGCTTTTCTTAGTTGTGATGCTTATGCCACAACATATTTAGAGTAATGATCTGAAAGAGCTTGACTAGCTAGAAGGGACAGAAATTTTTTTTTTACTGATTGGACACCCTTCTACATGTTGGTTGGATGGTTGGTTGGTTGGTTGGTTGGTTGGTTGGTTGGTTGGATGGATGGATGGATGGATGGATGGATGCAAACTACTTTTTTCTACTTCATTCTGTTCTATGATTGACAAAATTTGCACAAATTTACAGATACTCAACAAAACTCTTGCTAGAAATGATAGATAGATAGATAGATAGATAGATAGATAGATAGATAGATAGATAGATAGATAGATAGATAGATAGATAGATAGATAGATAGATAGATAGATAGATAGATAGATAGATAGATAGATAGATACACAAATGCAGGGACAGACACATTTTCTCAGCAGAGCTACTGTCTCAAGACAATGGAGCAGAGTGAGAAAAACATACTGTAACATCCAGCCTCCTAACATGTGTGTAAACTGAATGTGTAGACACCAGCAGGAGGCAAATGATACCCGTCTGACTCCTGAAAAAAACATTGTGCTGTTCTGCTACCTACATCCTCTATGCCACATCATGAAAACATACACAATGTGCCAGTAACATTAGGACCATTTCAGGTGCATTTTTGTAACAGCAGTGTTAAAACAGATACAGCATTCTTACTTGACAAAAAAAAAAAAATCCAGTTAAACAGCTGAATTTTTTGTTGCGGGTGTTTATGACCGTACATCCATCTTATAACTATATTTTCAGCTTGATATGCAACTACAAGTCAAGTCCACAGCAGCTTCAACAAGAATTTTTCCTCTCTGTATGGTAGAAAGTAGATGAGTAAGGTTGGTACACCCATAGGTCAGCTTGCTGCATAGCAACTGGATGCCACAGTCAGAAAACTGACCTATGAAAACACAGTATGTTTGTCTCTGAGCAGGGGATTCTGCAGTGCTGACAGCTTCCCAGCATTGAACACTGGGAGACCTAATCACAGTGACACATAGGCATCTATTGCATGTCAACAGATATTACTGATATAAACATGCAGATTTACCCACGAGGAAAGTTCCACACATATTCTTTTTTTTTCCCAGTGTGGCCCTGCAGCAGGGTCAGACTTAAAAACCATTTTTAAACAGATAAAATCTCTTCTATTGTGGTCATGATCTGCAAAATGTACACGTATCCATATATCAGACGGGTGAGGAGAGAAGGAGACCGAGAGGAGGATAAAACAGAGACAGGGCTGCCCATCAGCAGGGAGGCTCGTACTCCAGTTTGATGACTGTAGCAAAGTGAAAATAAGCTCCACTCACATCTAAGCACCATGAAAATGAGGATCCACTCCTAGAGCTGGGGGGGGGGGGGGGGTTACACGCTGATGCTCAGTAGAGTCTGTGACCTTACCACATAAACTAGTGAAGAAAGAACTGCAGCTCTTGCTATAGTTAAATAACAGTTTCCCAACAGAGAGTAAACGAGCCTTCTTTCCTTGGCCTACTAATATGTTAAAAAGCAATGGTCCATATCAACTAGTTTAAATCCACTTCATGTTTTCACATCATTGTTAATTCTGTGCATTTATCATGATTATCTTACACTTAATGCTCATTGCAAACAATTGTTCTACACACAAACACTTCAGATTTGACTTTTCACTAACATTAAGAACCTTACTCCTGATCACATCAAAATGTTGAAAAGATCACAAAATTAGCCAACAAACCAAAGGTTTTTCAACAATCTTTAAAATAGTAATGATTTTATGACTTCAACAGTGTTGATGCTAAACATAAAAACTATTATCTATGACCATGAATAAATGTCAACGTTTATGCAAACATAAAACACAGAATCTTTGAAATAGTCAGACATTAGTTGGCACTTTAAATGTTAATGAGTGTGCTGAAACCTGAAATGTAAGTCAGTTTATTCAGTGGAATGATCATATGTTGTCATAGCCCTAGTTATGAATAAGTTAATACATTCAGAATAATGTAATGTTGGCACTTTTGGTTTCTATGAGGCCAAAGAACATGTCTTTGAAAAAATTGAATCTATTTTTATTTTAAATGTCTAACAGTACACTAAGTCCACCTCTTAATGGTTGATAACCTCCTCATGACGACTCCTCTCCCACAAGTCTGGGTTCAGTAGCAGTCAGAATCAATTATTCCCCCCAATAAGTTTTTTTTCCCAACCAGGTGAGAGCTAGGTCTGATCCCCCAATCAAATTAGTTTGGAATACATATTTTGATTATGGTGCACATTTTGCAATATTCTTCTCTTGCTGTGTAAATTTACTTCAAGATTTTGATTTCTTTCACCACCCGACTTTGGATGTTTTCTCAGCATCACTTAGTACCTTAGTACCTTAGTGCCAAGTGCTTTGTCAAATTCTGAATCCAAAGTAAGGAACCACCAAAAAGTCGAGCAGAGACCGGTACAACCTTTGTGATTTAGAGTAACCTGTGGGAGACAGACCCCTGTTGGAGAGTAAACGCTGTTTTTCCTTCTAACCTAGCAAGCCCTGGGTGGGGAACCACTGGACAGAAACACAAGATTAAACAGCTTCCTCTGATACAATAAGGCAGTCTTTTCCCCTTCTACTACGGCAGTCCTGGTGCTTAAACCTTAATCATCCCCCTTTCCTTTCTTAGAGTAGCCCTGAGATTAGACTTTACATTAGGCTGCAAAATCTCTTTCTTCTGGATCCTGAGTGAAAGATTAACTCTTAGACTTTAATCAGTTAAACTAGTATTTTGAACGTTCATTCCAAGTCATTAAACTACTTCTTACAGTCTGAAGTAAATCAGTAGAGCAGAATTAGCTTGTTAATCGTCGTTGTTACTCAATAAAATTGTTCATTCATGCGTTTCATTTTGTGTATCTACAACATTAATAAGTACACTGCAGTATGATATACTATACATTTATTTCTTTATTACACATATTACCATCTTTTCCAAACATTAATTGAGGTTTTAATTTTAGTACTGATCCTGGATAAACCCTCATCCTGAGAAACATACAGGAATCTCCTTGCTTCTTCTTTTATCTGTAGTAAAGATTAAGTAAAGTATAAAAACTAATTAATCATTCTGATTAATTTTGAGGTTCTAACAGTAGTTCATTTTTGATAAACTATGAGAATACAAAGTTTATGAACGCTGATAAAGTTTAACATGGTATGTTCAAACTATATCATGCAATCAAATTTTGCCACCTGATGTATGATGTTTGCTGTGGGCTTCATGAAAAAGAAAGAAAACTACATATATTCATAAAACACCAGTTCTTACTTTTGACAGTGAGGTACATGGACTTGCTGACATCAGCTCCAACGTCGTTGCTGACCTTACACAGATAGAAGCCACTGTCATCCTCCAGCACGTGTTTGATAAGCAGCGAACCATTGCTCAGCAGCTGGATTCGAGAGCCGCTGTTCAGGAGGATGGGCTGAAACTGGGGGACGCCGGCCCCTGATGCAGGAAGAGTAGGCAGAAATATATTTGTTTGGGAAAAGCAGATTTGTGTAGTTCACGCAGCAAACAAAACATCTTAAAGATTCCCAGTGTTTGCTTCGTTGTCACACTTAAACGTTTCAGATCATCAAACAATTTTTGACATCAGACGAAAATGAATTAAAAAATGAATTTTCAAATCCTGATTTATTTGGTTAAGGGAAAAGGCTGTCCAAACCACTGGTTGTGCCACTTTTGGCAGTGACTGCTGCAATCAAGCGTTTGTGATAACTGGCAATGAGTCTTGTTTTCTGTGTGGAGGAATTACTGGCCCGCTCTTTGCAGAATTGTTTTAATGCAGCCAAATTAAATGCCTTTTTGAGCATGACCAGCCTGTTTAAGGCCATGCATGTTAATTGGATTTTAGCCCAGATGATGACTAGGCCACTCCAAAACCTTGATTTTGTTTTAAGTAAACCATTTAGAAGTGGAATTCCTGGTGTGCTTCTGATCGTTGTCCTAACCCAAATGTACTTGAGCTGAAGCTCATAACTTGATGGCCTCATCTTCTCCCTCATTATTTTTTTGTAAAGAGTAGGATTCAAGGTTTCTCTTCTAAAAAGCTGTTTTAGTTTTAGACCTGATGTAATGGGACACACACCTTCCAAAAAAAAAAAAAGCATCTTTCTAATGGCTGAATCATGAACACTTAACTGAAACAAGTGAGGTCTGCAGAGCTTTCACCACAGACCCCTCACACCCTGGCCACAACCTGTTTAGGCTCCTCCCGTCAGGCCGGCGTTACAGAGCGTTGTACGCCAAAACCACCCGACACAAGAACAGTTTTTTCCCCCAGGCTGTCGCTCTGATGAACTCTGTGTAGTCACAGAGTGTGAGTCCATTCACATAACAATAAACTATAACTCTGCACTGCTGTACATACTCACTGTAAAATAACCCCGGTTTGGTGTATATATTATCCTTTATTATTTATTTGTATTTATTTCTTTATTTCACTTATTTAAGTTCTGTACTGGAGAGAAAAGTTGCCGGAGTCAAATTCCTTGTATGTGTCATACTTGGCCATTAAAGCTGATTCTGATTCTGATTCTGATTCTGATGTGTTGTCCTGGGTTGTTTTGTGACCTACTGGATGATTCATCAATGTGTTCAAAGAATAATTTGGAGGGCCAGCCACTGCTGGGAACATCCTCGACTGTGTGTTTCACATTTAACTTTGTTTAATTAAAACGTGTTTACTGATCTCCATTTGTAAGGAACGATCCTCACTTTGGGTTTTTTCCTGGAGTTCCAAAGTCTTGGAAAGTACTTTCAAAATGTGCCCAGATTAAAATACATGTTTGATTTAGTCTCTCCTCTCATCTCATCTCATCAAAGTAAAGTGATCAGTTATATTTTGAATTATGTGTTCTCCAATATATTAAAGAACTTGAAATCTATAATTTTTTTTTTTAATAGACGCCCCTAAAAGCTCAAAACTAAAACCTGCAGCCTGGTTAACTTTGTGTTGCTTCCCTACAGATCTGTAAAGCTTTTTTTAAATGCTACAAAAGAGTGTGCACACTCAGAGCTAAGTCAGATCCATCCATTCAATGCGATCCAGAGTGATCAGATACAGAGTTAATCAGGCCTGAAGCCTGCCTCTCATACGTTCACAGACAGACCCCATCAAAGACAGAAGAACACATCTGATTCCTTTATTCCTTTGATCATTGAAGCTGGCTGACACACACACTTATGCAAACACACTCTACTCTGCTGTTGTCCTTCTTTCATCCCAGGTTATATGGATGATGAAGCAAACATCTGGGCCCTCTCTTCATCTGCACTGCTCAAGTGGCTGAACACACCTGCTGCCCTGCTGTTTCCCACTCCATCTGCTTGAGTCTGCCCGTGTCTCTCCCTGATTTTGTAATGATTAAGGTGGAGACTCTGCAAACCATCAAATCATCTTTGCTTAATGTACCTTTGGAGTGTTCCCAAACAATGGTGGGTGGTGGATAGCCTTCAGCAGAGCAGTTAAGGGTCACAGTTTTCCCATAGATCCCATCTTGATCCTCAGGCTGAACCACAAACTGAGGTGGAACTATGCACAGACAAAAACACAACAGAAGAACAGTTTATTGTTATGCACAGTGCATTTGATGTCTATTGCATAGAACAAATGTTTTCTTAGGTATTTATTATAGAAAGATGTTTTCAGGTGGGAAGGTAAAAACAAAAAAATGCAAACAGATATAAGCTCAGGTCAGAAATTCAAAATATTATTTTTTCTGTTTTTAGCATCATAGAGGTATTAAGTCAAAGGGACCAAAGAGATGTAGGAGCCTATTTGAAAAAAAACTACTTTCTATGACATGTGCATAAATCTCTGAAGTTCAGTCAGGCTGTGTGTGAGCAAAGGAGTTTCACATATTTACTAGAAAACAGTTCTCTATTGGCCTGCTAAAGCTTCATAAAAACTGGAGATCAGAAATCGGCTTTAAAACTCACATTGGTGAATCTCTAGTGAAAGCCTGTTGGAATGCTGCTGCAGGTCACATCAAGGTTAAAGCTGGTTCACTTTCCTACCTCGAACAATAAGCTGACTCTGATGCTCCACAACGGCGGCCTCGTTGCGGGCGATGCAGGTGTAGTTGCCGTTGTGGTCAGGTGTCAGGTTGTTGATTCGCAGTGAGCTGGTGAAGTCGATGTTGTCAACCGTCACACCCAGGCTGCCGGGGATTGGCCGTCCATCTTTCTGCCAGGTGATGTCCAACGGCCGGTCGCCCGACATGACCACGCAGGGTATGAACACACGCTGGCCAATAGTGAAACGCTGAAACTCAAAGGGCTGGATGTAGGGAGGGACTGCAGACAAGAGGAAAACGAAAACACCAAATGCCATTTTCAGGCGTTCACATACTGTAATTGTAGAAACAATGTTAAGATGGTCATTGATGTGTTTGGTCATTAGAGATTGAGTCATTTTGGCACAGCGGAAGGTACTGTGTGAGACCAGTTGTCTGTGAACACAATCCACCTTGTTTGGAGCAAGTCAGGTCCTAGAAAGGGATGTGTTTGTTAGCAGATACAATGCCTTACGAAAGGATTTATCTCCATAAAACTTTCACACATTTTTATTATGTTATAACCAAACTTCAATGTAATTCACAATTGTGAAGTAGAAGGAAAATTATATATCACTACATGTCTTTTTATGCATATAAGGTGTGGTGGGCATTTTAAAAAATAAATTCAAAATGGATTTTCTAAAATCTATCGCAATTCTGTCTTTTTATCAAGAATTTTGTCAACTGTTGGGCTATGTTTTTCGTCAGCTCCCCACTAAGCACTTAAACATTCAAAATTAAAGTAGCTTAGTTTAATGTAAGAGTAAAATATAGTCTCATCTCAGTGCATATATTCAAGCCTTATAAAGCACAGGCAGATTCCTAAAATAACTCCACTGCTGAGTGGGTCAGGAAACTGAGTCTGGCTGCAGAATCACATGGTTATATGATAATAATGTATTCAAATTGCTTGCTCTGTATTCTCTGGGAAATCTCCAACCATCGCACAAGTCATCAGCTAGTGTGTCCAAGCGAGTTCAAACAGCACTGAAATACGCAGCACTTTAGCAGCTTATTTAATTCAAAACAAAGTGGAGATAATGGACTCCAGGGATTCCCCCAAAACACTTCCGCATTTTAAGCATGAGCAGAGTAAATTAACAAATGCACTCGCTCGGTACAGCCGCACTGGGAAGGCTTCCTTTATATCATCACTCTCTCCTATGCTATCAGTCTCTTTTTGCCCCGGTTTCCTTTGCTCCATGAGAAAGTGTTTTATAGTGACAACAAGGCACCTTAATGGAGGCATAATGGGGAAGCCCTTTTTAGTATTACCTATTACAGTTGTAAGATCTCAGAGGAGATCAGTCATTCATCCCAGTAATATCATGAATGAATCATACAGCTTTATATGCACTAATACAGTGACTTGACTCGACTAATAAAGTGAACTTCTTCCCCTGGGACTTTTATCCCATAGATTTTAATTTACAAAGCAAATCATGCCTGTTTGTTGCATGTCTTTGAGAGAAGAAAGGCGAAATAGCAATGAAATCTGCTCATCATAAAGCTCTATCATATAATCCGATTTATAAAGTGAATTTGATAGAAACATGTTATCATACCTACTTCAACAATTTATTCAAATTGTTGGAAAAACAGTGGGGTTATTGCCAACTGTTGTGCTCAGTGATCAGGCTAGCATAAGCAATACAGGCCAAAATCAAACTATTTCTCAGTCCTTCTTGTTACGTTGTGGGACCCTCCACCACTTAAACACAACATATTTCAAGATGGAAAAAAAAAGGCAAGCGACGATGCTAGAGAGGGAACTATTTCGTTTTTCACTCAATTAACTGTGTTTTGACTAAAAGTTAAACACTTTAAAAGCTTACCAGTGCTTTAATGCACAAATGTGAAATAATGAAGCTTAAATTAGAATTACTTTCAAAAATATGCTATATCTTTAGTTTAGAACCCACCTAATAAAGATATAAAAATGTCCTTATGCTATCATAAAAATCAGTAACATTTTTCCGCAGACTTCGGGTTTCATGCAAAGTACATAAAATGAAAAGTATTATTACAAAGAAAATCCACAGTCGCCATGTTCAGTTAGCATTAGGAAACAAACGTTACAGTTCTTCCTCTTTGGAGGAAATGCCAGCTGTCAGCTTCCATTTCCAGGCATTATCAAAACCTTCTGTTAAGGCCCATTAATTTCATAATTTTATTTATTTGTGTTGCATATAGCACTTACTGCATGTTGTGCTGTTTCTTTGCATACTTAAAATGTGAAGTTTTCGGTAAACAAAGTGAAAAGTGCAGTTTGTTATGGGCTAGCTGCTACTTCACAAAGTTTAAAAGGTTTTCATGTAAAAAGTGCTCCAATTTACCATCATATTGTTTCTACATTTTAAGGTCGTTTTAATGAGATATTACTGGGATGAACAACACTTTTAAAGGCTGTATGGAGCATAGAGTGGTGGAGAGCAATGTCTTATTCCAACTGTTGCTGCACACTGCTTGTCCGCTGGCTGAACAAAGGGCATCCGTGCCTTTACCTCATTTAAATGAAAGACATGCTCGGCTTCTTGGAGACATTACCATTTGCAAAAAACAGATAATCATAGTGTGAAAACTAAAGAAGCAAGACCCATCACTTTTGTTAAGTTAATTATGTTAATGAAAAAAGTGGATTGAAAAAGTGATGAGGCCCTGTGCATTTTTGCATTAGTTATATAAGAAATTGAAACAAGAAAGTCATATATGACATCATTACCACTGTACTAGTTATATTATTTTACTGGCAGAAATAAAATAAAAAAAGCTTTTCTGTTTTAAATAAAAGCAGCTAGATCACACCATTTCATTTTGATGTTTTATAGGAAAATGAAACAAAAAAGTCATAGATGACATAATTACAACTGTACTAGTTATAATATTTTACCAGCAGATATAAAATAAAAAAGCTTTTCTGTTTTAATTAAAAGCAGTCAGATCACACCATTTCATTTTGATGTAAATACTGCACAGACCATAAAGCCGTGGCTCTTTTTGACAAAAGTTTTTAACACTTAAAAATACAAGAAAATCCCACTTCAGCTAATGCCAAGTAGTTCACAAATTAATCTATCCAGTTTGCACAATGAATAGACAAAAAGGCAAAGCTCTCCTCAGCTTTACATGTACATATGTAAAGAAAAAAAGGTATGCGCAAAAGGAACAAATTAATGTTGAGATTTTGTTTGTGATAAAAATATCCAAAAAGATTTAAAAAAAAAATATCTTAACACTGATTAGCATCATGTTAGCCCCAAAACATATGCACAAAGCATTTAATGCAAGTGTAAAGGTAATATTAAAATATTAATTGAATGGATAAGGAAAAATTTAACGATAACATTTGAGGTGCTTGTAGATGGAGAGTTACTTTCTAAGGCTAGCAATTTGAGATAGTTGAGACAGTTGCATCATAAACTTTTTTATTAGGAGCATTACACTGAAACTTCCTACATTAACACTACACATCAAGAGTCTAGTCAAATCCCATAACTGGGCAGACCCTTTCTCTTGTAGCCTAAAGTACTTACCTCTGACTCGAACATGGACACTTTGGGATTCCATCTTGTTGGGCTGCACCATCACCTTGCAGTTGTACTCCCCAGCATCGCCCTGTTGCACATTGCTCAACTTCAAGGTACCGTTATTCTCAAAAGCTCGCTGTCTGTGGTTGGAAGGGAGCAGCACTGAGTTTTTGTACCACTTTATGGAGTAGTAAGGGTAGCCAATCACTCGGCAATGAACAAAGGCGTCCCGTCCTGCAATCGCTGTGATGTTTTTCATTGGACGAATGCTTGCACGGCCTACAAATGGACAGAGATTGAGAATGGGTTCTCAATTCAAAAACACTGAAAGGGACTGAGCAATAATATCACATCCAACTAGCTATAATGTTGGCCCTACTTGGTCATTTTGTTAAATAACTATGCTGTGAAAAAGTAATTGCCCCACTTACATTTTTGTCACGCCTACATCTCTCAAATCATCAAAGCAATCGTATAGACTATAGTCTGAGTGAATGCAACGCTTTGAAATGATTTATTTATTGAACAAAAAAGGCTATCCACACGAACAGGCTCCATAGTGTTTGGTTAAGTTTCACTTGCCATGCCTAGACTTGATTACTCTAAGGCCTGTAATATCAGCAAACTACTTAACGAGAACCTAACTGGCATGTTACAAAGACCTTGGTAATGCTTTGGGACTCCAGTGAACAACAGTGAGAGCCACTATCAACGAATGGAACAAACCTGGAACCGTTGTAAACCAACTCAGGAGTGGCCAGCATATCAAAATGACTCCAAGAGCACATTGCAGACTCATCCACAAGGTGAAAAAAAGAACACAGAACATCTGGTGGCAGACCTCACCTGCCTTAGTTAAGGTTAAAGTTCATGATTGAACAATAGGAAAACGACTAGATAAAAATGGCAAACGTGGGAGAATTCCAAGTTCAAATCCACGGCTAATCCCAACAAAGTCATCCAGTCAAACAATAGTGCGATGGTCTGGACTTTGCTGCTTCATGACCTGGACAACTTTCTAAAATGCATGGAGCGCTTAATTCTTCTGTCTACCAGGTAAAGTCATGTTGCACCACATAAGGTACCAGGTAACGTGTTACTATGGCAGGGCCCTAAACAGGCTCAAAACCCCTGTGACTGAATGAAAAGCCATTCTTCAGAGAACAGTGGGCCAATATTCCTTCACAGCGATGTTAAAGATGTGTTAGTTATTGCAAATATTTACTCAGGTTGATTTTGTCTGATGTAAACAATATGTTTGATGATCAGAAACATTCAACTTGAAACAAAAAAAAAATCAACTAAAAACTAATAAATCTGTAGGTGGGAAACTACTTTTTCATGCCACAGCATCACTTCTGTCTAGCTTCAGTTATGCTACCTGCCAAAACTTATGCTGTAAATCTGCTGTATTAAGCTGGTGTTGTTGCTGTTGCACAAGCTTTAAGTGTAACTATGCATAAGGTGGTGAAAAGACAAGCAGATTAAAGTACTCTAACTACCTGAAGGAAATGTAACATAACTCGATTGTAATACACTAAGCTTCTAATAAAATGTAATGCATTCGGAGTTTCATCCTGTATCTATTAAAATTGAAACAGAGTAATCTCTTTAACATCTGTTAGAGAAAAGCTGGGCTGGCTGCTTGAGTAATTACATGCAGACACAGACACACATGAATAGTCAGTCACTCGTACTCACTACCACACTGCCGCTGAATGTATTCAGACAGAGGAAATATATTTGTCTTCTGGCTATTTACAAACCATATTCAGATAAATTTCTGAGCAAAAAATAATTACGTTAACTTATGAATACTGCTATGATCACACTGTAATAATTCAAAGAGACAATAATATTATACATTATTCAAGGCTGAAAGAAACAGAAAGAGGCACACTCAGGCCACTGAGAGATGCCTTAAAGGAAACATCCATGTGATAAGATTTAATAAAGCAAAAAAATTACTGAGCAAAATTTAGATGTAAACAAACATAAAGAAGCCTTCAGACTACACATAGGAAATTAGAGAACATTAATAAAATCTAAAAAGAAACAAGCTGCTGATTATATTTCAGTCCTAAACAACGGCATTCATTCCATCACTGCAGACACACACAAAGAGACGCACGGTTTGTGTATTGTTGTTCTTGGAGGAGCTGATTTGACAAGCACCTCTTACGTTTATTCGAGCCTGGTGGTACACGACCCCGGCCGAGTTGCTGCACGTGCACCGATACAACCCGCCGTCCGGCACCTGAGTGTGAGTCACGTTGAGCTGGCTAACCACGTGGCCTTCATGGGTCTCATAATGGCCCAAATGGTGATGGGTATCTTTGATGACGGGGTCGTCATCCAGCGACCAGCTGCACCTGGGAGGTGGTGTTCCCTTCACGTTGCAGACTAGGAACAGGGGTTCATTGGGGTTCACCACTTTCTCACTAAAAGAGGATAAGATTTTTGGGGTCCCATCTGGGTTGGGGAATGAGGCAGAGCACAGTTGGGAATGAAACAGAAGGTCAGTCAATCAAAGAATTGTATTAGGCATTGCTTTTTTAACTTCTTTAGATGGTACAGTATCGTTTGACTCAAATTGTTTTAGTCTCAGTACGCATAAGTGAAATTTGGTCTGTTGCCATATTCCCCAGAGTTAGATAAGTGAGAAAAAGCATTTTGTTACCAGCCCAGTCATTCTTCTAATATGGCGGCAGTCCACTTGGTTTAGCTTTGCATAAACTATGTAAGTGAATAGTAACAGCTAGCATTTTGTGTGCAAAACTGATGAAAATGACTCAATCATGATCCAAAAGTATTCTTGGTGACCTCAATAATCATCTTGATTGCAAATTAAAATAATGAGTAACACAAAGGAATTTCCGGAGCTTTACATGACCAATGACTACATTACGACAAAGCACCACTGTAAGCTGCCGCTGCAAGGAGCAAAACATCCAGAAGACACTTATTGTCGTAGTTGGAGTACTTTATAAGTCTAATGCAAGAAAATGGTTCTTGCTTCTATACTAAAGGGTTGCAAACCAAGCCAAAGACATACAGCAAAACAATGTTTCACAGAATTCCATCTAATGTGGGGCGAAGCAGTCCATCCGCAAATTCAAACGACCATATAGGTCAATTGTGACAGCTATAAAAAACGACCCTATATTCCGTATCCGACCCCTTGTGGTTTAAAATTTCAGCTGTAAAAAACAAACGGCCCTTTGGGGGCCTGGCGCATCTACCTTGGGCATTTAAACAGATGATGACGCAGATATCGAAATAATCTCAATACAAATTAACTAATAAACGTTATTCTGAAGACAGTGGGGTTCACTACGCTGCACATGGTAAAAAAAAAGGATAAAAGCTGTGTCTCGTAGCACAGTGGTTGAGACGGGCGCCCCATGTTCAGAGGGATGCGGCCTTCCGGGGGTTCACTTCCACCCCCCGGATATTTGCCAAGTGTCGCACTTTCAAATAAAGGCCACTGTGTGGCCACAAAACCTTAAAAAAAGAAAATGTCGTCTTCACAGATACAGGTTGGTCTTCTTTTTATATACACCTGGGTGGTTTTGGTAATTCAGTGCCATTCTTTAATTATGTGTTAATTTCACATGTCAAAGGATGTGTCATGTCCCCATGTTTAAAACGGTAAAGAATGAAAACAAATGGTTTTTAAACATACGGAGGCAGAGAGTGTTTTTGGACCTCAGGTAAACTTTGTAACTCGATCGTCTGGAATTGATGCGCTATGATAACCACACCAAAAGGCAAGCAACACGTGAATGAAGGAATCAAGATAATGTATGCTTTTTTTTTGTTTGTTTTTTCAAGAGAATGTATGTAAATAGTGAAACTTCAGTGAGTTTTACCAGTACGAACTGGTTGGTAGCTGAACTGAGATAAATTTCGTGCATGCGTATTTGGCAGCTCCTCTGAGAAAGGACGCGCATGCCCTGTTGGTAGCTAGTCACTGCTGGATCCGCGCCTGACTCCAGAAAAAAGGCTCACACAGGTCGTTTTTTGAGCTGTCACAATCAACCTATAAGGTCGTTTTTCATTTGCGGACGTGTTGAGCGAAGAAGACAACGGCTTGCTGCCCTGGGAATTCCACCAACAACAGCTGTGCACAAAATTAACCCCTTAAAATTCCTGCAATTTCTGCCCTACATTTTGCAGTTTGCGAGGAGCATTTCACACCAGAGCATTACAAAGAAAAAATGCAATATTCTAATAGAAACATGGTACTGCTTCTGAAGAACACGGGAGTCCCATCCATTTTTTGTATAGATACTGAATGTATTGCATCATCAATGGCTGTAAGTAATGTGCTATTTTCTCTAATTCCTTGGGTGCTGCTGGGCTTTTATAAATTACTAGGACTGTGAAGTCTGGCTGACATTGTCATCAGGAATAATTAGGATCATTATTGAGTAATTTTTATGACTTTTGCACACAAAATGCTAGTCGTTACCATTCACTTACAGGGTTTATACTAAGCTAAAGCAAATTGACTGCTGCAGATTAGAATAAGGACTGGGCTGGTTACAAAATGCTTTTTCTCACTTATCTAACTCTGGGGAATATGGCAACAGACTAAATTTCATTTAGGGGTGGAATATCCCTTTAAACTATACACGTACCTATAGAATTTAGACATACCAAGACATAAAACAAGATAAAAAAGACCAAAAATACCCTGAAAGTTGAACTTAATTTCATTTTATGGGAGTTCCATTTATTTAGCACAACTTTTTATTTTATTTTAGCTAATTCCATTTAGCAAACAAAGCATTGTGATTGTTTAACAACTCAAGTAAATTACAAGCAATTACCAACAATCTGGTTTGTCAGGTTAGCTTTACTATCTCATATATTAGCTTATGTTACTTTGCCTGAATGGGTCAGAAAGCATTTTTTCTGAAAATGGGAGACTGAAATACAATTTTGGTAAAATTTTAAATATGCACAAAAAATAAAAATACAATTAATAAATGTGTCATAATGAAATAAAATTGTGAATTCATTCATTTTTGACTATCTTCTAAAGTGTATTCATGTAGGTTTAAGAGTTTATTTCTGAGTTCTGCTCAGTAGTGGATATAAATTGTATCTATACAACTCAAGAAGATATACATATACTCCTGTGACTATTTAGCTAAAGGTCCCACAGCAAGTTGTACTTCCACCACACTTTTTGTAGTAATCAACAAGGCGTTAGTTCAATTCTGGATGGATTGTTGATCGCTCTTCTTGGCAGAATTTATAAAGCTGATTAAACTGGTGTGTTTTCTAGCAGATCATTGGACTTTTAAGCATATTCCATACATTTCTAATAGAGCTGAGATCTTGGCTATGGGAAGACAATTTCAGAAGCCTACTCTTAGCCTGCTTCTTCTATTCCAAAACTGGTATAATATATGGCTGAAATTGTCCTGTTGGAACACCTAAGTCCAAGTTCTGAAAACTGCTGGAATACCAGAGTCACTGTGCACAGAGAATTGTTTAACACCAACATCATCTGAGAAGATGCTGACCTAGAAAAAGGCTCCTGCTCCTAAACCAATAATCAAATTCAAATGAAATTTGTAGCTGCCCACATCAACAAGAGAAATTACTTCTGGAGGAAAGTTTCATGATTGGACGAGACAAAGATTGCCCAAAATTAGAAGAATGTCTAAAGGAGTCTAGCTGAGGCTTTCAAACCCGAGAACACTTCTAACTCTGGTGTTACCATTATGCTGAGAGTAGTGTTGCTTGTTCTACTTATACACCGAACAGACTCAACCACAACTCTAGCGGCATATTTGATCAAGTCCACTGTAGGAAAATGAGTTTAAATGAACTCTACCAATTTTTCTAAAAACTGGTCATATATTACGCTAGGATGATGGCAGCTGCTCAGTGATGGCTAAAAAAAGCAACTTGCTCCTCTGAGACTTGCTAAGGGACATTTAACGAAATATTATGGGGGGGGGGGGTTGTATAAAGCTATGAAAAAGTATTTGCATCTTCCTGTTTTCACTGTTTTGTTAGTTTATGTTTTGGATCATCTAACAAATACCATCAGATAATCAAAACTCCCTTCTCCATTTTTATATCATGAGTACTGTTCCAGGAGCTTTCCTCTCAGACATGCAGTGTCTTTAGCTTTTGAAATTTCTCTGCCTGCCTGCAGTTTCTCTCTGATGATCTAGGTTTGTTCCACGTGATTATAGATTATCAATATCTTCTTCTTATGCCTTCCCGACCACAGAAGGCAGTTGCCTAAGCAACGCTGCCAAGGTTGGACATACGCATGCGAGTGCATGTGCTTTTGTATGCATTTGTGTTAAGTCTAACATGATCACACTTGTGGTGGCTTAGAGTCACTACTCCATAAACCCCAAGTTAATATCCAACTCATTGATTATGCATAGAGCAGCTGCTAATTCATCTGCACACATGTGTTTTTTTAATTAAAACGGTATTTTACCTTCGAGGATAACCTGTACAAAGTCTTGAGCAGACATCTTGCCCTTCCTGGCGAAGCACTGATAAGCTCCGCCATCACTTTTCGTCATTCCCTCGATGATTAGGTTTTCCCGGTTAAGCCCTGTGAAGCGAACATTGTTTCCAGGGTAGATGATCTCTCCGTTGCGATACCATGACAGCTCATATTCATCGGAGCCACTCACACCACAAGACAGAGACACCTTACTACCCACACTGCCTTTCACCTTTCGAGGACTGACCACTGCCTTCAAGGGCTCTGCAGACAGAGGTAACAGAATTGCAATTGTTGAAAAGCAGTTTTTTTTATCTTTATGATTGCTAAGAGAAAAAGTTAGAAAAGATTGTCAATAAAGTCAATTTTCTTTGATAAGACTTACGCCTAACATAGAGGCGTCCCATGACCTCTGCGTTGCCATAACTGTTCCAAACTTCACATACATACGTTCCCGAGTCACTGGGCTGTGCATTCTCTATGAGCAACCCTGAGATGGTTTGGCGAAAACGACTGTCTGACTCCAAGGGGCTGTTGTCCTTCAGCCAGCGGTATTTGGGTGCTGGGAAGCCTGAGGCTTTACAGGGCAGCTCCACTCGATGATTAATCTTCACCTCTCTGTGGTCAAAGCTGTCCAAAATAGCTGGCTCAGCGTTGGTGGGGTCTGGAACGAGCAGAGAATTTTGGGTTAAAGAGTCGCCAGATCACAATTCTGGACATTATGATTCAACACTACTAGGTGGGGTCAATATTTACGTCTGTAAACGAAATATTTTTCTGGGGATTCATTTCAAGCGCCATTATCATTTGCAGTGCCCCGCAAAAGTATTCATACCCCTAATTTTTTTTCACATCTTACTGTATTACAACTATTCATTTCAATGTATTTTATCCGTAATTTTAACACGAAGGAGTAAATAATTGTGAAGTGGAACCAAAATGATACATGGTTTTATGAAAAAAAATCAATAAATCTGAAAAGGATAATGGGTGTGTTTTCAGCAACCTTTACTCTGATACATTCTTGATCCATAAAGCTAATAAACACATACCTCAAAAGACATGCAGCTGTAACTGCACTGAAAGAGTGTTTAACAAAGTATTGACTCAAAGGGGATGAATAGAATGCACGTCACAGCTTCAGATTTCTATTTAAAAAAAAAATCCATTCTGGTACTTCCTTTTCTACAATTATGCTTTATTTTGAGGCGGTTTATTAAATAAAACCCCTAAAAATTACACTTAGCTTTGTAGTTGTGATGTAACAAAATGTTTAAAAAGTTGAAGAGGTGTAAAGACTTTTGCAAGGCACAGTGTGTGTGAGTAATAAAACCGTGAATGGATCTGTTTCTATCTGATGAAACATTGCAGTGAAACACATTTTAGTTTTATTTTGGTCAATCTGATGGCAGTGTCAAACCAGCATACTGACCTGACACAATGAGACGCGCGCTGTTGCTCTGGCGTGTCTCACCGGTGTACCGGTGGCGCGTTGTGCAGCGGTAGTTATTTAGGCCATCCTCAGGCAGGACGTCTACAATGTACAAGGCTCCCGTAGATGTGATGAGATATCTTTGTCCTGCAGCAGATAGGAGAACAAGGGGAGAGACATGAAGGGCAGCAGTTGTAAGACTCCTACAAAACAACTTTTTACATCATAAAACATTCATTCACTCAGGCATATCTTAAGGATTTCTTTCTCCATGGGATACCAGTTAAGAATAAATCTCAAAGCAAACAAAACTGTTAGAAAGCTTCTTTGATGACAAACAGAGTTTGTTATGTACATATTTAAACCAGTAATGCTAGCAGTGTGGGAACATAAAACACAAACTTGCTTCATAGCGCACCAGCAGGGTCAGAGTAATGAATTCAGATCTGCATATCTCACGGATCTCTGATCTTTAATAGCGTTCATTGTCTTCGCGTTCCTGCTTACAGTGTAACCTCACCAGTGTCGCTGTTTGATACAGAAAACCAATTTTTCTTCGGCAGTCACTGCCAGTTCCTTAAGTGCAGTAACATTATGTTAATTCAACAGATCAAACCAGGCTGAGTGGGGTTGTCAACATCCATGAGGAAATAAACCTTCCTCTGCAGCATCAAATGGATCTTCAAATTCCCACGGGAGGAGACTGATGTCAGAACTGATTGAAAAATGCAATTTAAAGGAGACCGTCAGCACTTTGTTAAGGTGGGCATTCTAAGACTGTAAAGAAGGTCTTCTAGGCCAGAGGAGGGACAGTTTTAGAAACTTTGATATCTACAGACAAAGTGACAGATTAAAGCAGTACCACACAAATTAGAGTGAAGCACCTCGTTTTAGTTTTTCACCCGTTTTTTTTTACCTAGTCTGCATAAGTAAGAGTCAGAGCAGAAAAATCTAAACCAAATTGTAAAATCTTGGCATTTAAGTCTCAAGTTTGAAATAAAAAAAAATCTCTTAAATAGTAGCGTTTCCTGATAATTTTCTTATTCAAACTATTTGGAGTATTTCATACCAGCAACATGTTAGTTCTGTGTCATCCAATGATATATTAATATTAAAAACGAATCAATCAACACTCTACTCAAAGCTTATTGTAAGTTAATGTGGTTACATGTTCCTTATAATTAACATCTATTCAATATAAAGTCTTTGGTCAATTATTTTCAATAAAAGTAAATTATGCTGATATCTGAGCATTTTTGTGATTACATATCCATATCCAGTAATTTTAAAATGAGTTAAATTCAAAAGTAATCTAAACATTCACACTTTTTTTAAAATACTTTGGTGGAAAATAGTTTTTATTATAGCTAAAAAAAAGTATAACAACTTTGTGAAGGATAAAAAATGACCATGAACGCTTTATTGTTGCTGATTCAAAAGACATCACAAAAATAACTAAGGTGTTTATCATAAGAAGAACAAGAAAGGTTTTAGACCTAGTCATTTTTTAGATATGAACCCCATTAAGGTAAAACAAAAGCAAAAATCTAAAATCTATGCCTAAAATTATAAAATTGTGTACTAATAAAACACTGACAATCATTAAACTGCACATCCATGTTTTTCCAGACCTACAGAAAGATAATTTAAAAAAACGCACACCATGTAAAGTTTGGCATAAATTAAGATTGCATGTTCTGCTTCAACAACAAAAATATTTTTAAATTGTAAAACAAAAATATCCGTTTTATTTTTTTATTCTGCTTGCACACCAGTTAAATTTAAAAAGGATGAAAATTAGACTGTATTAAAACAACTAAATCAGATTTGTTTTGGGTAATTTAATTTACATTTTCAGTGTATTTCCCAAAAAGACACAAAAAAATTAAATTTTTTTCCTCCAATCTTTTCTGAGAGTGTAAAAAAAAAAAAACCTTTTTTCAAACAGACGTGAACAACCAAGTGGATGTTAATCTTGTCTCTGTGTGGGTGACCAAATTACATACAGCCTTATTTAGGCCTTGTAACATCATCCCCTATAGATCAGACCATATGTCAGGCTGTAATTACAGTCTTTCTCTATGTTTCATGTTTCTGTGGCAGGCTGCTTTACTGTGCTGCATTACAGCATTTCAGGATGGAAATGTCAAATTATGCCATAGCCTAGACCAGTTTGATAACATAAGAATAAAACCTGAATTCCAGATAAGATTTTGCATCTTCATTTCCAAACCGTGCTGTGTTTTAATATTCAGCTGGAGACTAATGTGTACAAAAGAAGTGAAACACGTTTAATTTGCTTGCATTTTATGTGCATTTTTTGATGTTTACACAGGCAAAATGAAATCAACCTTGTGGGGTTCAGCAAAGTGGGGGTTTGGGTGGAGTGGGGGTGAGGGGCACACAGAGGCGGGAGAAGCGAGACAAAACTGCTCAGCTATTGTAAGCACTGACCTAGATAGAACCGACAACGGATTCCACGGATATGATGTCCTAAAGGGGTTTCACGGGTTTTACATACAGGGCTGTTAGATGGGCAACCAGCAAGTGAAATCTATAAACAGAGGGATGGAGGGTGTGACGGTGTGTGTGTGTATATCTGTGTGCCCAGCAGCCATATATGCATACAAGAAAGCAGGAGAATTGGTAAAAGGAATTGTTTTCACTGCTTAAGAAGGCCTGTTTTTGATCGTTATTTTGACATTTTTGTTTTATTTCCACCCCATTCTTACAGGTCTGCTCTGAAATGGTTTTTTTATCATTTTACGTCTTTGTTAAGGGTTGCGTAATGAGCAGATAGTTGAAGCCTAACACCATAACAAATAACTTTATATCTCAAAAGAGTGAAAACCCGAAAAACTATGTGTATGTGCAAAACCAAAATTCAGGCATCTCCTCCAAATCTATCCCCATCCATGGCTTCCTTCTCTTCCTCGCTTCTGGCTTCTCCATTTTGATTCAGTACTGGCCCTCTGAAATCTCACTGTGGAATCCATCTTGAGTGAGACAAAATGGTATTTCACTCCAGCCGCTGGGAGCTGCTGCAATTTTCTCCTCAAGCACCCCTATGCTCCTGCAATACCTTTTAAGACATCAGAGCTCAGTTATTGTGTTATGACAAAATAAAGTGCAGGCAGAAGGGACACTGCAGCAGGGAAGAGATTCAAAATGTGTGCTATTGTGTTTCTCTTCTTTAATTTATTTGCTCCTTCACCTGCTTACAGCATCAGATTTTAGGAGGGGTTTCTTTCCACGTAGGAGTAGATGTTGGAAGAAAAGTATAAAATAAGTTAAATACTTTAATGCAAGAATGTTAAAGTGCACTGTAATGCAGTGCAGTGTATAAACTACCTTGGATTAACTAAGGAGCTGATAGAAGTCTAAGATATTTTGGTGCTATTGTCAGACAGCGGAATCCCTCTCTCCATTCATTCGCAGCAGTGCCACTGCCGCTTGTGAAAAAGTGCTCCACTCCACCAGACACACTTTATCTAATCATCTCCATTTGCCAGAGACAGGATCTAATACAAACAGCGGGCTCTTCTTCTCAGCAGGCTAAATAAGCCCGGACGTACAGATGAGCTGGTGTCACACTGCCAACATGCGCTC
Organism: Valencia hispanica; assembly: GCA_963556495.2. NCBI lineage: Eukaryota > Metazoa > Chordata > Actinopteri > Cyprinodontiformes > Valenciidae > Valencia > Valencia hispanica. Next base: position 41,090,071 of record OY747700.1, on the reverse strand, counting down.
TGATGTCTCTGTGATTCAAATGAATGTCAAGCTGGTTGGATCTCAGCTGACAATTTTAGGACTGAATTAGACAAACTATCAACATTTTTGCCCTAATTGGCTATGCAGTTTGCATCTGTCACTCTGCATGACCGGAGGTGATTCATAAGTCTGCCAAAGCGCCCCAAAATAAACATATTATTAGTGTTTATCCTGGCTTTAAAAAACAGCTTGGTGGGATGTAAAAAAGGATATTTACTCGAATGAATACATTAAAATTATTCTTCAAGTCTTTTTACAGTGCACAATAAAAGTATTCGTACCCATCAGTAGTTCTCAGTAGTTCACATTTTGTGACATTACAACCACAACCACACATCAGTCAGTAGCTCTGGCTGTAAGCTCGGGGTCGTTGCATCACTGGAAGGTGAACCACAGCACCAGTTTCAAGTCTTTCGGAGCTGTTAACAGATTTTTTTTATTCCATGGTTGCATGGTATTTAGGTCCATCCAACTTCCCCTCAACTCTGACATACTTTTTTAAGTCTTGCTAAAGAGAGCATCCCAATTCCATTATGCTGCTACCAACACATTTCACCTATATAATTGTGTTTATGGTGATGTGCAGATTTAGTTTTTGCCACATATGGCATTTCTCATACATGGACCAAGAGTTCCATTTTGGTCACATTTGGCCAGAACACCTTCTTCCACATGTTTGCTTTGTCCTTCTTAAAGCATTGTAGCACATTTTAAACTAGACTTCTTAGGGATTTGTATTAACAATTGCTTCTTCCTTGCCACTTGTCCATAAAGGCCACATTTTTGAGCGCAAAACAAACAGTTGTCTGGGCAAAAGATTCTCCTAAATGAGCTGGGGATCTCTGCCGCTCCACCAGAGTTATATGGGCCTCTAGGCTGCTTTTTTGAAAAAGACTCTAAAACAGGCATCTGCAACTCTACTCCTAAAGGGAAGTGTCCTGCAACTTTCAGATGAGTCCCTGGTCAAACACACCTGAATCAAATGGATTATTTACCTCCTCAGTATACAGTCAAGTCCTTGAGAGTTTTGCTAATGACTTGATTATTTGACTTAGGTGTGTTGAAGCAGAGACACATCTAAAAGTTGCAGGATTGGAGCTGCAGACCCCTGCTCTATGGGTTAGCTCAGTATGGAAGTAACAGGTCTAAAAGGTTTAACAAGAGGAATTCACTTCTGTAAAGGTTGACTTGGTGAGTTATTGCTGTTGTTAAAAGACAAAGGCAGCTTTGGTTCTCAGTATACTGTGTACATGACAGAGTGAGGAGGGCCCCAGTTCTAGTCAGGTCAGCAGAGCCACAGAAATGATGAATGGGCTCATGAATGTACTAGGTTTGTTCAGCTCCTGCTTTGGCCCACTTCAACTTTTCAGTGTCCCATTGGACAAAACAATTATTAACAAATAACTTTCACTGGCTCTCATCAAGCATTGAAGATGTTTAGCCTATGATGTTACTCGCTGTTTTAAAACGCAGCAGAGGGTATACACTGCTTTGAAGGAAACAGTTCTGTTGCATCGTGAAACGGGTCATGGGGGGTACAAGTCAGATCACAGCTTTAATCTCCTCTGATTGAGGTCAGATCCCTGGACTGAACTCTCCACCTTAGAGCTCCTCAGGGCTGATGCATAGCTGCATGCAAAGTATCTGAAATCAGTACAATGACTATTCTGCAGGCAGACCAGGTAATCATATAGCCTGACTTTCTAAATATTTAAATGCCCAGCAACAAGCCATGTTCACGTCTTCACAGCGATAAAAGTTATATCATGCGAGCTATTCTCAACATTCCTCCTTTGAGCAAAGAATTGGTCAAAGGCCCTATCTTTACTTAAAATGTTTATTTATTAGTTGAATTGGTATTACACATTTGAAAGTTATTTATGTTAGTTGTTTTTATTAAATGATCATTTAAAACCAATACTGAATTGGTTTCCGATCTATGTTATGGGATATTCTTCTCTTTGGTAACCTTAATGTTAGACATCAATCATTTTCAACAGTTGTTGGGGGTAGAAGCCTAACCCAGTTTTCTAGGTCAAATTCAGAAACCAACCCCGTTTGAACAGGACTGGCTTAGCTAAGTAGCATGTGTCAAAGGGAAATAAATAAACCAAAATCCTCAGGTTAAAGAAATTATAATTTTGATCCAAATGTTTAAATCCAAAAGTTTTGAGCAGTCAATAAATTTGTAAAAAGTGTTGTTTCTTGCTGACAATAAGATCTCAATCTAAAAATCTGCATGAATTGTGCGATTAAGGTTCAGAACAGAGTAAATTATGTCTCTTATGAAAACAAGTAACAAGAGGATTTCAATCCATGTTTCTTTTTTTCAGTTATTAGTTATTGATTTAAATGTTTTTTTTTACTACTTAATGTTTATTAAGTAATCTATTTAACCTATGAGTGGTCCCTGTTAAGGTAAATGCTGAACTGGGGATCAGTAAATCATCGTGTTACAGGATGGGATGGACTTCAGAAAATGCGGCAAGCATGTATCGTGTCAAGCACACAATATGCTTCCTTTTGCGTTTTTGATTTATTTCATTGCATTACCACTTATAGACCAGGTGTACTGTGCTATAACATTTTGGTCTGTTTTGGTGTGGATAAAAACATTTCTTTAAATGGTGATGGTTAAACGGAAAAATAAAAAAGTTGTTTTAGAAATACCTGATTTTCACATGCACAAGGCATATACACCTTAAAATATATGTGTTCCTAACAAGTGTTTTATTATAGTTTGGATTCATAAAATAAATGTGTGTGGTTGGGGCACAAACATCAGCTCTAGCCCAGGGGTCCACCATCTCCAAAATAAGGCTCTGGTGACAAGGTGTCTTTTCTTTTTACCCACATATTTATGTGTTTGTCCACTTTCAGGTCTTGTTCATGTGTCTTGCTAACAAGCAGCAAAACAGGTAAATAGTGTATGACTAAAGTTAAGATAAATTTAACTCACCAAGTAGCCCTGCACCCCTTAGTATAGTTTTTTTTTTTTTTTGCAACAACACTTCCTCACGTTTTAACTTTACTTTCAGGTATATTTTAGGAACTCCCGGTTTTGTCAATAGATTGGCAGACCTGTCCAGGGTGTCCTCCACTCTCGCCTAATGACTGACACCAGCCCCCATGTGACCCTAGAAGGTTTGGCGGGTATGAACAATGAAGAACTCAGGACAGGGCACACCCTGAACAGGTCGCAGGCCATCGCAGGGTAACACAAAGACCCAGGACAAATGGCCATGCACATTATCACTCACAACTAAGGGGAATTTAAAGTAACCAATTAACCTAACATTATTTTTTTACATGTTTTTTTTTTGCAACCAAGGTCCTTTTAATTGTTGTAAGGGCTATTGGTATTTTTACCACTGCCATTCCCTGAAATATGGAGAGCCTGACCTTTCTGAGAAACAATGGCAAAGAATACAGGATATTTCCTGTAAACAATTTGCCAACAATTAATAAACACAAAGTAACACTTCCAGTACTGCATCATCATCAGTCTGAGCAAAACGCTGCAAGAATCTATTGGTTCTGTATTAAATAGATACTATAGAGATGTAAAGATACTTTTTCTTAGAAATTGCAGAAAAAAAGTCAAACGCAATATATACTTCGAATGAACAGCAAATAAACAAAAATAAATAACGGCAAAATACAAGTTAGTCTGCAAAAATCTTCAGCACCTGTAAAAGTCAACTAAAAATGTCTTTTTACCAATGCACCTGCGCTGTGAATAGATGTTCAAAAAACAAATGACAAAGCTGCCATTGAAGGCCGAATGAAGAAGGCATCCTTGATTCAGTGAAAGTTTTGGCATCAGAGCTAGAATGCAAAGAGACTCTCTGTCAGCCTCAAAACAACTCTGTGTTCCTGTTTGGCTCATTTTACTTCCTTCTCCTGTGCTCTTTCTCGCTCGCTTTCTCCCCCTCCCCATCTCTCCCTCTGTGTGCTGAATCGTAAAACAGTGGCTGGCTGTATGAGAACACTGCAATGAAATCCTGCAGTCGCAAAGGCCCTGCATGGAACAATCACCTTGTTTTACCAAAACAAAATAATAACAATCAGGCTACCAATAAGCAATGTTCTTTAATATTTTTCTACTATTTAAACAAGAACTATTAAATAATGATAGTTGAGAATATAAATACATTGTCTCATTTTATAGTAGATGCCCTATGTGGTTAGAAGTTGTTGCTTTGTTCTGTCTGCATATGGACTCTCTAAATAAAACAAACTATACTTGCTAATGACATACAGGGTATGAACGTTTTTTATAAACACCTCTTAATAAAGCAAAATAGTTGCTGGAGTACTGCATTTACAATCCCGCTGCCCACAGTCCATATTATGACATGGTGTAAGCTTTCAAAATTGGCTAATGAAAATATGAAACAAATATGTAACTCTAAAAAGCAAAATTTTTTGTCAATATTTAGCTGACATTCTTGTTGATATTTAATATGCAGGTGCTTTCCAAATATGTGCACCTGAATCCCAGAACATAAACTGACTTTTTTTCATATTTGTAAAGAACATGGATTCTATTTCACAGTATAATTGATATAATGTTCACAGTTTAAGGAAATTTCACTTTATGCAAAGAAAATATTTGTCAAATCAAATTACTTCAATTAAAATAATACTAATGTATCTTAATCTGATTTTAGGAAGAACTATTCCCAAAAAGGTAAGACCACTGTACTCAGAATTTTATCATTCATTTTTAATTTTTTATGAATAATTTGTGCTTTATAATTCATGCAAAAATGTCCAACTGTCATGAGATGAACAATTAATTTTTAATAAAGAACAAAAACAAGTGAAATATGTCATTTTAATAAATAATGACTTCCACTCTTTCATTTGGGTTTATGCAACTGAGGTTGAGGAGGTGGGGCCTGATGACCGAAAACAGAGTCGTGGCTTCGCTGAATGGCATAAATATGGATATTAAAGAGTTCTTAGGCAAAATATAGAAGTAGACAAATAACCTTTGTTGTGTGAATCAGTTATGGTAGACTGTGGGGTAATAAAATAAACATTTCTGTCTATAAATCAACTTTTCTCTAGGTAAATTTTGTTGTGTGGTTTTCTTTCTTTTTTTAAGTGGGATTGCACTTGCTAGTTATAGACAGTTAATATCTTACCCGCAGTAGACAGCAAACAAAGCAATCTTTGTTTGATCAGATTCTAAAAGAAGCCTCATGAAGTACTCAAATGAGGGACCATTCAGAAATGTGACTCATATAAAAACATCCTTTTTAAAAAGGGTCCCATATTGGTTATTTTTATGAGTCACCGTTGGATTAGAATAGGTTTCTGAACCGAACATCCGTGCTTCTACTCTGTCTCACTCCAAGAAATCTGCAGTGACTCGCTGGTATTTCAGTTTAAGCTCCAAAATTCTACAAACAGCAACTGAGCGTGAATTAAATGAGTGTAAAAGCACAAGATACCTTTTCTAATAGATGGCGACATGAGTCAAATTATACAGCAACAAAACAGGGTATTTTAGAATAAAAACAATGTTGTTCAACAAAAAAAATAAATACTGATAACAAAAATGTCTCCTAGAAAAGTGACATATGTTTGATGACAGTGCAAAGAAAGTTTAGAGTTTGCGTTCATTTAACAGAGATTGTTTAGGTTGCTGTCTACATTCATTAAATGCTGACTGCTCATAAGAACCCTATACAACCCTGCTCAAAAAACTATTCTCAGAAACATAATGAATGCTCAACAAACAGAGCTTCCAGGAACACTGTCATCAAGATTTAAAAAAGTGATAATGTAGAACTAAATAATATTCATAATGCTAAATACATATATAACAACATAAACCTTCAAAAAAAGAAAGATAACCCATTTTTTTTAGCAAAAATTTTTTTTTAATGTCATGCCCAATTTTAAGGTAGATCAAAGAGGTTCGCTAAACAGTTGACTAATATGTTTTAGAGACATAGGCTTCAGCATGCTACAATTAGGAAGCTATAAGAAAAAGCAACACTGCAAATAAATTAAGAATATCTTTCTGTTCACAATGGGAGGGCACCTTTGTACAGGACCACATGGTGAGAGGATTAATTTTACATTAACGTATAGCAGCTTGCTGAGGTAGGCTGCGGGTGTTCACCTGCACACACATACAGCACATCACAAGAACTGCTGAAAAACAGAGTCAGGTCTCCAAGGTTAAAGAGACTGGGGGGTGCTGATGTCTTTGATGAGGTTAGCAATCCAGTAATCTCTGCTGAAGCCTAAAGCCATTAAACCGCATGTTGATGAGCACATTGGCACATTAAAGAACAGTAGGACAGGTGCATCAAAATAGCAGCATGACTTAGAGAACTTCTTTCAGGAGAAGATGCTTTCATTTAACAAAGGAATGTTACAGTATATAAAAAATGCTGTATGCAAGTGTGCACATTTTTCCATGTGTTTGTTTTAGCTCTTGGTTAATGCAAGGTCAGCGACTTGATGCACTCTACTTAGATACAAATCTTTTTACCAGTTACCTAATAACCTGAGCTTGACTGCCTTCACTGTATAACTAGGATGGAATTGAAATGTATGTAATCAAATTTTGAATCTGTCTATATTATTTAAACTACTATATATATATTTATGTATATAAACTGAATCTGCCTGTCTTGAGACAACAATTGTTGGGAATCTGCGCAATACAAGTAAATTGAACTGAATTAATGCTCAATGCAACAAAACCTGTGGATTGTTAAAAAATGTTGAGGGCCACTGTAGTTCTGCACGAGCTGAGTTTGAAAACATCTCACCAAAACAACAATTTTTCTCAGAGTCTGACACTGTTGAAGTTTATTTAGTAAAGTAAGCTTTCTATTTGGAGGAGGCAGGCAAGCAGTAGATCTACTTCCACTACCCTGTCTTTGTACCCGTAAACCTCAAAAAAGGGGGATTACCAAAGCGCCTATCACACCAACCTTTATCCCCTTGCATCTGTGCTTTGTCATTTTCATCTTATTAGAGAGATATTTCACAGCCAAATGGCCAGATGACTAATCTAATAATTTGCCAAGTCTTACTTCATGACAAAATACGGTAAAAGAATAAAGATCTCCCTAAGCCACAGCAGAGAAGTTGCTGCACTCTGTGTTGACTTTATGTCTGGAGAATTATTATACTCACAGATGGATAATAAAATGATTAATTAAATCTAGTCTCGTATTTCCACTATACTGCAGAGGGACTGCTGGCTTCGGGCTGATCGGGTGCACATTCGCGCAATAAGGCATGTGTTATTTGTGTAGTTGCGTGCACGTGTGCATGCACGTGCAACATGTGTAGCAGTCTGCCATCATAACCTAATTATTGTAGCGGCTTAACAACAGCAATTAGCACATTTCCATCAGACGACACTAATTTGTGAATTCCATTCCGGCGCCATTTAGGAAGAGCACAGTGCGAGAGGGAGAGACTTAATTCATTGCTGAGCTAAAGGCAAAGCTAAATCCATATCTATAGAGCTGTGAAAATTGCTTATGGTAATTCCAGTTATTGTAAAACTAGGCTGAGGCTTTAATGAAATTTAAAATTTTATTCATTTGTTTTTTATATAGTCCACATGGTTTGTCCCCTTGGGGAACCAATACTTTTTCAACCCAACATGATTCCTCTCCCGACATCTCTCAAAGACAAATTAAATTGTTCTATCAAACAAAAGTTTCCATTCTGAGGGAGTGGAGAATCTAATTTTAGAAACATCTTAAGTGAACCGTTCTGTGATGTGTATTCTTAGAGCAGGTCAAAGGAAATAAATTGACTAGTGCTAACACGATATCAGGAAAATGAGCAATTGGAAAATTATTATTGATGACAAGATCAACTGTGATTATTCTGCATTTTCCACCTTTTTTCCATCATGATTGTGTCCACATCACAGTCCATGAGCATGTCCAAGTGCTTTCCATACAAGAATTGCATCACAAAGTGCTTTACAGATTAAAATTTTCAGGTACAGAGATAGTGGCCAGCCATCAGCTGCTGACTGGCAACACATAAGCCCAATTTTCCCAAAGTGCTTTGCAAACCTGTTCGCTGCTCATACCCTTTGGTGTACTTGCTCCCCAGAAAGCAGGCAGAGTTTCGGCTTGGTTCAAGTTTTCCTTTTAGTCTTAATCTGGTTTGGAATTCATAATGTTTTACTTGATGCAATGTTTGTACATCTTTTTCTTAAAATCCACACCCTACACCACTCATTTACCGAAGCTCACATCCTATGCTTTTATCATTTTTGGTTCATTATGTTTGTTTAAACTTAATTTATAACAAATGTTTAACTGGCTGCTGAAGCTGGCCACCAGCCAGATTGTGATACTGTAGAAATGTATCAAACTGTCCAAATAAACTATTGGGATGGACCAGAGGTTGTGCTAGACTGTTTTTATTGTCCATCACTGACTGACACGCGTCAAAAAAATCAATTCATGATCTATTTTTACCCGACAATTTTTAAAATTATAATATATTAAGGGCTATCAAATTATCGCGTTAATTGCAATGAATTAATTACAGCCATATTTAACAGGCTATGTTTTTTAATCACGTTAATCTAATTTTTGATCTTTGATTATACTATTGTTGCATGCGAGTTGCCTTTAAATAAAATCAGTTTTTATGCTTTGGGCTTCTTGTGCTTGAGTTGGGGGTTAACCACACCCTGAAGCAGACATCTATTGGCTGCCATTAGATCTGCCTATCATGAGCTGACACTTCCATTTTAGTGGAGAGGGCAAGGGGAGTCAGGAGAAATGGTGAATTGCAGACAGTGTTGCCAACTTAACGACTTTGTCGCTATATGTAGTGAGTTTTTCGACCTCTCTAGCGATTCTTATATACCTGTAATCTATGCATAAAGTTGAAAATGCACATTTGCACTGCTGTGGAAAGAAATGTCTTCTTCCCTTCATAGGAATGAGGCTGGAGTCTGCATCGGCGTTTTTCGTATTTTATTACAGCCAGTCTTAAACATGAGCCCGTCTGGCCCAACGCTAGAACTCTCTCACACCCAGCTCATGTCTGCCCTCTCTGCCAGCAGCTTCTGCCTTCAGTCCCCTGATGTTAGGTCTTCATTGCAAGGTTAACCAAAACACTCGTCACTGCTGAGGAGGCAGCAGTTTGATCAGAGTGGGACCCTGACTCAAAAAATTTCTGTGATAAAATTATTTGATCAATATCATAGAGTTAAGATCCAAAAATAATTTTTCCACATCAGCATCAAGTGGTCAGGCGTGTGAATTGTAAACTGTCAAAATGACCAACGGCCTTCTGATTTTTTTCATCACCATTCTAAAAAAACTGTCAAATATGGAAAATATTTAGACATAAATTGCCATACATTTGCAATGGACATTGCGAATGAATGGCACTTAAAATATAAAAGAGTATTAAATCTTCTTTCCAAGCAGCGATTTCTGTTTGTGATATAGCAGACACTAATAATGTAATAACTTTATTTCAATGTGTTCCTTAGCTCTACTTAGGACTTTCCTTCTTTCTTTCCAGTAATTCCTTATCAAAGCATCTGCTTTCAACAAAGCCCCCAAAGTTGTGGGTTTTCAATAAAATCTTCAAATAATTTATTTTATTTTATGAACATATAACTACAGTGGCTTGCAAAAGTATTCGGCCCCCTTGAACTTTTCCACATTTAGTCACATTACAGCCACAAACATGAATCAATTTTATTGGAATTCCACGTGAAAGACCAATACAAAGTGGTGTACACGTGAGAAGTGGAACGAAAATCATACATGATTCCAAACATTTTTTACAAATAAATAACTGAAAAGTGGGGTGTGCGTAATTATTCAGCCCCCTTTGGTCTGAATGCAGTCAGTTGCCCATAAACATTGTCTGATGAGTGCTAATGACTAAATAGAGTGCACCTGTGTGTAATCTAATGTCAGTACAAATACAGCTGCCCTGTGACGGCCTCAGAGGTTGTCTAAGAGAATGGTGGGAACAACACCATGAAGTCCAAACCAGACAGGTCAGGGATAAAGTTATTGAGAAATTTAAAGCAGGAGGAACAATGCGGTTTTCGTCCTGGCCGTGGAACACTGGACCAGCTCTACACCCTCAGCAGGGTCCTGGAGGGTGCGTGGGAGTTCACCCAACCGGTCTACATGTGTTTTGTGGACTTGGAACCGTGTCCCTCGGGGGGCCCTGTGGGGGGTGCTCTGGGAGTATGGGGTACCGGGCCCCTTGATACGGGCTGTTAGGTCCCTGTACGACCGGTGCCAGAGTTTGGTTCGCATTGCCGGCAGTAAGTCGGGCTTGTTTCCAGTGAGAGTTGGACTCCGCCAAGGTTGCCCTTTGTCACCGATCCTGTTCCTAACTTTTATGGACAGGATCTCTAGGCGCAGCCAAGGCGTTGAGGGGATCCGTTTTGGTGGCCTCAGGATCGGGTCTCTGCTTTTTGCAGATGATGTGGTCCTGTTGGCTTCATCGGAGCGTGATCTACAGCTTTCGCTGGAGCTGTTCGCAGCCGAGTGTGAAGCGGCTGGGATGAGAATCAGCACCTCCAAATTCGAGGCCATGGTCTTGAGCCGGAAAAGGGTGGGGTGCCTCCTCCGGGTCGGGGATGGGGTCCTTCCCCAAGTGGAGGAGTTTAAGTATCTGGGGGTCTTGTTCACGAATGAAGGACAAATGGAGCGGGAGATCGATAGACGGATTGGTGGGGCATCTGCAGTTATGCGGGCGCTCTACCGGTCTGTCGTGGTGAAGAGAGAGCTGAGCCAAAAGGCGAAGCTCTCGATTTACCGGTCGATCTACGTTCCTACCCTCATCTATGGTCACGAACTCTGGGTGGTGACCGAAAGAACGAGATCACGGATACAAGCGGCTGAAATGAGTTTCCTCCGCAGAGTGTCTGGGCTCTCCCTTAGAGATAGGGTGAGAAGCTCAGTCATCCGGAGGGGGCTCAGAGTAGAGCCGCTGCTTCTCCACATCGAGAGGAGTCAGTTGAGGTGGCTCGGGCATCTGGTCAGGATGCCTCCTGGACGCCTCCCTGGTGAGGTGTTTCAGGCGCGTCTCACCGGGAGGAGGCCCAGGGGAAGGCCCAGGACACGCTGGAGGGACTATGTTTCTCGGCTGGCCTGGGAGCGCCTTGGGGTTCCTCCCGAGGAGCTGGAACAAGTGGCTGGGGAGAGGGAAGTCTGGGTCTCTTTGCTTAGGCTGCTGCCCCCGCGACCCGACCCCGGATAAGCGGAAGAAAATGGATGGATGGATGGATGTTGCAACAATTACCCAATATTTAACGTTCGATATCTTGCCGTACTCTGCAAATGCCCTGCAATGACGAAGATTTAGTCACTTTAACATGCTGTAAGTTTGAAGTTGCTCAGACAGCACGGGAGCTTGTGCTATTTTCTGAATATTACTTGACCACTAGGGGATAATCAGAGGTCATGTATAGATCATTGAACTTTCAGCCCAAAATGGTGAGACGGTCAATAAGAATAAAAAACACCCTTCATGCCAATATACATGGGTATACAAAAAAAAAGGTACATTTGTAAAAATGACTTGATTCAAAATATTATTGGGTGTTTTTTTGCTTCAGTTCCAAACATGACATTTTTATAAATATGCAAACATACATGGCAAGATATGAAACAGTGTGAAAGTTATTTGAAAGTGGAATGTTGTAACAATGTTTGTGCACAGAGGTGAATCAGAAAAAACATCCCCCGCTCTTTTTCATCCCCCTAATTTCCTCTTCCCCCTGACTCCCTCTCTGCCTCGTCACCCTGCATCCCTTACTTCTTACGCAGAGATGCATGTTGAGTGATAGGCCTGCGGATGAGTCTGGACAGTGCGTCTGAAGCCCTGGTTTTTAATAGGGTTCTGTTCCCAGTAATTATGCTGACACAATTTGATCAGTGCGGGGCTAAGTATCTTCATCTGAGGGAGATCGGGGGGAATTAACGCTGATGTAATAAGGACAATTTGTCACTATTAAGACGGAGGTGTTGACAGGCACTGGTGTTGTCAGGGCAACTGATGGTGCTCCCCTGCTACAGTACGCATTCTGCTGCATCCGACGGGCAGAGCTGTCAGCCCCCCTTCACTAATCGATTCTTTAGGATGCCTTGCACAGGAAAAATGCATGCATTCTGAGACAAACTGAAATACACATTGAATATAATAAAGACAGGCTGCACCTGGAAGTGATCCAGTGCAAGTCGACATGCGAGCCTACACTAAAAAACATTCAAGGCTCACCCACCTACACAGACATGCACACACAAAAAACAACAAAGCCAAGAGAAACACATGTTCTGCCCAACAGATCCAGCAAATTAATCTAACGACTGTAAACCTTCTTCACCCCCAGCGCTTACTGAGCTCGATCTTCCTAAAGAATGACTGAGAATCATTAGTCTGCAGAGTACAGGGTAGGTGGGGTAGAAATTTACTAACGAGACACAAGTTCAGACCTTACTCATTGCCGAAGGGGCCAACCAATACCAAGATCTTCTCACCATACGGGGAGGAGCAAACTATGATTTCAACATGCTTTAGGCTTCTATCCTCTACAGCATCTTGAGTCAATGTATAAAATCCATTGAACACAATTAAAACTATTTAAATCTGTTTATCGATTGTTTCCCTGAGAAAAGGTAGATTGTCACACGTATTGGCTGCATTTGTTCATAATATAGGCCCAGATTGGAAAATATCTTATCAATGAAGGCTAACCTTTTAAAACAGCAGCCGACCTGCTGTATTCAGAGACTACAAGATGTGATACAATGAGACAGAAATTAACACCCAGCCCCACAAACTGCATGTCTTTCATTTGAAATCAGCACATTCAATAGTGACATTAAGCTTGTTTCCACTATCAGAACTTCAGGGAAATCTGACCAGACCTTCCTGATATGCACGTGTCTCCACTACATCGGGCTGGGCCGACAGGGCTGTATTTAGGGTCATTTCATGGAACCAATGCAGTACCTGTATGGGGGTATGTACTCGGAATGGGCAGATCGTGGTGCTCAGCTCAGCTCTTGTTATTTCTGCTGCGGTGGGCGCCTTTTGGCTCTGATGAGTGACGCTACTCGCTGATGAAACGGTTGTGAAATGTGAATGTGTTTAGCTGATTCCTTGAGGGCCGATTGTGTATATGGACATGGCGGCTAAGAGGATGGGGCCAGCAGATTGACCCCCGTAAGAAACAGATCTGGTTAAATTAGCCTGAATTTCCAATTGTGGAAACTGTTACAGAAACATTTCATTATGTCAATTAATCTGTTAAGTAATTATTAGTAAAGGCATCTGGGGAATGTGGCATAATTATTAGAGTCAGGGAGGAGGTCTTTCACCTATTCTGATCCAACTGCATGACTCCTCAGCTGTGAGAAGTGTTTTAGTTAACCTTGCAATGAAGACAAAACACTAGGAGACTGAAGGCAGAAGCTGCTTGCACAGAGGGCAAGAGTTCGACCTTTTACCCAGACGGGCTCATGACTGGCCATAATAAAATATGAGAAACGCCAATCCAGACTTCAGCCTCAAAAATACATGTTCTTCCCACAACGAATTTCAAAGACATGCCTTTTGACAACGAACAACTGATGTGAGATGAAACACTTTTAGGACACATCTTAGATGTTTATCTAGATGAAATTCACCTATATTCCGAAACTGTTCAGTGTTTACATGTTTTAACTGAACTAGGAGCTAGTTAACTTTTAACTCTGACGTGTTTTTTTTTTTTTGTAGTGCTGCTGTAATACTGCTGTGTACAAAAACATTTATCAAAATACTATATCCTAAACAGACCTTTTGTAGCTGATTGGTAGTTTGACCGCTATGACGGCCACCAGGGAAGCCTGTGCTTATGCTGAGCAACAGAAATGACAATTGTATAGGTTTTTGAATAGCCAGTTTGTTATTGTGATCTTTACACAAATAACTTACTATAGCATAAAAAGGTCATTATACTGTATGTTGCTGCAAAAAGATTGTAATTGACAGACAAAATTTACCTTGTAGAGCAGGTTACAGGTATCTAGGGAAAAGGGCAGTGTGGCAGAAGCTTGTCTATTTTCTGCATCTTAAGTAATACTGAATAAAGTCCTTGTTCACAGAGATTGGACAATAGCAGAAAAATTAGTGAGAAAAACCAAAGAAACATTGAGAGGGGCAGAACTGTTATAGCTACACATACAAGACTCAAACTGTAGACTCAAGTATTTATTTTATATCCAGTATATATTTCATATCCTGGATATATCCTCTAAGTAAAACAATGATCATAAAATTGTTTCAGTCTCATGTAAACATTGCCCATTGTGTTTATTAGAAATCTCTGTGACTCATCTAATAACGTGGTTTTTCCTATTAATAAGAGTGAAACGCCATATTAGCACACAACAATAGCTCTAATTGAAACAAACTATGTCCTGCAAAATGCTACCTAGTATCTTTGTCAGCATGTCTTCATCTGCTGATTTGAGCATTGGATATACAGGTTTGTACTTCAAGCTTGGCACTCTTTCGTGTCCGTGTTTGAGAACCTTATTTTGAGGTAAAAACCGGTGGCAGGTCTCGAGTTAACCTGTTGTGCTGACAGAGTGGGCTAATAAAGACGATTTCTTTGGCTGGGTGACCACATTTGTAAGTGTTAAAGAAATCCTTTTTACTCTTAAACTGTATGTGTGGAAGCAATTTGGGTAACTTGATACAAACATCATGTAAGCACTGTAAGAAAGTTACTTTTTCATGCTAATAACAGTATTATGTAAAAAGATTAAAATGTACTTTATCAGAAAACAAACACTTATTCAGTCTCAACTAATGTCATTTTCTATAACATGTTAAGAGCAAGTCACACTGCATTGCAATCACAGAAATGTAACGCTTTTTCTTTCATGCATCCTGTGTCTCATAGCAAGGGATTCATACAAAACATGATCTCACATTTTCTCATGTTAAACCACAAACTTAGCTGTGAAGTGGAAAGAAAATTATGCATAATTTACTCTACTCGCCACTCTTCAAAACCTTGGATTACTCCACAACTGCCATCCTCCACACAGAGGCTCTGGACGTATCTTCAACTATAGCTTCTCATCCTCAAACGCCATCCCGTCCATGTGGTCTCATCGTCCTTCCATTTCTGCAACGCGTGATCAGAACAAAACCCATGTGCAACCAGTTAATCGTCGTCCTCTCCCTCTGTGCTCACAGCCAATCACTACGCAGCATCACCTGAAATTGTCTCTCCTTAACACTCATTTCCTCGACAATAAAGCTAAATGAATGTATTTCTGAGAATAACCTGGACTTTCTCTGTCTTGTTGAAACCTAGTACACACCTCTGGACTATTTCTCCCTCAACCAGACTTCTCCGCCTGAATATACATACATTGCAACTTTCATACAGCACCCTGGTACACCCCTTAACTCCACAAAATGAAATCTTGAAACTGCCAGCTTGAGCGACTGCATAAAAAATGTCGAAGTCACAAATAATCTCCTCTTCTCTTCAGATTCTGACCACTTCAACATACTCATCCTCCTAGACCTCACAGCTGCCTTCGACACCATCATCCATTCCATCCTTCTCTCCCGTCTTCAGACATCACTTCACATCATCAGTTCCGCCTTGTCCTGGCTCAAGTCCTACCTCACAAACCATAATCAGTTAATTTACATAAATAACTCTTCCTCCTCCTCTGCCCCCCTGTCACAAGGAGTCCTCCAAGGTTCTGTGCTTGGTCTGCTTTTGTTCATTTTTTATCTCCTCCTCCTTGAAAACATCATTCAACATTCAGCCTTCAATTCCACTTGGATGACATCCAAATGTATATAGCCACCAAATCCAACAATCCTGCTACTCTCTCTACCCTTACCCATTGTCTCATTGAGATCCAATGCTGGATGGAACATTACTTTCTCAAACTCAACTGCAATAAAATAGATGTCATTATCATCAGACCCAAAACTGTCACTAAATCCACCTAGGATTTCTGTCTAACCTTTGACAACAGAACCCCCACTCCATCCTCACTCATTCGCAACCTTGGCATTTACTTTGACTACTCTCTCTCATTTGAACAACACAGCAACCAAATCACCCGGACTGCTTTCTTCCATCTAAAAAACATTGCCAGACTTCACCCTTCCCTCCCTGCTGAAACCCTTATTCATGTATTTATTACATCACGAATCGACTACTGCAATAGCGTCTTGTACGGTATTCCATCCAAAACTTTCGCAAAACTTCAAAACATCCAGAATTCTGCTGCCCGTCTCCTAACCCACACCTGCCCCCGTGACCACATCACCCCTGTCCATTTAAAAACCTCCACTGGCTCCCTATCCCTCAGCGCATTCAATTCAAAGTTCTCCTCATCACACTCCAAGCCCTAAACTGGGCCCCTCCTACTTGTCTGACCTACTGCACCACTACACCCCTCCGCTCCTCCGATGCTAACCTTTTCTCGCTCCCTTGTAGGACGAAGCTCCGCACTCGGGGAGTCACAGCTTTCTCCACTGCTGACATCCCTGTCTTCCCAGTAACAATCTTACTAAGATTTTGTGAAAAGCCGTTCTACAAAGTACTGAGAAAACAGGTCTACACAAAAGGTACAAAAGGCCACCATGCTTTAAGGATTCTTATTTGCAAACAAAAAATGTCAAAACTGTGTACCCTTTTTCTCTCACCTCATATTTATGTACTTTTTGTACAAATAAAATCTCGATAAAATAAACTGAAGTTTGAGGTTGTAATGTGACAAAATGTGAAAATGTTCAATGAATTTCAATACTTTTGTGGGGCAATGTATATTAAGATTGAATAATAGAGGAGAAAATAATTTCATCTGTTTACAGAGCAGAACCAATGTTGAATAATATCTTGTCTTCACTTCCAACCATTCTGCTCTGCCTGGGCTTTTATTCTTTTGGTGTTAAGGTTTAATATTTCATGCAGTCGTTGAGCCTTTCTTTAAACTTTGATTAAAGGAGTTGGTACCAGGTAGATTCAAGTCTACCTCAAGACGATAAATGTCCAGATCAATGTGTGGTCAAATATGAGTCAATCCAACCAAAATTTTACCACATGTTAAAACTTAAAGGTATAGCGGAGGATCTTTCCAAACTTTAGAAATGACCCGCCCTCTCCAATTTTTTCAAACATGCACATGCGCAACACTATCTGCTCGCGAGAGGGAACGCCGTGTGCATGAGAGAGCATGCACGAGCCTAGTTCACATCGTGCACGTCGTTTCCACTATGTCAGACTCACCACCGGTAAATGAAAATCTATTTACGACAAGCATCTCTATAGCTAACTTTAGCATGCTACACGCCAATAAACAAGCCATCGTCTAGCATCAAACTCATCACACATAATACACCTGAAAGTGCGCATGCGCAGAAAGCGAAAACTACCTAGGGACGAGCACGTACGACGGCCTTACGTAAGCATATCACCAGAATGATTGACACTTAGGTGGACCAATAGTATAGGCTACCCACCGGGAAAAAGAAAATCCTCCGCTATACCTTTAAAGCAAATAACACAGTATGATTACAGAATAATAATATAGGTAGCTGCTGCTTTGTGTAGAACTTCCCTTCTATAATAAAAAAAAGAAGTCAAAAGGAAAATTAGTGTTGCCAAGCAGCTACTGTGAATTATCTCTGTGAAGGAGACCCTCTCCAGTCAAAGATTTCTGTCAAGTCACGTTGTCACGTGGGCTGAGATAAAAGTCTGTGACATGTGACATTAACCAGAGGTAACATGTAGACTACTAACACAGCGGGAGTGACTCTTGAGTCTCACAGAGATCCATGCTGTCCTCCAATCGTGTGGCAACTTTCGTAGCCAAACAGGAAGTGAGCTGTGTAGCTCCATTTCTCCGCTGGGCACTGTTGTGACATAATCGCCTCTGGCAACTCAAATCTGGATTTGGACAGCAAGCTCTCACGATGATGAAAAATGTTAGCTTGCTTTATTTGACAGGGGGCTTGTTAGCAGTCGGAAAGCCATGTTCATCTGGGAATGTGACAAGGGAAAGATGCTGTGGACTGCAGAAGATAGGGAGCAACGGCACAGATAAGGACTGGGCTCTCATTGGATGCTATCAGCTAGGGCATCTGCTATTTTGGAGCCCGAGACACATACACACTCACACATACGCAAACACACACACACATTTCCTTGATATGCTGTGATGTACAATATTCAGGCGTTGTCTTGGCAGGCATTTTCTCCTTGTGTGTGTGTCTGAGGCTCAGTCAGCACTTCCACAGTTTGCTGTCTAGCTGACGTCAGGACGGCAATAGCTACAGTACCAAACAGCCAGGCAACCTCCATCTGCAGTCCCATGAAGGTTTTGTGCGTATGCACCCATATGGTCACAACCTTCTGTTTTTGTCTCATTTCTCTGATATTAGTTGTTACATGCTTCTGTTTTATTCCTACATCAACTCTGACTCCATAACAGTTTTATCTTACACATTTTTGTCTTTTAATGTCCTCATCTTTTATGAAAATATACTCTGTGCTTTCGCCTTTTACCTCTTGTCATTCTCTGCCTACATCTTCCTCTTTTGCTCCGTCTCTTCTCATCTGTCTCCATCCCTCGCGCTCCTCTCAGCAAGCACCCCTTCCTCTCTCCTTCCTCCCATTTTCAAAGCGAACACTGTCTCTCCTTGTCTACAGTCAAAGACTCTCCTCTGTCCTCTATACACTGTGTTGGAAAGGCACTGCAGGCCTGCCACTCAGTATGCACAGTGGCCACGTGGCCTGACAATGGCTCATTTCAACCTCAATTTCCCCCGAAATGAATGGGAGTGCACCCCAGTGCACGCAGCGTCCCTTTTAATTGGCCTAAGTTAGATTCAAACCATTAAACCACTGATGTCGACACATCTTGGCCGCACCCATTGTTCCCCCCACCTCCATAGCCCAATTCACACACACACATACACGTGCACAGGAACGCATACACCCCTTTCCTTTTTGGCTGCCAGAACATAAACGTCTTATCTCCTGGCCCTAACCGAACACAGACACCATGAATATTCAGCAGCTTCCATCTCCATTTCAGCAGACAACAGTAGGCGCAAGCACACAACTGACAGTACACATGCAAACACACACACATAGGTAAAACCACAAAAATACATAACTACACACCTGCATATACACAAACAGGGCTTTTCCCATGCACCTACTTTTTTTAAATGGGCATTGTTTACCCTTTCCTGAGTTTGGCTCATTTGTCTCTTTACCTTCATTTACTTTGCTATAAACAATGTATTTCTGAGGGTTATTGATTAAAATCCACAGATGCAGTTCACACACTGTGTAGTTATTAAGCTTGTTCCATGAGCTAGCAATTCTTTTCATCTTAGAATATCTGTGAGTCTTACCTGTATCCATCAGAGGGAAGCATGAAACAAGGAGAGGGAAAGGTTTAGATGTAGAGTTTCAGTAGCAGAGCACAACATTATTATATAGTGTTAGCTGTTAGCAACAAGGTACACAATAATCCCTTGCAAAGGTGATTATACCCTGTGAACTTTATCACTTTTTTTTCACCTGAAGACCACACGCTTCAACTTATTTTGCTGGTACGGTTATATGATGAATCAACAGAAAGTAGTGCACAATTGTGAAGTGGAAGGAAAAGCATGCATAGGTTTTTTTTGTTTTTTTGTTTTGTTTTGTTTTTTTGGGAGGGGGTGCAGATATTTGTGGTGAACATTTATATTCACTCATCCCATTTTATACTTTGTTGAACCAACTTTTGTTGCGATTACAGCTGCAAGTCTGTTGGGACATGTCTCTAGAAGCTTTGTACATCTAGACACTGAAATCCTTGTCCATTCCTTTATGCATATAGCAGAGGTTAAGTGAGATTGAATGAGGCAATTGCATGAGGAGCATCTATAAACACCAATTTTAAACTATTGCCACAGATTCTTACTTGGATTTAGGTCTGGACTTTGACTGGGACATTGTAACACATGCATTTGCTTTGATCTAAAACATTGAATTGCAGCTCTCGCAGCTTTTCTTACAATATTTCCCTGTTTTTATCTGTCATCCATCCACTCATCAACTCTGACCAGCTTCCCTGTCCTGACTGACCATCACCGCTGCATGATTCTGCCACCACGTTTTATTGTAGGGATGGTGTGGGCAGCTTCATGTGCAGTGTCAGTTTCTGACTAACATTTTTCCGTCATCTGATTTGCCCACCTAAACTGTGAATCTCCGCAGCTCCCCCAGAGTTGGCTGCTTTTCTAATTAATGTTCTAATTCTCCAGACTGTCAATTTAAGTGGACAACCATGTCTTCATACGTTTGCCACTGTACCTTTCTTTTTGAATTTTTAGATTATACTTTAAAAGCGTTCCTTAAGATGTCCAAACGTTGAGAATTGTTTTAAAACCTAACCCTGCTTGAAACTTCTCCACAACTTTCTCCCTGACCTAACGCTCCTCACTAAACCTATGGAAATAGTACACATCATGGCAGTTCTAATGTCCTGGCTCATCACTGGCTCCCTGTAGCTCAAAGAATCCACTTTAAAATACGTTGGTTAGTTTATAAAATAGAGTACATTAAGGATTTTTTTGTCATCGTATCAACCCTTCAGACCATTCAGGTCTTCTGGTTCAGGTTTACACTGCATCCCATGAATACGATTTAAACATGGAGAAGCAGCAATTAGTTTTTATGCTCCTCTAATTTGGAACTAACTTTCACAAAACAACAAAATTGCTGAAACAGACTTCTGTTAAATCAAGGCTAAAAATCCATTAAAATTTTTTTGAGTTGCTTTAAAAACATGATAACTGGAACATAGATCATTTCTAGCCTTCATTCCAATATTTTAAAATAATGATTTTTGATTATTTTGATGAGGAAATTTGAGGAAATTTAAAATTTGTTGCTTCTTTGTTGTTTCTAACAAACTTCTGAGGCTTTCTCAGAACAGCTGGATTTATTCTAAGATACATGTACACAAAGGTGTTTAATAACTGCTGAATGTCTGTGCTGGATTTCATTTAAGGGTATTAAAGCAATGAGGACTGAATATAAATGGCAGTCACATGCTTTAGATTTGTTTTGTATTAAATTCAAAAACTATAAATCTTTTTTCATCTACTTCACAAATTCAGATTTCATTTATCTCACATAAAATACAAGTAAAATACATTGAAGTTTGTGGTTTTAATGTGACAAATTTGAAACAGTTGACACGGTATATAGTAATATTATAATGCTGTCTTGGTAAAAAAATAAAATACACTGTGATCAAAATCATTACTTAGCAAATAATCTTTTCATTCAACCTTTGGCTATTTCCACTGATCAGGAACCAGACCATTACAAAGTGTTTTAATTACATCCTGAAACAACATGAACAAATAAGAAAGGCTAATCTAATTAATGAAAGATTCAATTAAAAATAGAATGGTCTGCCTTTTAAGCTTTGCCACATAGAAGCCTGTTAAAAGAATACTATCAGTCAGAAGTTAAATTAAGAGCTGATTAATCAGACGGTGCCTGTGGCATTGGTGGACAAACTGTGGTCTAATGCAGGAAGGGATGGGAACCAGGTGTGTTTTATCTCACAGCCTGAACCCAACCAAAAGAAGCCCAGCCTGTCCTCTGCGCCAGCACCCCTTTGAAATATTTCATTCCAAATTCACAATAGCCCAATCTCCCCATGGATGTTGTCAGAGATGAAAGAGGTAGCATGCACTGGTGCTCTGTCCGCACAGCTCTCTCTTTCTCTCTCTCTGCTCATTCTCTCTGGAACAGAGAGGAAAAAAAAGAAAGTGAATACTCAAGTAGCTCCTGCACTCAACTATTTTACTCCACCTGCTTTGATCTCCTTACAGCATGCTGCCGTCATAGTAACAGATCGAAATCTCTGTGCCTTTATATCAGAAGCTTTTTTCCCTCTTTTGCCATTAGTTTGACTCGTACACGTTTATTTGCTTGTCTAAACCATCCTTCTCCTCTCCCTTTCTCCCTCTGTGTGTCTGTACTTCTCTTAGACTCCAGTTGCTGGGAGGGTTTTCCTCCTCGTTTAGCTCGTTAGTGTGAGCCAGCCGGCAGGATCAATTACGGGGGAATGTGAGCTCGCATCTCAGTATCATTACCCAGCAAAAACTATATTAGTTCAGTCTGAGGGGAACACACAGGCAGGAGACCGACGGATTATTATACCAGCCCGCTGCTGTCTCTGCTCTTAAGGCAGCATCTGCATCAGATCCCCAGCCAGTATTTCCCTGCTTCACTCCTCTGTTATCTTCTGAGGCAGAGAGGGTAAAATGCTCACTTTAATCAGAATCAAAAAATCCTTCATCTGACACTAAAAGGCAAGGAAATCTTCCAGGTGACAGAATAGTTATTGGAATAATTTGGTGGTTATTTTTCCTCTCAAATTCTTGTATCTGATCATTTTTAGAGGAAGGTTCATATTTGTTTTGTTTCACTATAAGCCATCCAAGCATACATGTTACCCAAACTTAAGGGATGAACTAAAGTTGTGTCTTGGTGTGTTTATACCCACACCCTATTGCATTTATTTATTTTATCTCAATCCTTTATTAAATATATGTAAAATGATTAAAAAAAATAACACAATTTAAAAGATGTAAAACACAATAGTTTCATCAGTCTGACTCTTAAATAAACTATTTTTTATTTTATTCATTGTATTTTACTGAAAAAATGGTAAAGATCATCAGAACCGACATCGTATGTAATTACCAGAATTTCTTCATGGATTTGTAATCAACAATCAGTTGGGCTTTAGGAAAAATCTTCAAATCTCTTGGTAATTTTTTATTTTCCTTTAAGGATGTATTAACAAAAATACATTCATTAAATGCTAATATCACCATCAAGCTGTCATGCATCTGCCTTGCTTTAAGTAATTAATACCATACCAACTTTATTTATATAGCCCACTTAACAGCATGGGAGCTGACCAAGGTGCTGAACAGAGCAGATAAAAACAACAATACAAAGTAAGCATTGAATACTGGAATTAAATCAAAAGACTAAGTAGCAGTAAAAGCAAGGGAAAATAAGAACGTTTTTAAACAAGTTTTAAAAACATTTAATGCTCCAGCACATTATTGTGCACCTGATACTGTAGCATACATAATGCAATCTGCAGGTTGACAGGCTGTCATGGATATTTTTAACATGTCAAAATGTTCTTTGGCAGGCACCTCAGACTTAGACAGGCAAGATGCACAGCACCTATGCAGCACTACAGTGAAATCTAAATAAATGCTGAGTAAATGTCAACATAATGACCTAATAATAATAATAATGTTACTCAATCTACTGTAATGCTATGTTATGCATATGCTCTTTCTGCACTGGAGAAGATTGACTCATCTCAGCATCCCAAATGCTTGTAGAGGTTGCCATGCCTGGCATTGCCATGCTCCTTCCTGTCAAGCTACTGTTGAATAAAGACCACAAGCAAAAAAGTCTTGTTCAACATATAAACAAATTACACGTATTCAATTATTCGACTCTCAAACAAGAGAGGGTTTTTTGTTTGTGTTTTCAGGGCTCAACAAGGAACTTCTGTCAATCCTTTTAGTTGTATATACTTCTCACCTCACTGTGCCAGATATTCACAGAACTTTAAGTTAAAAACAAAGGAAACCTTAAGCATATATATATATATTTTTTTATTTCAACACATATTAGAGGACGTTCCTGTTTTTCACCACACTCAGTCCATCATGTTTGTCTCACACTTCTTATCCATCTCATCAACTACTCTCTGTATTTTTTTGTTGTTGTTGTATTGAAGTATTTTATTTACCTTCGGTAGTCTCTATCTGTGAAGCTCTTTTTCATTTTCACAGCTCGGTCTGCATTTTCATCTCTTTCTTTTCTTTGAGCTTTATTCTTTTACCTCTCGCCTTTCTCTGAAATGTCAGGCTCTGGGGAGTAATCCAGCCTTCCAGACAGCTCCACATCAACATCTGTCTGAAAAAGCTGCACAATTTCCCCATTTTCTTCTATCTTCCTCCTCTCCTCCCCCTTTGTCTTCCATCTCCCTGCTTCTCTAGACTCATCTGAATTTAAAGAGTGGGCACCGGCTGATGTGGCCTGTCACTGATGTCAGATTGTGGCACAAATTACCTCTATTTGATGGGTAATTGGAGCTATTTAGTGACAACTAATGCCAGACTGCTGCACAAGTACAGAGTGGTTTTACTTAAGAACAAACTACTGTAAAATCTTACTGAAAGAAGATTTAACACATCCTCATGCCATAACCAAAGTGTTCCTTTGGCTGTAGCAAAAATAATCAATAGACAATTCTAAATGAAGCTGTAATGCTTCTTCATTAAATTATGTGGGAGACATATAATCAAGGAGAGATTACTTTATTTACTCCAATTTTTGTGACTATGGCACAAAGGAGACCGTTAATTTTGGGAAATATTTCAAGAAAT
Source organism: Valencia hispanica (assembly GCA_963556495.2). Taxonomy (NCBI): domain Eukaryota; kingdom Metazoa; phylum Chordata; class Actinopteri; order Cyprinodontiformes; family Valenciidae; genus Valencia; species Valencia hispanica. The sequence goes on along the minus strand of OY747700.1, from coordinate 41,065,534 downwards.
GATTATGACTAGCCAAAAAAACATTATCCGTAAAATCAACATGCAAGGCTGCTGATCTCAGTATTTCCACAGCTCCATTTGCTGACTATTTAGTTTATAAAGATTTTTGGTGGGTGAGAGGCAGTCTCAGAGGCAGAGCGGTATAGAGGCAGAGTAGAACATCTTTTGTTCAGTCAAACAACTAAAACAGATATTCGTTCTTCATGTCTTGTTTCACATTTTAACCCATAATGCATACAGTGAACACAAAACTATTGAGGCTAAACTATTGATTCTGTCCATTAAGCACCCTCTTCTTATTTCAGAAAATTAGGATTTTAGCTAAAGAGATGATGTAAAGGTAGTTCTTAATTAAAAAAATCACTGACGGGTTAATTTATTTCAGTAATTTCATTTTAAAATGCAAACTGGTGTTGTTTTTGTTGAAATTCATTACATTCAGTGGCCAATAACAAGCAATTATTTTCACAAATATTTAGTAAAAAAATATCTAAATACAGTTTTCATGCAAAAAGTGAAGGCATAAACTTAATTCTCTACATCAGAATTCACTTGAAATAATGGGCAGTTGAAGTTTTACCGTACCCTTAAGTAGCAATAGGTCATTGCAAAGATGTTGACTGTTCACTTAGTGAATGCCGCATCAAAGCATATTAATGAGAAGTTGAGTAGAACCAAACAGGGTGGTAGAAAAAGGTGCACAAGTAACAGGGATCTTCAGAGGATCGTGAAGCCAGACCCATTTAAGAGTTTGGAGGAGATTCACCTGGAGTCAGAAATATCTTGAGTGGGACAAGGCAAAAAGGATGGGATATTGGCTCTGTGGTCAAAAGTATTTTTTTAGATAAAAAATTTATTTAGCATTTCAGTCGGGAAATAAGGCCAGGGACGGAGGACAGCATTGACATTGACTGAATATACACATGGGCACACTTTTCACTGGCTAAAATTCTTGTATAAACAAATTATTTTTTGTTGGTCTGAGGTAATATTTTTTTTTTTATGAATGCAATAATAAAAGTTACTAGATGTATTAAACCCTCAATGTGTAATCAGTCTATAGTAGATTTACTTTTTGAATTAAATTACTTGGGTAGATAAAGAAACTGAGATGGACTTGTAAACATTAACTTGATGACAACATCTTGACTCATTTTTAAGAGACATAGAGCTGTTTTCCACAGGGTTTGTTTTACCTCAGCTCCTGGTGTTGTAGCTTTTTCCTAACAGTTTTATGTAGTGTGCTGCAGGGGGGTTGATGAGTGGTACCTTGGATATTAAATTGGATATGTAGATTACAGAAAAACAGTAGATTCTGTTAAAAAGTTGACCTCAGATGCATTCATTTTTAGATATACTGTACAACATTGCCACGGTGCTAAATGCTACATCTTTTTGATTGTGCCTTTTTCCTGTTAGCTGCAGACATATATTCTGAAAAGATTCAGTAAAGTGAAGTGACACAGTGTCTTTCGCTCTACCTCTAGTGATACATGTAAGCACAGAAACACTGCTAACACCCTGCTGAGTGTTGTGCAGCTGGCCACATAATGCATTATTCAATATTGGGGATCATCTAGGGTACAAAGCAAACAATGGCCAGTTGTTTCTATAGAGGGCCACATACTGTATACAATATTTCTTTTTTTTTTTACTGCCAGAATTTAAGTTAGAAATAAAATATCTGGTTTGGCAAAAACTGAATGATTGACACTTTATACATGATTATCATTTATTTATACATGATATCATTATTATCATGTTGCTAAAGAGGAGGCCTGGGCAGCCAATGTTTAAAGCTAAATTGATAGATCTAATGAGTAATAAATATTAAGAGACTGTTTTCTTGAAGTGATATTTATACAGCAAAGCTGCATGTTTTTTCACCAACATCAATAACAGCCATTGTGCTTTGACACAATGCACATTGTAGAATCCTATTCCAATGTTATATTTCAAGTCTCCTCAAAAGGTTTTACCAAGATCCTTGTTGTTCACAAATATAAACAATAAGGTTAATGAGGGGATACATTTACTTTTACACAAGTCAAAAAGTTCTGTAAATATCAATACAGTCATTTATCATACCTCAATTAATTATTTAATCAGTGTGTCTCTATATGACTCATAATGGCAACCATTGCAATAAAAACACACCCCAGAATGTTTATTGCATTTTAATATTTTCTTGAAAACATTTTCTTTGTTTGATTTCATTACTTTTATATTTGAAAATGCAGCTAAAACTAGACATTTACGTTCACTGTATAACAAACAAGCTTACTACTTGATTTTTATGATGTCACACAAGGAAGCAATGTGTCTGAGATGCTGCATGAAAGTATCCACAGGTGTGCCTCCATTTAACTTTAAATGTTGTGAACCAATCAGAAGCTTGCAAAGCCTTGATATCATTATCTGGACATTTCAAAATTTGTATTAAAAAAAAAAGGCATTCAATACTCTATGTATGTAAACATCTGACTTCTAAAAGGTATAAAAATTCTCCCTCAAATTAATCTGAGATTTAGTAAATATAAATCATTTTGATAACTAACTGACCCAAAACAATACAAAATGAGTCAGACAGAGAAAAATTGTATTTTTATACAGTCTATGTAAATATCTACTATATCTACTGTTAACAACTCAGATCGTTAACTACTAGTATGCAGGGTGTGAGTAATTTCCACAGGACTATCCAATATAATAAAGCTTTGATTTTTTTTAGCTCCCAAATTAGGAGCTGATTTATTCTTTCATTGTACCTCTTTCTCTAACATGCGCACACACACCTGGGATTATTCACTTCACTCTGGGAACTTAAACAGACAAGTCAACCACTTAACCAGCCTAATAGGGGTGATTTCCAGTGTAAGATTTCATTTAGCAACTGATGACAAGCCTTACGTGTGTCCTCCCAACAGAAATCAGGGAGATAGAGAGGCTGTTGCCACAGAGACCTAGAACAAGACACTCCTGCATTTGCATAGAGCTTAATTTGATCTACTTGAGATTGCAACCTCCTTCTACTTGATGTAATTAAACCAAGAGATGTGACTAATTAGGCCGATGGTGAGAAACGAGAGCGAGGCAAAGACAGCAGATGTAACGGCAGAGACAGATGACAGTAAATATTGACAGGGGAAGTTGATTGGGAGCGAACACTATGACAGGGTGAAGACTGTAAGAGCTGGAACTGTCAGGATAATCAGCTTTAATCACTGGCAAAGTGGATGTCTACATTGTCTGGAGTATGTACAGTGTTGGGCCAAGGAGCATACAAATTCACCGCAGCAGAGGTGGAGAAACAATGATCTAAACTGAGATATGTATTTTTAATGCATGAAGTGACAAAACTACACAAAAATGACAAAACTGCAAAAAAGTTATGATCTTCTGTTACTAAACTTTACATTTTATCTAACATCCTGTCTTTGAAGACCATAAGTGGGGCATTGTTAGTCCTTATCTATAGATGCTGCAGTTGCAGTTTTCATGACCAAATTCGAGTTCCATTTTTAATTTTTTTTTTTTTTGATGTGCCAACATTATGTGCTCCACGTTACTGGACAGGGCATTTGTATTAATACATTTAAAATTTGTTTGAAAGATTGTACCCTTTTTTTCCCTTCCAACACTTCAAAATATAAAACTGTACCAGAAACAGGACAAACAGGTGTTGTGGTGGTTAACAAGTGTTAACATGTTGTCAGTCTAAATTGAATGCAGCACGCATGTCCTGCAGATTTACAATAATAACTGCTAAGCTATTGAGAATTTAAAATTGTGCAAAGGTCCCACAAGATGAGCTGCTATGATATCACCGGTGATATTAAGCGGTGATCACTTCAACATTGATTACAGAGATGCAAAGTGAGAAATTTGTATTTCATTTGATGCCCCCTTTAAATAAAACAAATTGATAACTTTAAGCATTCCGCTCTTAGTAAAACATTCCACAAAATAAATGCCCTGTTATATTAGAAGGCACTGGGGCTATTATTACTGCCCTGTGTTACCAGTGTATTTACAAGGGTAAAACAGGATACACATTTACTCCATAGGAAGGTAGTACAAGAAGACACATTTAACAAACTTTACTGGTAATATCTATCCTTCTGTCGTAAAAATCAAGAGCACACATTGCTAAATTTGACAGTGTTTTGTTTTTGATTTTCAGTTAGCCAGTTTTTCCTGCATTCTTCAACATTTAGAGCGCTATCAGTACAGGTCAGATAAAGTTATACATTATATTTGCCAAATAATGTAAAAGTCATTAAAAAAAAAACAACCTCAGAGCTGCAGGCCTATCTGTAAATGAAAATATGTCTAGCTTGGAGAAATAATACATCACGGTTTACTCAAAAAAAACATATTTTCACAGCTTTTATCTGAAGGAAACCTCTTCTCTGTCACTCAGGAAGTTGTACATGACACAAAAAAGTAACTGACAGTGGAAATGGGCCTTATCTGTACCAGTAAAAAAAATCATATTCACATTTTGCAAAATATTACCAATGCTGTGTATCAATACACACCTTTTAGGTATATGCCTGTATTAGAAAGCCTCCAATCCTGTTGCTCACACTAATAGTACAAATAGCTTGCCAGTTAACATCTGGTAGTTGAGTTTCTCAATATGAATTAGCTTTGAATCAGTAGAGGGTAATTGCCACTCTGTTCCAAACCCAGAGGACTCATTAACTCCTTTTAAGGTTTATATGGTAACAAAGCAGCTGGAGAGACTTTAAAAGTACATAAAGGAACAGATGTCAATGTAATTCTGGTTGTCTGCTCTGGCTTGCTCTTTCTCTTTTCGTCTGAATGTTATGTGCATCTCCATCTGTTTGTGTGGTTGTGATCACAGTTATCCCAATGTTACAATGAGACTAACAAGTATTCTAATGCAGCTGCCACAGAGTGAACATGTTTATTCTTGTTAAGGTTGTTTAAAACTTGCCATGGGGCCATTCTAAAAAAAACACAAATAATATAGCAACTAATTTAGTTGAATATCTTGTTCAATTTTTAACGCTTAAAGCGCTACTAAGCAGCCTTAGGAAGACAGATCTGATGGATGGTATTTCTCCATTCTAAACTGTTAAAGATAGTTATGACCAATCAGCCTAGATCCAGCTCTTTAATTATCCTTTTACATACAGTAGGTATAAGAAACAGAAATTACACAGTGAAGTATATAAGGAGTCACTAAAAGGCTGAGGTGCAAAAATAACTTAAAGATGGCAGAAAACATGTAAAACTTAACAACTTGAACAACATTTACAACTATGTGGCTGGAAATGCTGTAGCATAATTATATGATAAGACGACATGGGTTATTTTATTTATAGAAATATTGTAAGAACAGGTTGAAAAAATGTAATTAAGATAGCAGTGCCTCTCTTCAGCACTGCTAAAAACTAGACAGCTCCAAGGGTGTCCTTTCCAGTGTACTTCTGTTAACGTTCTTGCTGTATTATTTCCAGAAATTGTAAAAACCAAATCAAATAGATTACCGGTACCCTATTAATTCAATTCAATTCAGTTTATTTATAGAGTGCAAATTCCCAACACATGTCATCGCAAGACACTTTACAAGTCATTTCAATTCAATTGTACATACATTCCAATCAGCTTAAAAGTCTTCTATTTAAGGAAAACCCAGCTGATTGACTTGCAGCATTCATTCCACACGTAGCAACAGTAGACAGTCACCTGCATTGTGTTGTTGACTTCACAGCAATCCCTCATACTAAGCAAGCATGTAGCAACAGTGGAGAGGAAAAGCTCCCCAGTAAATCTCCAGCAGAACCTGCCTCAGTACAAGAGGATATATATATATATATATATATATATATATATATATACAGTACAATTTTTAAAGCATATTCTTCTGTTGGAGTTGAAATAATCCCTTTTTCTGTGCTTTCAGCTTTTAAGATGTAAATAACCCAACCCCCTGCTGAGAACGATGATGAGTCTGAAATTAGAAATGTTGAATCCGACTGCTCAAAAGAGATAAACAACGGAAAAAAACATGAAGGTAAATATAAAATGTTCCATTTTAATTGAAATGTGTATGAACAATGTTCAGCAATGGGTTCAAGTTAAATGTGTTATTATTTGACATTTAGTTTGAAAATTCAAAAGACAACAGAAATGTTTAAGTTTATTAAAATGAGCCTATTCCAATAGGTTCTGGTAGCAGGTTTGCATTTACAATTAAAATTTACTCTAATATAATTTAGTATAAGAGTAAGATGTTAAAGTGTATTAAACCTTATTTTAATAACTCACTTAAGTGGCCAGTGAGAGAGGCTTCTCTCTAATGAAGCTTGTAGAGAACATGTTAAAAAGCTTGCTGACTCATGAGCATTTAGAGACCTTAATCCTAATGTGCGCTCAAAAGAAAACCCTCAGAATCACTGATAATGTGGCAGAAAACAACAAAGCTTCAGAAAGCGCTGTGACTGAAGTGTTGACATAAGTCCTATGTAAACATTTGAATCTTTTTTTCAATTTATTTGATTTCACTCTCTTCACAAAAGAAGTTCACTAGTCTTGAACTTCCGTGCTGAAAATTGGTTGCTCTCCGGCCTTGGCCTTATTACAGGCTCGTGCATCAGATATAATTGCTGAACGTGATTCATCGAGTTTAATAGGAGCCACTCAGCAAAGCAGAGCTGGCAGCACCCACACACACTTTTACCTTTAATTGAATTTTAATCTCTGTTTGCGGTCACAAACCATGCAGCGTGGAGTAATTATCTATTAACAATGTTATTGGATTTATATGGAAATGCTCAGGCAGCAAACTGCGGTGTGATCAGGAGCAGACAGTGTAATCAGCAGATGTTGGCTGGCAGGACGGTGACTTTTGTTTCTAGAATGATCCTGGCGGTTAGATGGAGAGCGAAGCTGGTGTGCAACGAGCAGATACAAGACGTTGGTGATTTTGCCTGTGTGCTGCTTATCTTTCCAGTGATATATCTCCGCTTTGCCATGTGCCTGTTTCACTCTTCCACCCCCTTGCTTGTCTTGCTGTCCTCCAGTGGTCTCATTAGGGCAGGACTGTGAGGGGAAGGTGAGATGGTTACTGTGACAACTGCAGAGAATGATGGGCAAGTGTAGCGTATGTATGTGTTAGAGAACAGATGGACTTGAGGGATCGCAAAAAAAATTTTTCATTGCATTTGTATTTCAGATTAGCAGACTTGGAAGTGTGCATTATCTCAACGCAAATTTTTGCTCATATTATTTCCACACAAAAAAAGAAAAGAGTAAGACTTGCGCAGTGTAGAGGGCCAGAGCAAGAAAGATGCAAGACAACAAAACACAGTTGCATAATTGAGTAGGCCATCCATTAAAGTCCTTATCTGTTTCAGGGGAATTAGGCACACTGGATCTGCTCACTGCTGCACAGTGCCAGGAAATGATGGGCACCACTGAGGGACAGAGCTAAGATAAGACCCCAGTGATTGACAAGTTGATAGAGCCAACTGGAAACCTGCCATTCCTCTCTTAAGATAGTCTCCTTACAGTAATGAAGCAGAGTGCACCAGGTTTACACAAGGGCATAAGCAGTGAAGAAGATAATGACAAAGTTGGGGATATTTCATGCAACCCTTCATCTTAGTTCATTTGACTTGCTCTGTGTTTCAAGGATGGTGGTAAATAAGATGAAATATCATTTAGCTATGCTGTCTATGATTCTTTTCACAAATGAAACTGATAAAAAAAAACAAAAAAAAACAAACAAAGGGCAATTTTAGGGGCCTGAGTTGAGATGAAGAGATAGGGCACTGTGGCAAGTCTCTTTCTACTGCTTCCTACGGTGTGGATGACCTTTGCAGCCCCATATAACTCTGCAAGACTCTGATAAGACCAGCTGGGTGGTGACAAAATGCCCTTGTGGGAGACACAATACCCACACAGGAGACTGAGACAGAGGTAAACACACAGGGGCAACCAGCTGGCCTGGAAATATAGTCTGACTGAGGTCAATGGTTCGCGTTCAGTTTCTGACAGCAGGGCGTATTTACAGTCACACATGGCAGCAGGGACTGGGCTGGATAAAGATTGGTGATGCTCTGCAACTATGATGGGTATGAAAGGTGCTTAAGGTTTTTTTTTTAAGTGAGATCCTGTTAAAGGTTAAATGTAGTTAATATCAACTAATATGAACTAAAAGCTAGAGGTGTCATGAAGTCATACAACACATACAAATATTATGTTACTACTCAGGTATATGTTACAGGTCAGCGCATCAGTTGTTTTTGGTGGATTTCTTGATTCAGTTATTATTTTACAATACTATACATGCCACAATAAATACTGCAATTCATTTAGTGAAAAATGTACACCCTGGTATACTGAAAAAAATTCATTTTGATTAGAATTTAACATTCATGCCTGTTGTGATTCAAATCTATTATTATATATTGACTATTGTAAACAGTTCATCTTTACGTTGACGTTTTTGAGACTGCATTTGTTTATGCATGGTCCTCTTTGGTTTTGGTTCTTCTCAGACAAGCTGTCCAAGAGTGGCCAGAGCTTCAATCTCCCAGATGAACTACTCTGTACATACTGTATCCTAAATGAAAACACTGAGAGTTATCTACTGCAGGTTAGATATTATAAACTATTACCTTAACCTAATTTCAATATTTCTAAGCTAATCTTGAAGACAGAACACAAATATAACATGAGCAGAATAACATACTGTGAAATTAATTTGCCAATTTCCACAGTAAAACGCTTATCGTCAATAAGTCAGTTGTTTCAATCATTGTTTCTCATGTAATTCTTTGAGAAAATTAACTGCTTAGCCCAACCTAAAGAGGTAAAACTGGACCAATGATGATCCTTTATGAATGGATTAGAAAAA